>OX381716.1:18086351-18454324 GCA_947462335.1 Harmothoe impar
GTGGTTGTGTGAGAACTGGCGGTGTGTGGGGTGGTTTAATTGATGTACATAGAAGTGTGTGGTATGGGGAACATTGGACGCTACAACAGTCCAAATTCCAATGTGTCTGACCATCAACCATTAACTGAGTACATGCAGGCGTGCAGAGATGGACATAACATGTAGTCTGTACCCGGGGAGGGGTCAACGGCAGAACTACAGCCCCCCCTATATGAAATATGTACTTACTTCACTTGTACACGAGGTTTTACGGTATAAAGATTACTCTAGTTATGTATGAAAACTAAATGTCCCTATACATGTACTAGTAACTAGTATTCTATTGTCAATTGTGAAGGCCACGGATTCTACACATTCCAGATATTGGCAGCCCCTGATTTTGAAATCTAGTCATTGACAGACCCCTTTTTCATTCTTCGATGAGCCACGTCCAACGTGGAGAAGTTTCCAATACTGGTTCTCGTGGAAATTGATTATCAGTTCACGGTAGATATTATATGGACAATTGCTCTTTGCTAGACACTGTGTCTCTAGACTTCATATTGTTAAGGCCACTCAATCCCCAGCACATCATTGAATAGAGTATGAGCCAGACATGGATTTGTAATTTTTAGTTTTATTCTGTTTCCCTCCATTCAAAGTGTCTCCAGTCTGTCTACTCTGACCCACATCATTTCGGGAAGTAAGATGGGGTGGTGGGGAGAAGGGGGTGTCTAAGTACTCTCATTCTGTGGCCTGCACCCTTCCATGCTCGCACGGGACGCATCCAAGTGGAACTAAATTCCCATAGAGTTCGGCCTCTAGTCCTGAAATCCGTGATCGCCGCATTCCAGCCTAGACGCCCACCAGGTCCCAGCTACCAGCCCCCCATAGGCCGCCCCCATGCGCCGTCCGCTGGTCGCCGGGGGACAGATGACCCCTGTAATGGGTGCAGGGCCCCTAGGCGGTCCATGTAGGCTCCAATTAGTCTTTTGTGGGCCGCTTAGTGCTTTAATGCAGCATGCCATTTGTTGTCATGATGCATGTAACCTGGGGGGGGGGGGGGGCTATCTCACCAGTGCTACATTTATGCATCATGTCGCCATGATGCATGAATGCAGGCGAGTAGACTCGATAGCCCTGCATTCATGGATCTTGACAACAAAGGACATTACATTAAATCACACTGCGGCCTTTAAAGGGTTAGGCAGTGCGTGTGTGTGTGTGTTGGGGGGGGGGGGGGGGGGTTAGAGTACTATTATAGGGGTGCTCTCACAGAAATGTTTGTACACACAGTTAGGCTAAATGCTTTGGCAAGTAAAGCATGTTTGCCAAATGAGCAAAATGTTTGAATTGAAAGGATTTGGCTTTTTAAGAATTTCGGATTTAAATCGTCTAAATGTACTCCATACATGTATACATTAATGAGCTAATTAAGTACCCTGTAGTTACCCATATGGCACTTGCCATTAACAGCTAGTTATTTAGATGATCTCTAAAGAGGTGGTGTTCTGATTTAGTATCCTGTAGGTAGGCATAAGCCCACTTAGCTGGTGGTAGTCCACAGGGGTACAAGTGTTATTCTTAATCCTGTTCCGATTTCGTAATAAGTGACTAAGGAGGCGTGGAAGCCGAAATCCTAACATCTTAGCTGCCTCCAGTCAGTGGGTCACCTGCTGGTGTCATGGGGTAAGCTCAACACACATGTCACAGCAACATAGTGCAGAGAGACCACTACAGGTAAATACTACATGTATAAGGAGGGGGGGCACCGTAAAACCTTACCTATAACTTAATGTTAGTTAGTATAACCCACACATTCTACACGAATCATATCCCCAGTGTGGGTTATAGGATTCGCCCAGACTCAGTGCGTAGGTTATACACGAAGTAATCAGTTAAAGGATGTCCTCAAAGTCTAGGTGCAGGGCAGGTTATAAGCGAGATGAGGGTTATAACTTATAGGTAAGGTTTTACGGTGCACTTGTTGTCAAGAGTTTTGCTGAGCATACATGTGATGGCCATGTGGCATCCACATACCGGTACTGCAGGTAGGCCTGAAGCCTAAATAGGCCTAGCCCCACCTGTAGGCTACATGTAGGCCTAGCTGGCCTATTACTAGTATTAGCTTAGTCTTACACATATTACAGACTGCATGTACTGGAACTAGACATCAACAAATGACGCAATACTCAGTGTTGCCGAAATGACGCCAGCACGCCGGTTTTTGCCAGCGTAGAATCCTAATGGCCGGCTTTTAATAGGGCCTTACGACGCAGACCAGAATGGCCTGCCATAATATCAGCTTTCTAATGGTGAAAGAATTTTTCGAATCGGCCTTCTAGAAGCGAAGATAGGGCCATATTTGTAAAATAGTTTTATATCAAATAATTTTTCAATTTCCTTTAATTTTTTTCATAGTATAAATCAATTTATAATGAAGGCTATTAAGGTACCTTGAAATATCAAAATTCATATGGCCTGCGTGAGAATGAAATGGCCTGCGTAAGATGCCAAGACGCAACACTGCCATGTTATGAAAGAGGTTATTGAAGAAACTCAATTTCATAACTTGGATATCATAACAAGCCTGTGTTTATTTAGTAGGAATCATATCGTCAGAGAAAACGTGTCCATGAGGTTCAGAGGTTGATACAAATTTTGAGTGTTGTAAAATGTGTCTGGCTTCCTCACGTGGTATTGTCAAGTTGGACACACCTGCCCCTTTTGTGTTCTACAAGAACAATGACTGACCAATTGTGTCCTGCACGTACTGTACCATAGAAATGATAGCAATCATTATTTCGTTAAACATCAATGTGCCCAGCCACTAAAATATTATCATCATGCATAGATATTTTACCTTGCACAATCATTCCCAATACACCAATATTACTGCCAATACTGGCAGATATATTTATATCTTGCACGGTTACCGGTACATAGCCTAGCCCTAGGCTCTAGACTATAGTATAGAATCCAATCATCCAAACTGAATTTTGTCTAGAGTACCGTATTATCATAGTGGAATATCTGGCATCAGTTGTGCATCAGTAGCCTATGTACGGTAATACTCGTATTTAATAGGCTCAGAAATAATCACATCTGAACAACCCTGCAATACACTTTGGATTTTACCCTTTCCAGATTTATTCTACCTTGGCTTGAATGAAATTAGCTCATACCAAGAAACCAATTCCTCATAATATTATTAATAGTCTCTATTGACAGGGCCGTTTGGCTGTGGCATCTTTAACCATAAAATAACAAATGTTGTGTTGTTCTATTGTCATAAACACAGGCATCATTTCATAAAACATCTAGACAACCACGACAGGTTCATTTGGATCATTCATGTGGGGTGATCATCATCATTTTGATTTAAAGCCAAAATCATGTAAACTACGGCAAATGGATATGAGGAATGCTGATAAATTCTTCCTTTGCATCCTGTCAATACGACAGCAGCAAAAACAAGATCAAAGACTCAGACTGTCTGAGTCATCAAATCCAAACAGTAGATCAGGCCTACACAGACATCCATTGGATCCCGCCTGAAACATTTCTGGATCCCTTGTCTCAGCCTCTTGTCTTTTACGTGCCTGGATCTTTAACGCTAGACAGGTTTCTCTAAATAATTCAACATATGAAAGGTTCATATTCTAGTTATCAATGAGGGGAATTTGAAGTGTATCAGCCATCTGGGCGGCATGGAAAGATGGAATTTCGTGGCCGTACTGGGGTGAGTCTGCCTTGACCAGCAAAATGCACACATGATAAATTCAAGATGGCGAATTACAGAGAGGCTGAACGAAATGGCCATTTCTGAAGCCAATTCGGACGGAAATTTTACAATAGTAGGTATTTCTGAATAGATAGTTGGGATTTGATATCAATGAATGTTGCCCCTGTCGATTTTTTCTCCGTCGGGATGGACCTCATATCGGAATTTGAGCTGTCAAAACAGAGCCAACATCACAATGTGTCCCGACTGGCCTGAGCCGTAGCCAAAACTGAATGAGAGATGCGGAAAACACTCACCTGTGCTAGCGGATAGTACTAGCCCTAGGTGGAACAAACCTAGGACTAGTAGACTTTGTCTCCACGTATACATCCTTGGGGTTTCCCTCATATGATTTTGGGGTTGATAGTATCCTACAAGACCACGAAAAATTAAAAGTAAGAGCTCAGCGTGCTCGCTCTCTACGCAATATGGCCGGTTCTAATGTTGATCAATTCGGGCTATGCAAATGACCGTCGCGTGCTCCACTCTCCGAGCGCATTCTTGAGGATTTTGGTTGGTTGGCTAGAGCCGCCAATCTGCTTGAAGAATGACCGTAATTGTCACATGCTTTTGCTGTTCCTTCTATCGTTGCTCCTCCCTCCTTCTGTTTATCTAAACCTATTAACAAATTATCATGTCTTGATGTACATGTATATTTGTAGATTCTGATCATAATCTATGCATTTCTACCTTGCATCGATAAAGGAAAACACTCATATCGTAGGATAACTAACGAAATGAAATAAAATATATCATTTTCCAAGTGGGGGGATATGCACTAAAAGTAATGTCCGGAAGTGCGTATATGGAGAACGCTCGTCATGGCCGACGTAAGGGCAAACCAGTTTTGGTAAGTTCTTAAAGTTTCTTTATTCTCGGGATATGCTGCTTTAAATGTGTGATTTCAAGTGTCCCCCCTTTGCAAAGAATACCAAAGTGAGCTGGGACTAGTGATTTGATCTTCCCATGTCATATGCGCTGAGAAAACCAGCAAAAACATAGGAGCGTGAGCCAGTAGCGCCATTTGTCAGACTTGCACATTCCAGAATCAGCTGCAGGATTGTTTACCTTCAAGTTTTGGCTTTGTTTAGTTTACTAAAATGTCAAAGCCTAGGTTTCTGAATTGAAAACTTGACAGTTTGACTGAAATATGATATTGTCCATGAAACAGGTGTATCATGAAGGGGATGTGTGCATATGACAACGGCAACAAAATGACAGATTCTAGAAGTTTGATTGATTGAACTTCAGTTGAACTTCACACCCACATTTAGGCCACTCAAAAAAAAAAAGTGGTTTCTCATCACCAAGGTCTGAGAAATCTGACGAGGGAGGCTTTTTTTTTTTTTTTTTTTTTTTACTAGCAGGCCAAAAGGACAATTTACGGGTTTCTTTGGCCAAAATTCACATTTTATTGGTTAAGAATTAATTGATCTTTAGAAGTTGGGAAAATGTAAGTTATTTCTATACGACTGCATTGCTGGCATTATTAGCTTTAATTTGATACCAAATATGACCAATTTTATCCATTTTGATGAGGTTTTTCATCAAAATTTGGCAAAAAAAAAAAAGTTTTCCCCAAAACCAGATTTTTATGATGCGCGCGGTGATGAGAAACCATTTTATTTTTTTGAGTGGCCTTACGTCAATATCTTAGGCCACCAAAATGAAAGTTAGAGTTTACCGTCCGAGACTTTTTGAAAATGGATGCGGCCTTTTTTCATTATTCATTTTTCATTATTGAGGATGTGCCTAAAAAGCTCAATTTCCAAAGTCTTCTTGGGTGTTGATTTTTTGAAAATTGTACAATTTTGGCCCCATTTTTGAAGAAATATGAATAATGAAAAAATACATTAATAATGAACTTTTCATGCGCCCCCCCTGAAGGCATGCGGGCGGTGGACGGTAAACTCTCACTTTCATTCTGATGGCCTTACGATCAATTCTTAATCTAGGTGGCATCTAGGTATGTCTATCAAATATTGAAGTAGGCCTACCGGTATCATCATACTCATACTAGCTTAGTATGCATGAGAAGTGTTCATTTCAATCAATTCATTTCAGTCACTTGGTTTGAAATATCAGGGTCCCATCCATCGGTTTATTAAACATCTATTACATTTACAGTTTCATTGGATTTGAAAATCAGTGAAGACTGAGCTTAAAAAAGAATTGTAAAATTCTCTAAAAACGAATTATTAAAAAATTGCTTGCTCGATGAGTGAAATCCAATTTGACCTAGGGATGTCATTGGTATCACAGGTATCGATACATCGCTATTTTTTATGTATTGGATAAGACATAATTGAATCGACAATCAAGGGGCATCGATACCCCACCATCTTGGATTCTTTTTGTGCTTCATGTCAGTTTTTACAGCATGCAAATCGGACCATTTATTTAGGTAGTAAAAAGTGAAAGACAAAATGTTATTCCAAATATTACAAATTTTAGTGTTATATTTATCACAAAAAAAAAGATACTAACATTTTCTTTCATTTCAGCTTCTGTACTGTAATTTTCTACAGTGTCTGTAACCTAAAATTTAGAAAATGTGGCCTAATCTACCTCTTCTTTTTATATGATGAATAACTGATGGGTTACCTAAATCGACATCAAAATAGTGAATAACTGATAACTCATAAAATTCGATACCAATGACATCCTTAATTTGACTAACTTTTGTTTTGGTCTGGCCTCGTCAATAAATATATATTAATTATAGATCTATATCTTACACATGTACCGGTACAAGTGGTAGGCCCTATATTCATATGTTATCTTTTTTTTCACAGATAAGCTATGAAACAAGAATGACGATGCTGCCCTCAACAGTTGAACATCAAAGGAACTTTATGGAAATCACAAAATATTATAATGCTATCTGAGAACCCTACGCCATGCAAAAGGATCAGGACTATGTGGAAGCCTTAACACAGGCCATGAGTGACTTAGGGTATTGATACAGTTTAGATATATATACAAGCTCCTACGTGCTATTAAAATGGAGAGCTTTTACAAGAATGTAATTCTGTGGGCTCTGGTCTTCATCTTAAGAGAAACGCTAGCATCGGAAGTCACAAATAGATTATGTCCAGAACATTGCCAGTGCACAATGAAGAAAATGGAGTGTGCGAACTTATCGGGTTCATGGGTGGACTTCCTGAAAGGACTCCCTCTTGATACAGAAGCCCTTACCATCAGTGACTCTCAACTAAAAGGCTTGACCTTGCCAGATTCTGAAACTATTCCCAGCTATAAACAGATGGCCTACCTCAGGATAACTAAGTGTAACATTACAGTAATTGGACCAAAGGCTTTTCGTGTTTTCCCAGATCTCATAGAACTTCATCTAGATTCCGACTTTATACGAGAACTTGATGGTGATGCTCTGCATTCCTTGACGTCTCTAAAATTACTCAACTTGAAGCAAAATGTGATATCAAGCTTACATCAAAATACATTCCAAGCTACACGTGATCTGCAAGTTCTTGATCTTGCCTACAACCACATTGATGTTTTGTATCCAACCATTTTTGACGCGACAGAAGGACTACAACTGCTAAATCTGACTAAAAACAAAGTGAGCTACCTCCATCCAGATACATTCAAAAACCTGACTGAACTTCACACTCTGCACATTGCTCATAATCAACTTGATGTCCTGCACCGGAATACGTTTGAGAACTTGACGAGCCTCACGCATGTATCGATAGACAATAACCCCTGGTCGTGCGACTGTGGGTTACAGTGGCTTCAATCCAAGAATAATGAGACGCATCCTCTCCTACGCAGTCTCAAAACTGGACTTATGTGTCGCTCACCACCTGAGTTTGAGTCTCGGTTCTTACACGATATAACTTTTCCTAATTCAACGTGTGTGAACCCTCAAATAGTTAGCAAATTAGAGGACACAGCCTTCCTACGGCTTGATACAAAGGTGCTTAGATGTAATGCCACCGGCTCTCCCCCTCCGTCTATCTACTGGATAACTCCACGCGGTGTGTTGGCAGTGCCAAACAACCGTAAATGGATGAGTCCAACCATTATCCACTATAAACAGAGTCATCAGTTCATTGGAGTGCCAACATTTCACAAATCTAATTTGATAGCTCACGAAGATGGGTCCTTGGAGATTCATCAGATCCGACATTATTTTGCTGGGAGGTACACTTGTGTCGCTGAAAACCCTGCCGGTGTTTCCTTATCATCGTTCAATGTATCGATATTATCTGTGATTCCAAATAATGTACATTTTAGTATGGGTATTGGGGGCATCACTACAGCTTGCTTCTTTGTGTTATGTATGATCTTTGCTTCAGTCAGAGAGTCAATATTTTACGCCATGAAGAAAAAGCACAAGAAAACACTGGTTGGCATCGAAGATGCAGAAGAGGCGAGAACAGACTCACAGTCCTCAGCTCGCGGCTGGTCCCCGAACCATTGGGCTGGTGAGTATATGTCACCGTATGAGTCACCAATGAAATGTACCACACCGAACGAACCAGCTACTGAAGATGAAACCCACGAAGGCAAGGCCAGGATTAAGGAAACCTTGGAGGACGCAAGATTCCGCCTTCGACTTGGCATGGAGCGCTCGGTCACAAAGATCCGCAGTGGTGCACAGCACGTGAGTGACTCCAGCCGACAATACATGCACACTATCAGGAGCTCAAGTAGCCACTACATGCAGACCATCAAGGAGTCGGGAAGCACCACCATCCACAGCCTCCGCAGCTCAGGGTCGCAGGCAGCTAATAAGATGAGAGCGGGGGTTGTGCTCGGGGTAGAGCAAGTCAAGTACCACGTACAGTCGATGAAGGAGCTATGTATCACGGGAAACATTGGACAAACCATCTCAACTGTCTCTATCGCCACCAATGTCGACTCACAGGAAAGAACAGAAATGGTAAAGAAACTGACATATGTTTAACACATGTTGCACTAGGATACATTTGAGAACTAAAAATAAATTGAAATTATTTATTTGATACCCTGGTGCAAAGTCCAAGTGTAAAGATTCGCTGGATTCAGATGTTAACCAGTCAGGTTGAGATGTACATGAAACCGTCTGTTTTAAACAACCGCATGTACATAATCATATCAGTGTCATAACTTAGAGACACTTTTAACTACAAAATAATACCTCACCTAAAGACTTCATCTAAATGGGTAAATCTGCATATCAACATGTATATTGGCAATATCGGTGTCTCAGATTTGAGGAAAAACTGTCACTATGATATCATTAGAAAGGATGCGACTGCTGATTTCCTATATATCTCTAATTCTTGTTTTAGTATGAGATACTGAATAAGGTAATACATATCAAGCCAAATATATTTTCTAGGTAACGAGTAATGGACGTTCACAGAACACTAAATGCCTATATTTTCCATATAGTTCTGCAGATCTAGATTTATATTTTATAACCACTGACCAATTTAAAGTACCCTGCAACTAATACAATTGTATTTTGATATCACTTAGTATTTGTAGAGAACTACTGATGAGATATATTTTGCAGGGAAATATATGTGAAGAATAGGACTTATCTTGTATAGTATATATCATTTGCTCAATTAATGTTTGGTATTATGAGATTCGATGGATCTGATAGATAAATGAAGTGATATCATGTTTTAGCAATTTTGTAATGGTCAATCACCAACAATGATATGCCTGAAAATCTCATGTGATCGATACAAGTTGATAGTCTTTGACCAGATGACGTCTTTGACCGGGTGACGTATTTGACCGGCAAGCTTTATAATCGCTGAAATGGGGCCTATATTATAATATAGAAAGAAATGGATGGAAAAAGTTAAAGTATATTATAACATTATATATTGTAAATTTCTACCCATTTCTTCTACATAGGCGTCATTTCAGCGATTATAAAGCTTGTAAGTCAAAGACGTCACCCGGTCAAAGACGTCACCCAGTCAAAGACCATTGACTTGTATCAATCTCATGAGACACAGACCTCACTATTTACGAATTATTCATAAAGAAAAATGCAAAATGGACACTTACTTAAGTTAAGATATAATGGAAGAAGCATATATGCTGTACCTAATATGGATATTAGTGCTATTATCAGAGTTACAGTAGTGTTATGAAACTGCAAAGGATTTATCATATCAGTTGTGTGCCATTTTGATCGACAAGTTAAAATTGTTCGGTAGTGAAAGTGATCTCGAGCTTCTAACGGTTGCCAAATCTGTCTGATCTAGTTCCATCACAATATTATTCTATTTTTCCTTCTCAAATTGAAATTTGAAAAAAAAAGTTTATGAAGATACTTTCTAAACGTCTAGTAAAGTATCGAGTACAGATTGTTGAGGTAAAATAAACTGCTAATAATCATGTTAACGTTGTTGTTTAAAGATGGCTGTCGTGTCTACAGCACGTGCTATAATTGTGTAACCAATGTTGAAACACAAATAAAAATATACTGAGATGTTACCTGGAATTGTCGATGATTTTTCAACAAAAAATAATTTTGGTCTCCTTATTACAGAGCTGCCACTTATCCTACCGATATATTTTTTTTCTCAGAAATTCCTATTTTCGATGGAATTCTTGTGCATGTATTAGTTTAGGGGTCCATATTGATTTATTATTAAAGAAGTTGAGACCAGAGAGACCGTGATATTTGTTAAAGATTTATCAATCCGGAACAGCTTTCTTTTAAAACACTGCCTTTCTAGGAAGGGGGGGGGGTTATTTTGAATGAAATGATGGGTGATCGTTACATCTCAAGTTCAGGTCAATTTTATATGTACCGAGTAGACCCGTTTACCCGGGGGGGGGGGGGGGGGTGATGGAAGAATTCTGTTGGCCCCTTTTCAGCGAAACATACCTGCTTTTAACATTTATATATAAACAATACTATACCTTATGTCAGACTAGCCAACGAGGCCGACAAGGGGGTTTCTTGATGGGGGCACGGTAGGGTAAGGGCATCAGATATTAGAGCCCCTGGAGGAGGTCACCCACATCAGTACATATCACTGTGGGGTGCCAGTCTGAACCATAAAATGACCACTGAAGGTTATAAAAGATGAGCCTAATGGCCAGTTTCAAGGGGTGAAGTGTATTAGTAGCTGGTGTTAATGTGCAACATACTAGATTGCAGGGAGTGATATCTATGTTTTAATTGATACTAGAAATCAAGGAAATAATGACCTCGCCAGGAAGTCTGACATAAGGTATATCAAGTCCCACAAGGCGGCAGCAGGGGCCGGATGATGTCTCCATACACAATAATCTATGCAGTGAGGCTAGTACTTGTAAATTGCTGAGATCAAGTCAGGGAATGTCCATAAGGTGGCAGCACTGTATGGCGTGCATTTAACCTCCTCTTTTTTTTATGAAACGTCACCAGCTTTTATTTACCCGCGTTTTTACCTTAAACTGTACTTTATAATGACTAGAACTGGACTGAAAAGCACCGATAAGAGGTTCCAGACTTATCCTATTAGATCCAGCACGGTCTGTCTATTTGCCATTGGTCGTCATAATGCATGAATCTAGCCCTGGTGAGTAGACTCATTAGGGCTGCATTCATACTATCTTTAGGCCACACCAAATAAAAAACGTTGGTCTACGGATTTCCCGCACCATATTTTCGTAAATGCAAATTATTATTAATAATTTTTTTCGAAAACACAATTTTTTTTCAGCGGATGCGCCCGCATCATTTTCTGAGAAATTAGATTTTTTTTTTCGGTGGCCCCTTTTTCTGATCGATAGCCAAATTTGGGAGTTTGCAAAAAAGTTTTGCTCATAAAAAAAAGAATTGCCCCCGCTCCACTTGATTCAGGGTTACAATCCGCAGACAATTCTTTTTTGGGGGAAATTTCGATCCTCAAACAATGCTTTTCCACGACCAATTTTGGTAAACCTAGTACCATGCGGCCCTTCAAGTATTAAATATTGACTTTGATAAATGCCTCCATCCACCCACCAGTGGGCTTGAACATTACGTGGGTTCAGTTTGGCCCCTTGCCATGCCCCCCTTCACTTTTAGAATCTGTTGGGTCTGGATCCTCAATATCTGGATTTAAATCCCAAAACGTATTTTTTCCAATTAATTTATTCTGCCTCTGACAAGATGATGCTTACGCAATAAAGAAGTCTGCGGCAATTGTCAATTGTGTAGCCATACACCGGCAACAAAAAGGGCCCCTGACATGGGAGCCCAACATTTTTTCCACTTCTTTTAGCAAAAAATAATAATAAAAAGTTCAGCATGATACAGTACTATATATGATAATAGGGGTGGGCTAGAAATCATTGGTTACCTCTACTGGGTGCATTGTACTCGATTGGGCATGTGTGATATCAGCAATGCGATTTGGAGGACATGATGACTATTATAGCTGCACGTGGAGACAAACATGCCACGTCACTAGACACCACCCATTCTATCTGTAATCTTAAAAAGCCCACTTTTCTGGTAATCAATTTCCAGGCCTATCCTCTAGATGGCACCACTGTAAGTTGTTAACATTGCTGTATATATAGGGGGCTCTGCCCCCCACACCCCCTTTTCTTTCTCTTTTTTTTTCTCTTTTTCTTTTTTGAAACTGTAACAGAACTATAACCAAACCCATTTACCTTCAGACTTGCAGACTTACAGTGGTGTGATCTAGGGAAGAGGGGGGAATCATTGAGATTGACAGGAAAATGTTTTTTTAAAGATTTCAGGTAAAATGGGTGGCGTCTAGTGATTTGGCAGGTTCGTCCCTTGTTGCATTATAGCTGCCCTCCCTACAACACCCTCCATGCTGCAGTGCACCAGGCTGACTTACAATATTATATCTACATAGTAGACAAAGTATAACACAAATAGATACATCTTGTTGCTCACCTCGACTCTATAGACATGTTCTACATGTACATAGTAACACATCATTCAAATCTATGATTATAGGCAAAAAATGGTGTGTTTCAAGTTACCCGACGCCACCAAGCAAAACAGGGCCGACCCTAGACATTTTTATCCAACTTTGGAGAAAAAAACACAACTTTGTGCTATTTCAGGGTCGATTTGATAGCCCACGAGTCAATGCTGTTGTCGGTGAGTCGGCGCTGAAACTTGTGAGTCAATTTTCAAAAAAAAATCGATCTACCCTACCTAGAATTTCAGGCTGTAACCTGAAACACACTTTATTTTTGGCCTTAGCAATGCATCTATTCTATTCTAAAGAAAGTCACGTGAGTCTTTTTTCCTCCTTGAAGATAATTATTTCTGAAGCCAAAAAGTTAAAGCATAGATCTGTATGGAGCATTATAAGAATAAAAAATAAGAATCTTGAAAAAGCCTCCAGCGTCTTGATAGTTATCTTTCTAAATAAGCTAGTGTTGATGATTACAGTAAACGGAGGGGGGCAAGGCCACCCCACAGCTACATCTTCCACCCCACAGCTACATGTAAATGATACTTAGGCCAAAAAATAAAAATGTTTGTTTCCGGTAACATGACCCCAAAATAATAGAAAAAACGGGGGCCATGTTACCTGAAACAAATTCCTTAGACATTTTTTCTTGGCCTAAGTCCAGAAATAAAGCACTACGGTCCACCCTGTTCCTCCCCCCTGAAGAATGACCAGACCAAGAACAGTATTAGCACCTGAGGCCATGGGCAATTCTTGAGGGGGGGGGGAGTAGTGGTGTTTTGACGAATGTGGATCTTTTCTTTTTTTCCCTCTTTCCCCATCTCAGCCAAGCCCTGGGTCATCATTCTTTCGGGGTATATACAAAATTCTTCAGATTCTGAAAGCCCAGCCTATTTCCAATGTCACTGTTGTGTTTTCCGAGAGCCATAGGTGTCACAAATTGCCCTCGTTTTTTGATCTGCTAATGCAGTTCAAGCCCTCTATTTTTCTTATCCATAGAATCCTGCGAGAAGGTACAAATGCTGACCGATTTATGTCCGATTGCATAATTATGAGTTTTCACTTGTTTCGTGAATTACAAATGACATCACTGCTTGATGGCGGAAGGAGGTGGGTATGTGATCTTGATGCGTGTGACATTGTCTCCTGAAACTGTATCAAAAAGGAAAATGACTGATTAGTAAACGTAGATGCATATTTGGTTGTCCAAAGGGGGTTAATAATCTAAATTTTATAATGAATGGTAGTGAATGATTCATTTGTAAACCCGCTCCAGAAGTAAGACATGTACAGTGTTTGTATACATAACTCCATAACTATATGCCCATCACAAATCACTACGTATTTCCTTTTAAAGATAATCTATTCATTCAAAATTGCCTGAAATAAAAAAAGGAAGATATAAACCAATTTCATTAAATATGATATTGAATACTATGTACTCCTGATACGTCTAACAAAAATAGCAACAAAAAAACACATGATAATATACATCATTAAAGTACCAGTGCAGTCTGTACGAAAACCTGTCGGACACTGGGTATAGCCGGCAAAAGGTCTGCTGGGCCGGCAGTAAAAGAGCTACTGCTGGCTGTATTCAAGAGATTTCTGCCTACATGCCAGTTTTTACGGCTTATAAATCAGACCATTAGTAAGGTTTCTACCGTATAAAACAAAGAGCTTAAATATACATTGTAATGTTCTTAAATACTGTAACATGTAGAGGGACACTTTTTACTATCATTTAATATCAGGAAAACACTTGCTTTATATTTCATTTTTAAATAGCAAGATTGTACTCCAATATCCGGGCCTGCAAAAATTTAGGTGGGCCTGCAAAGAATAAGATTTGCAGGACCGAATGTCCGGCATGGTGAAAAACTTTTCGTATAGACTGCACCAGGCCAATCCTTATATTTATTACCTGAAATGGCTGCACTTTTTGAAGAGTTGACATTTGATGGGACAGAACCTGAAGGACAACCTTCTGAAACAGGCTGTTGGTTAACCCTACTTCCAGTTTCCACTCTGGGTGGGTTGACCCTACTTCCAGTTTCACCTTGAGGTGGATCAACCATTCTACCAAGGAACAAGATGGTCCCTGTGAGGTCTTGCTTGATCATGAAGAGGAATGGGTGGTCAGCTTTGAACACTTCGATGGTTTGCGGTGGCGGCATCGAAGTCAGCATTATCATACCTGCAGTGGCAGCCGCAGCCTCTGACCCCTCCTCGTCTACATTGATGAATGCTTTGTGGACCACCTCAGATACTACAAGTGACTTGCTGCCATCAATTCCAGACAGATCGGCTCTGTTACCATCAAATAGGTCACTCATCCCAAGCTTCAGCAACATCTGTTTCAGGTTAAAGTTGCCTTCCAGCTTGAACTTTGGCAGCGAGACCTGCGTCTTCTTGGTGCCTATTCTGAAGGATTTGTCAAGAGAGTTTAGGTGGTCACTTGTAAGTTTGTCCTCTACTTCAGAAAGTCCGTCCTTTGAATCTGGAAGCAGGACAACCATGCTCAGGTCTTCTCCCTTGTAAGGGAGCTCCAGAGCCTTAGCCTTCAGGGATGGAGAATACCCACACCTGAAATACATTTGCAAATAGGTTTCAATTCAAAGTATGAACAAATGTAATGAGTGAAATAAATAGGTTTCAATTTAGAGAATGAACAAATGTCTGTATAAAGAATGCCCACATACGCTCTATAATTGCATAGCTTGGGGGCACTGTTCAATGTTTTATAGTTGGATGGAACTGTGCCAATCGTTGAAATACATACTATATGTGTAAATAGGCAATGGCTAAGACATACAATATCTAACAACATTGACATCAGACTAGCAGGAAACTTGCCATAGCTATATACATTATTTCTATTGGGAAAAGTCAGTGTTTTCAATTTGGTGAGATTATTGTAAAGTCAAACTAACTTGAATTTTCGTTCAGCATACATCATTTCTACTGTCACCTTGTGGGTGGAATCAGTATAAAAGTCTCCATCTTTTGTGCTATCTTTGTTGAACTTGTCAAGCCAGTCTCCCTGCAAAGTGTCATTGATCATCAACAGTTATGTACAAGTGCTTCGATGGTCCATCTTCAATGCTCTTTTTATTTTTTCCGCTTATTGATTTTTCCTAAGCCTTCCCCCTTTAAATTTTGAAGTGAAAAAAGTGAAGAAATATAATTAAAGTTATCTTGAAGTAGATGTCATTGACCAGTACCATAATTTTGAAGATTCTTTGTACACTAATGTACGTGATGTTTGTTCCACCTAACATAATGAGTGCTCCTGATTATCCAAAGAGAGAAAACTATCTGTTTAAAACAAATCTAAAACTATTCTGGATGGTCTCAGTATATATTAACTTCATGTCAACTCTTCAAGCTTTTTATTTTGGGTGTGTTAATCATCTGAATTAATAAATAGGTTTAAAAATACCTTGAAGTAGATGGCATTGACCAGCACAAGCCTTGTTGCTGCAGTCAGAAGTCCTGGTTGGATTAGGTTTTTGATTTTGTCTGCCGTTTGCTCTTCCACCCATGTATTAATTTCTTTGCGGGTTGCAGCTTCGTTTTCAAAGTTCACAGATTTCATCTCAGCATCATAATATTTCTGGGTGGCTTTGACATATTTCTGGCATCAAAATAATAGCAGATTACAGATAACCAATATGTTGGGTGTTTGGCAATTTGGTACCTATTGATAAACTACATTTGATTGACTTCTGCAGAATATGTTGATACACTACATTTCTTTTCCTAACATAACTTTATTTTCATTAAAACATTGTAATGCAAAATACAAATTGAGATACCTTAAGAATTTTGAATCCTTCCTGTGCATAGAGACGGTTGGCAATATGGAGGATGTAGTCATTGTCTCTCCTTGTCAGGTTTTTAAGAGACTTAGACATAGTATCATGAAGCCGATCAGAGGAAAACTCCTCAACATGCAGAACCTCCACCATCTGTGCTTTAGTCCTCTTGTGTGCCCCGAGCAGCACCATGTCCAATACAGTCTGGATGCTCCAAGGGGAGAGGATGAGGTTGTCACCAGAGTCTTCTTCTCTGATCAGAGTCTGGTACAAGTCCCATGCAAACATGTTACCTGCCTGGTAGACGGCATTCTCCTCCTTATGACTTCGCTTCTTGCTGGCCATCATAAAGTCTGATGATCATTACTGAAATTGAAAATACAGAAATATATTTTGCAATCATATATTCTAAAGGGTTCAGGAACAGTTGTTTTATATTGCCAAATATTATTCATTATATAGAAAGGGTATATCTTAATTATTGAGATGTATTGTCATTTCATTTATACTCATAATATCATTGAATAGGTTAGATGTTTCCCTATCATTGAAGTGAATATATAGATCCTTTCCATTATATTGAGCATTTGCTCCTCTTTATACATGAATGTAGACCTAATTGATAACTGCAATTAACTTGAACTAATCTAACCCTGCATCTCATAACAATTCCTGGAGGTTGGGTAGTAAGAATCGAGTTTGATATGTCTTTACCCCCAGAAGGTATTTTCTGGATAAATGTCCTAACTCCCTTCTGCATATGAACATATTAATGATTTACCCATCCTCCCATTAAATATTCTCCATCGAGTGCTGTTTTCATTGATATACTGAAATATGATATGATTCCTTCCATAGTCTTCCGAGATGAAACAGAGTTTATACATTTGTCTACTTTGTACATTTAGGGTCTGCATTGACAGATATCAACATAACATCTGGGTTACAATGCTGCCCAACATCCTACATATTCATTTATATCAATGGACTCCCATGCTCATTGCAATAATGATGATTTCATTCTAACAATAGCCTCTCCATGCTAGTACTAATACCAGGGGTATATTCTACTTACATTATGGGTGTGCGGTGTCTGAGTCAGCTATGTCAAAGTGGGACACTCACCTGACAGTGGACCCTCCCTGCATGTAAGGGTGTGGAGGGGTGGGGGACTGCTGCAAATACGGGATAGCTCTCCCAGGTGAGAGGACAAACGTTTAGAGCGTTATCTTAATCTTAATATCTTAATTCAGTGTCTTATTTTGGGGCAGTATCTTAAAATCAGGCAATGATACTTTTAAGATAGTCTAAGATATGTCTTAAGATGGGATTAAGATAGTTTAAGATATGATTGAAATTCAGCTACTTAAAAAGTTAAGACAAGTAAGATCATCTCAATAGTCTGATTAAGATAATGCTCTAAACGTTTGTCCTCTCACCTGGGAGAGCTATCCCGTGCGTGCAGGACTGCTGCCTGTGTGACCCCTCTGGGTGCAGCACTATGTAAATCCAGCAGAACATGTTCTACACAAATAGAGCTCACCCTGTATCTGTGGTAGTGTCACTGGGTGGTAGAGCTGTGTTTGATCTAAGCTACCATAGTTAGAACTACTCTGCTATATCTATAGAGTTTTCATTTTTACATTCAATTCAGTATAAAGACTAGATTAGGTCGGTATGTTCTGCACTGTAAGCAGTGAAACTAGAAATATGTTCTTTCGTATTGTAAACCAACACAATGTTTTGCTAAAGTTGATTTAAGAGATGTACAGATTCTGTTGAACGTTAAAAATAACATTTGTTACAGAAGATCACTCTTGATTATTTTGAATAAACGTTTAAGATGAAATAGTGATGATAGTCCTTCTTGAGACTCCACACATTCAACATGGAGACATGGTTCATTATTTACTTAAGAGGTGGGCCACAAACATTAAATGTACTGAACAGGTCATGTCAATATGTCAAACTATATCTCTAAGACACAGCTGTTTAGACAAGGGCCCGATACGCTAAGGGTGGTATATAATGTAAGGCAAAAAACTGTCCCTAAAAGGCTAATATCATGATGTATGTTTATCCTTCCCTCTTGATTTGGTTTGCAAGATGGCCACCACGTAGGGCGGACGTGTTGACCGGGGCGCTCTCGACTAACAACCTTTTAACTAGGATTTCCTTAAGATCTATACTTCTAAATGGGAAGAAACGATCATAACCGTTAAGGAGCCTACCTGCACCACTAACATGTAAATAAGGAGCTACTTATTTCCACACAGGAGGAGGATTTTCACTCAGATCAGGAACCACCGGCGACAGGTGAGCGATCATTGAGGTAGTTGCCTGTATATCTCTATACACCCCTGTACCTGTGTGCCCTCGGCCTTATACCTGGAGGAGTCTCACCTGTAGCACTACCTCACCCACTATACACCACCAGCCTGTCCATTAACCGCCAAGTCTCAGCTATATACTTGATCACCCACCTTGAGACCTTACAGTGTATGTATCCTGAGTACCTATACTAAAACATTGTGTTATATGACATTTTGAGCATTAAAATGGAGGAAGGAGCACCTGACATACCGGTAGGGGAGGGGAGGGGACAGGGAGGAGAGGGGTCAGAACGCGTCACCACGGCCCTATTTGACAGACTGGCAGCCTTCATGCCCTCGGCCTCCCCCCCTAAACCAACCCCCCCCCCTGCAAAGAATGTCTTCAATTGATGGGACTGTCACCCCAACCCCAGGTTCACGATCTATAAAGGAGCTGGAAGGTGTCTTTTATACCAAATTCACCGTCATGACAGACACCCTCAATATGCTCATAAATAATACAAACAAGGTCCTAGGAGCTCACAAAGAGACAGGGGATCAACTCACACTGGTGATGAATGGGTATAATGCCCATAGCAGTCGCATAGAAAAAAACTACGACGACATAGAAGAGATTAGAGTCAAGGTAGCTGACCTAGATACTCTTAAAGGGAGGGTTGAGAAGCTAGAGCAAATATGTGACGATCTGGTGTGTGAGAGTAATACCAACAGGGTGATCATCCAGCAGCTCAGAAGAGACAAGGAAGATGCGCTCATACATCAAAAAAGATGTAATATCATCCTCCGAGGCCTAAAGGAGTCAACATACCCCACCCCCGCAGCAGGTGTAGATGCCCTACTTAGTGACCTCTGCACTGGACTCTCGAGTGCAGACTGTATTGATATTCATAGGATGGGGCGCCCCCCCCCTGGAGGACCCAGTGACACCAACCCACGTCCCATAATGTTTACCTTTGCTAAACAACAACACAAGGGTGCCCTTTACAAGAATGTAAAGAAATTAAAAGACATGAGGGATAGATGGGAGGGCCTATCGGTGGGGGACGACCTCACCTTTGCGCAACAGAATACCTTTAAGGACTTGAAAGTGGTGGCAGCCAATGCCAAGGCGCTTAACCATAACGTTAGGCTTACCCCCAAATCGGTTACTATTGATAACCAGTCCTACAGTCATGGCGCCTTGGACACTCTCCCAGATGCACTTAAACTATCCACCATCAAAACCATTAAATATGATGATGAAAACATCATTACATTCCAATCTAAACACAGCATCCTTTCAAACATGTACGAGGCGCGTGTAAAGTATGATGGTTTTTACTATAATAGTGTGGAGCAGGGCTTTCAACACCAAGCTGCCCTTGCATCCAAGGAACCATCACTGGCTGCCCGGATCTTGTGCACGGACTGCCCGTACGAGGCCAAAAAGCACACAAGAGGGTTAAAACCACATGCTGATTGGGACGAGGACAAGCAGATAGAGGTTCTAGAAGCCCTCCAGTTGTCCAAATTCACTATCAATCAAGCCTGCCGTGACTATCTAATCGGGACTGATGACTGTGACTTAGCTGAGTCAACCTCTAATTTGACCTTCGGTACAGGTTTCAGTCTTCTAGACAAAGAAAAAAACTTTGAAAGAAATAGGCCGGGTAGGAATCTATGTGGACTGAGCCTCCAGAGGGTGAGAGTGGCAATAACTGCCCTGGATACACTCAGATAGACTGGTAAACACGGGGTCAGCCTAACCCTACAGTGCCTATAAACGACTTAGAGCTGGCTACGATGGCCGGCCAGGTCGGTATATTTTGGTACGATGGTAGGCAGGGTTACAGTATTATGCAAGTTTTGTCGATATGCACCGCCCGCCCACCCACCTGCCCCGCCAGCCCTAAACCACTGTCGCCAGCGCTCAGTGTCGACCCGCCACTCCATGCGCCCACACCTCTCCTCTACCATGTATAGAGTACTAATAGCCACCGACAGCCGGGGTTTTGGCCTTCAGGATCGGATATACGAGAGACTTGAAGAAATAGCAGAAAAAGCCAAGACCCATCAGGACATATACATCAAAGTACTACCAAAATCAGGTACGACAGTAGAAACATTATTACCATGGGTAATAGATGAGCTCTCCAGTGACAACTATGACCTACTTATTACAGCAATAGGTATAAACAATATGTCTGAGAAAAATGCAAATGGTACAGTCACTCCAATATTTCAAGAAGTCGCCAATCTTGTAGATGTTATGACTGATAAGTACCATTATTATAGGAACACTATACTAGCCTTGCCTAATGCACCAGCTGTATCGTTCGCCCAAATTGTAGGGATAAAATACATACGGTACAATCAAGCGCATGGAAGGATTCTAAATGGAATCCCAGTTACCCTGCATCCATACCCACTCCAGCAAGCAGTCATGAATGAAGGCATAAGGCACTTAAATATTGTCCTGGTGAACATAAATGAGGAATCTGGTGTGGTGGGGCCATGGTGGCAAAGCACTGTCCATCACCTAAAGGGGAGAAATAGGTATGACAGATATAGAATGCTTTGGGACGGATTGCATGCTGAATCGAAGACAAAGAAAACCTGGGCTAAGATGGTAGCCAATAGTATCGTGGCCACACGTAGGAAAAGATCCCAGATGGAATAACCAGTGCTCGAGTGACTCCTGATACTAATTTAAAATTAAGTTGCACCTAACTATAACACAGACCTTTGTCTGCCCCCTTCCCACCCCCCCCCCCTTCCTACTAATAAATAATAAGAGTAATGTCAAAGTACCGGTAGAACAGCATATTAAGAGCACATTGGGTTGTACTTCTAAACAGACCAGGATATCGCCAAAACTGGAGTCAGCCAACCTGGAACAACTGACCTAGTGACACATATACAGGGGTATCGGGGAGGGCTGTAGATTCAATGTGTTACTTGCACTGGACTAGAACAGCTCCTCAAGTACCCCCTTCTATTAAGTACTGAGTATACAAATTAAACTCCATGTAATTCTCTCATTGGAGCAATTAAATTCAATAGCCCAGGCATAAAATACATATACCCATATTTGTCATACCGTGATAGTTTCACTAGACAAGGATTATGGATATGCTGTATGGCCGAGTACTAATAATATAACCATAACTTGCATTACAGTGACAATATCACTAAGCAAGTACCCCTAATACTAACATCTTCCAAAAAACTAAACACCTAATCCTTTAATTAAATATAACACACAAAACATTAGCCCACCCCCTCCCCCCCCCCGAAGAAAACTCCAGGAATAACATGACCCCAAGCTCTATACCAAGGGCCAGTAGCCCGTATCCATATAGATGCAACCTATGTCATGAAGTTTACCCTGGACCTTCAAAATTGTACATGCACTTATTGAAAACTTGTATAACTGTTACTTGCTACTACAAGTACACACAGGACACTTGACATTCATGCTCATAAAGCAAAGTCCTGTCATTTTCCTATTGTCTTAATGGTAATTACACATTATACCGGTAGCTACAGTAACTGTAAGGTAATTATACGGTATTAGACAGCGCTTAACAACAAGACTCTTTCACTCAAGGATCAGCGCTAATTCCCATAAGGAAATTTAATTTAATAGAATATAATGTAATAAACATATATGTATGACAATTACCGTCATCATTTTGATATAAAATGTTCTCGCTTAACCTTATGTCTTTCTCTACTCCTTTGAAACACCCCACCTCAAACTGCTGATGTGGCTTCTACACCATGCTGGAGATATCCCCTCTTCCTATATTACCCTGTACACATGCTTCACATGGAATACGGTAGGAAATCTTAAATATAACATTTCCATCGTTAACAGGGCGCCCCCCCCTCTCCCCGTCCTGCCCCCCCCCCCATATCTGGAAAAATTTGCCCAATCTCTTTTGCCCCCCACCCAGGCAGCTCTGGAAGCAAAGCCCTGGTTATTAGACTCGACATGGGGATGGGTGAGTTGGGGAATAGTGTGTGTGTAGGGAGCTGGTCTACTGGGGATGGGGACTGTGGTCTCTTCTCTTAACCTCACGGGGTCTGGAGGTCAACATATATGCCACCTTAATATTAGAAGTATTTTCTCAGAAGAAACTTTCGATGATTTTAATGTTTTTATGAGAAATAAGGAAATTGATTGTCTCACAATCTCAGAAACCTGGCTAAAAGATAGGGTCCCAGATAATCACCTCGCAATTTCTGGCTACAATTTTATACGATTGGATCGTCAAATTGACAAAAAATGTGGGGGCCTAATGGCATACATCAGGGACGATATCACTATTGGACAATCACTTACTGAGCAATATAGTGTTAGTGAAGCGGACCTAGAAATGCAGGTCTTTACCATAAAGAAGGGTCAGAATAAAAAGTTAACAGTATTTAATGTTTACAGGCCTCCATCAGGTAAAGTCAATGTCGCTTTGGACATTATTGTTGGTAAATTAAATCATTTTTTCCGCTTTTATCAGAATAATGAAGTGATAGTCCTTGGTGACTTCAACATTAATTATAAATTCACTGCTGAAGGGGATGGTAAGAAACTAAGACAAAATATGACTGCTTTGGGGCTTAAACAACTTATAAAAGGGCATACACATTTTAATCCAAATGGAGAGCCAACTACCATTGATTTAATATTTACTAACTCCCCTCATGTAAAGAATTCTGGAATAATTACCCCAGGTCTCAGTGACCATGAAATGGTTTTCATGACTCGGGAGCATACGCATGTCCCTCTGGAAAAACTTTCCTTCACAGGAAGGAGTTATACGCATTATGTAACAGACAACTTCACCATGGGTATGAAAAACTCCAACTGGGATGAATTGTGGAATTGCCAATGCCCTGAAAAAGCATGGGAGATTTACATCACTCAAATAAGTTTCCTGTTGGACATAACTTGCCCTATAAAAAACTTTAACTTTAAGCAAAAGATGAAGCCCTGGTTAGATAGGCACATAATCACCCTGTTAAAAGACAAAAATTATGCTATTAATAAATATAGGAGAACCCAGAACATAGATGATGGACGTATATCAGACTATCTTCAAGGTTTAGCAAGAGAAGCATGTAGGGAAGCGAAGCAAGGATATTTCCAGGAGAAATTTGAAAATAATAAAAAAGAACCAAAAGACTATTGGAAAGCCATTAATGAACTAATTAATCCTCGCCCAAAGAATTTAACATTTAATCTAATAGATCAGACAGACAACACCCCTATAGCTAATGCTGACACGGCAGATTTCATAAACACATTCTTTGCAGAAATAGGATCCAAGCTTGCAATAAATATGAACTCTCCGTGGTCCTACCAAGGTGAGGAGCCAGACAGTGTATTCAGCTTCAAAGCATGTAAGGAAGAAGAGATCATCCCCCTCATCAGAAAAATCAAAATAGACAAATCATCGGGTGTAGAACATATCTCCACCAAGGCTCTTAAAGATGCAATGCTTGCTATCCCTCTCTTAGTGGTACACATAGTTAACCTGGTCATCAAATCTTCCAAATTCCCAAATAAATGGAAAAAAGCCCTTGTGTCCCCCCTTCCAAAAGGGGGTGATGCATCAAATGTCAGCAACCTACGTCCAATCTCCATCCTACCCCTTCCTTCAAAAATAACAGAAAAAATTATGCACAAACAAATTATAACATACCTAAACCTAGAAAATATATTAAATGATAACCAAGATGGATTCAGACCAAATAGAAGTACAATAAACAGCTTATCCAAATTAACAGATAATATCTACCGAGGACTAAATTTAGATCAGTGTACAACAGCAATATTTTTAGACTTCAAAAAAGCATTTGATACTTTAGACCACAAAATTTTAGCAAAAAAAGCAGAAAAAATAGGATTTGACCAAAGTGCAGTAGCACTGGTCTCTGACTATCTCAATAATAGGAAACAGTCTACTAAAGCTAATGGAATTATATCACAGGAGAAACTATTAACATGTGGCGTCCCCCAGGGATCTGTATTAGGACCTCTACTATTTTTGCTTTATATAAATGATATGAATTTTTCCCTAGAATACCTAAATTGCCAACACTATGCAGATGATACAGTAATCTATATTAACCACCCCCCCGCTGATCGTACAATGGAAAGAAAAATTAACTCTGATTTAGACAAAATTTCGAAATGGTGTTTAGAAAATAAATTATCCCTCAACACTAAAAAAACAAAAGCAATGAATTTCTCTACAAAACCCCTTGACAACCTTTGGATAAAACCCACCTTAACTATCAATGGTGATATAGTAGACTTTGCCCCTACATACAAATACCTTGGAATGACGCTAGACAATAAACTTAATTTTAAAAGGCACATTGATATTTTAGAGAAAAATGTAGACTACAAAACATACCTGTTTAGACATTCTAGAAAACACATGACAGAGAAGGCTGCAGTTGATGTCCTCAAAACCATGATTCTTCCAGTAACTGACTATGGGGATATCTGCTACATGGTTGCCAACAAAACCCACGCTGTAAAAATACAGAATGCCATAAACAAAGCTTTAAGAACTGCCCTGTGCCACCGTGGCACAATAAACACAGAAAAATTATTGAAAGTTGCTGAGTTAAACTATATGAATGATAGAAGAGAGCAGCATCTGTCACACAAGGCATTCATACAATCACTCAACATCACCCTCATAGATAGAAGACCCATTAGGACCAGGGCTCATGACGAAAGGTTGCTAAAGGTCACTAGGCCTTTAAACCCGGCATATCGTAAAAGCTTAGAGTACAGATTATCTACAAGATGGAACTCTTTTGAGATTGAAACAAGATCTATTCAAGAAGAAAGTCAGTTCAGGCAATGGAATGATGGTATATATAAAGATAAGATTAAGACCTTTCCAGACATCCCCAGGTTTGAGCGTTGAGTCTGCCCCCCCCCCCCCCCCCGGACCACTTGGCTCCTCTTTTCCACACACACCCCTAGCTCACCCTACCCGAATGTATAAGAGGCAAAACCATTATTCAAGTATGCCCTTGCATAGATAACACCCATATATAATGGTGCCTGTCAAATAACAGACACCCTTATATACCGGGTAATATATGTATTCTGTTATCTCTAACTGAATACACATTAAGTGTCAAGAAAAAACCATCAACACTTACTCTCTATTACTCTACCCATTGCTATTACCTAGCATGGGTTCTATCCCCTTTAGCTCTTTCTCTTTCCTCTTACGAGAAAAGAAACCACTAATTATCATGTATACTCACCTAAACAATAGCCTCTGGCTACTAGATATAGTAAAAAATTTTAACCCTTCATTTATAATTTATAGTGTGTTAGGTAAGTTATACATAGAAGGACTGGGCTCCTACATGAGCCTGCTCCTCCTATTTACATTATTGCTACAAAGGCTTAATTGCCTTTTATTACCTCCGCTCATCGGAAATTGCTGGTGTCTGTTTAAAACGGTCTTCTAGGCCATACATTCCTGCCAGGATAAATAAAAGAAATTCAAATCAAATCAAATCAAATCATTTAATGGTGCCCGGTTCAGGTCCAAGTTGGAGAAATCGTCCATTTTGAGACACACATGTCAGTGTTGGTAAATTTTGTTACTAAATCTTGTAGAATTGAACTCAATAGACCACCCACAGACAACTCAATAAACATTCACTATGACGTTGCAATCACACTACCAAAGGGGAATGGTATAAGTCTTATTTACTCATTAGGTACTCAAACAGAAACAACGCACTGGAGTATGACTAAAACATTGTTCTAAGGAAGTTATATTTTAATAATCATCAAATATCAATGCCCATTGAAATATAATTATAGACAGAGTATCATGGCAGTTACATAATCTACATTGTTCTTCATGACAACCATCCAGGCATTATCAATAGGAAGGAGCCCCTGAAAAATATGTCCTTCTAGTCTGGAATCATATTAAGGAATAAGTGGTTTTAAAACTTTCTGGCAGCATTTCTGAGTAAAATTTGGTGAAATACTCTTTTAAGTCAATTTTGGGGTGTAGATTCCAAATATTCATTTCACCAAAGCGAAAAATCCATTTTAAGCCTTCAAAATTTCAAAAAACAAAATGGCCGCCAAAATGCTAGCTTATTAATATTCACGTAGACATAGTAAGTGACTGTATATTAGACATTGCTTCTAACAAAGTCTATCATAACATCACACTGTTCTCCAAGCGCTCTGACTACCGGTAGTAAGACTGCTCGTGTGACATCATGTGTTGTGGAGCATGTCACCATGTGCAGGTGGAGACAGCCTCCTCAGGTGGCGCATTCTGAGCACGGACTGGATCTGAGTCTGTGACAGCCTTAGATGTGGTCAATGTTGTTAGGTATGTTCTATTATTCCTGACATAATAAAACATCTGTCATGTGCTCTGTGGATGTTCATGAATACATCTCTCATCATAATTATGTTAAATAGATTTCCCACTACCAATAAAATGCTAATAGCATCACTATATTTTACGATCTCGTAAATAGTTATTGAAATCCACTCCAGCATGTATTATGAGAAGACAACAATGTGGAATAACTTAAAATTAATAATGGACTTCAGAATGTGTCATTGGTATCCGTACTCTCTTGTCATATGGATCCAATGACGTCACTGATTGGTGGCAGGACGGCGTGGGTATCTGATCTTGACGCGTGTGACGTAGTCTCTTACAACTAAATTGAAGATAAACAAGGGACGCGATTATTGATAATTGTGATTATCGTCAGAGGAAATGGGCTAAAATGAGATGTGAACATGGCTAAATAAAAGATCAATTTTTACATTGATTTGAGAAATAAAACAGTGTATGAGATGCCCCTCTGTTGTAGGGGGTGTGAGGGGAGTATACTAGTATATAGGCCTAGTATATATTGCTTGTAGAACATTTACAAGTAACATCTTTTTGAGAATTATTATTTTAACCCTACTTTTTCTGTTGTCTAGAAACAAGAAAAGGAGCTGTAATGACCAACCATGCACATGATGGCAACCATATCATATTAGATATACATATATGTCCATGCCAATAGGTGTTACCTGAGATTTCTGCACGCTTTGAAGGGTTGATTTTAGGTGACACAGAACCACATTGGTGCCCCTCTGTAGTGTATGGTAGGTCAATACGTCTACCAGTTTCACTTGAAGATGGTTCAACCGAATTACTAGAGTCACTCTCAGGTGGCTCTACCATTCTACCAAGGAACAAGATGGTCCTGTTTGTATTTTCCCTGATAAAGAAGAGGAATGGGTGATCTGCTTTGAACTCTTCCATGGTTGACACTGGCAGTGACCTCATCGCTACAATAGCTGCAGTAGCAGCCGCAGCCTCTGACCCCTCCTCGTCTACATTGATGAATGCTTTGTGGACCACCTCAGACACTACAAGTAACCTGGTGCCATCAATTCCTGACAAATCAGCCCTGGTATCATCAAATAGGTCACTCATGCCAAGCTTCAACAACATCTGTTTCAGGTTAAAGTTGCCTCCCAGCTTGAACTTTGGCAGCGAGACCTTCGTCATTTTGGTGCCCATTCTAAAGGATTTGTCAAGAGAGTTCAGGTGGTCACTTGTAAGTCTGTCCTCTAGGTCAGATAGTCCATCATTTGAATCTGGAAGCAGGACAACCATGCTCAGGTCTTCTCCCTTGTAAGGGAGCTCCAGAGCCTTAGCCTTCAGTGATGGAGAGTACCCACAGCTGAAATAATTTATTTTATACAAAGTGTGAGATATTGAGACCTTATACACTATTGCTAAGCTATTTGAACCAGTTGAGTAAGTTATCAAGATATTATTAGGTAATGTCCAACCTACATTTGGACCACATGGGAATGTCTACACAGGGAACTACATTGTAGCAATAATCTGATAGACTGCTGATTTAATTTGAAAAGACATTCATTATTATGATACATGTAGTAAGGACACAGCGTCCTCCCAGACTTCAGTAATGATTGTTCCACTACCTACTAGGGGGCCTCAATGACAGAAAGTACGTCGTTAATATTCACGTAAATATTATAAAACTCACTGAAACTCCCGTTCAATATACATCATGTCAACTGTCACTTTGTGGGACGAGTCAACATAGAAATCTCCATCTCTTGTGTTTTCTTTGTAGAACTTGTTAAGCCAGTCTCCCTACAGGATTTTAATAGGGTATTTATCATCAATGATATTTTAGATATGTTAAAAAGACTATCAAAGACTATCTAAATGGCAATGTAAGTAGTGACTCAGATACTTTAATATACTGGTTGTTGCAAGTACAAAGGAAGTGCTATAGCTTGTGAGACATAGGGCCCATTAATGATACTAATGGTTTCTAGAGACATAGATGTTGACATTATTCTGTATATTATTTATATCTATGCTAGAGATTAAAAAAAAAGAAGTATTGACTCAACCAGACTTAACTCAATATCAATATGTAGTAATCTATGTGATCCCAGACATGTAAGGATGTCAACGGATAATTACCTTGAAGTAGATGGCATTGACCAGCACCAGCCTGGTTGCTGCAGTCAGGAGTCCAGGTTGGATCAAATCTTCAATCTTGTTTTCAGTCTGCTCTTCCACCCATGTGTTAATTTCCTCTCGGGCTTCAGCTTCATTTTCAAAGTCCACTAATTTCATGTCAGCTTCATAATATTTCTTGGTGGCCTTAAAGTATTTCTGTTATCAAAGGAATTACACATTTTCAGGTTACCTTATTTATTAAGGTTTTGGAGACTTTTGCTACCTATATTGAAGAAAACACTAGTGACCTTTGGATCAATTCAATGTGCATACTGAACCATATTTAGTGTACTACTTGATTATAAAATAGTTGTATTCTTGAATGTTAATGTTGAATGCAAATTGAGATACCTTAAGAATTTTGAATCCTTCCTGTGCATAGAGACGGTTGGCAATATGGAGGATGTAGTCATTGTCTTCACTTGTCAGGGTCTTGAGGGACGTAGACATGGCATCATGAAGCCGATCAGAGGAAAACTCCTCAACATGCAGAACCTCCACCATCTGTGCTTTGGTCCTCTTGTGTGCCCCGAGCAGCACCATGTCCAATACGGTCTGGATGCTCCAGGGGGACAGGATGAGGTTGTCACCAGAATCTTCTTCTCTGATCAGAGTCTGGTACAAGTCCCATGCAAACATGTTACCTGCCTGGTAGATGGCATTCTCCTCCTTGGGCTGCCTCTTGGAGGGTTGGCTTCGCCTTTTGCTGGCCATAATTAATTCTGATCCTTGCCACTGGAATAAAAAATGCAGAAATGAATATTTTGTTTTTTGAGTTCCTCAATTCAACCAGAAAATGCCTGCCTATTACATTAACCCAGGTAGCCAATTGCCCATTTAATTGCAGAAAACAATGTGTTATTTTGGTTCAATCTGCTGCAGAAAACAATGTGTTATTTTGGTTCAATATACCATACTTGTGTACAGTGATTTATTTTCTTTTTTTAAAATGTGGAATCACATTAATTTCCTCCTATTTCGTCATTGCCCCTCACAATCCATTTTGAGTAGGCATACTAAAGTTCAGTTCAGCCCATGAATAGACCCCGGGAATAGACCCCTAAGTAAACCTTTGACGATTGAACATTGCTTTTTGTCATTACATATACATGATGTAAAAATACAGTATTGGCAAGTAATTCACTTGTGCTGTATTAGTGCACCATGCCTACTCCATAGGAACAATGCATGCACTCCCAAAGAGCCGGCAGGAGCAAATGTACCAATGCAGCACTGATGAGTTACCATCTGATACTCTAACGGCACATTAGGATTCTGAGATGAATACCCAACACATTCATAATCTTCAACTGACACATCTAATCATCACAATGATCATGATTTCGATCTCTTCATTCTAGAACTTGATGTACATTCTACTTACATTTTGGGTGTGCAGGATCCGAGTCAGCAATGTTAAAGTGAGACACCTGACCGTAGAGAACCTCCCTGCTGGGGTGTGGTGAGGGGTGAACGCTGCGTGCCTGGCCCCCTTAGGGAGTGATCATTTTTTAACAACAGGCGGGGGGGTGGTGGGTTCGGTGGGGGGGGGGCAAAAAAATGTGGACCCCTTGACTGGGGGGGGGACCAAAAAAATTTGGACCCCTCATGGGGGGGGTCAAAATAATTTAACCTGTTTTGAGCCAAAAAGCCAGCGCGTTACTATGCTTCAAAGGGCCCGCGCGCGGGCCGATTTTCGGCCGTAAGGGTGGGGGGGCAAAAAATTTTGACCCCTCGACCGGGAATGGTGAAAATTTTTTCGCACGCTTCGCGCGGAAATCCCCCACCTCCCCCTGTTGTTAAAAAATGATCACTCCCTTAGACACTGTGTAAATTCAGCTGAACATGCTCTACACAAACATGGCTGTCTGTGTGACCGTGGTAGTAGGGACGTTGGGTGCAAAGGTGTCTACACTGTAAATAGTCAGTGTAGGCACACAGTAGAATCTACTGTAGATCTACAGAAGAATCTACTGTAGAATGGATTTACAGTAGCATCTACTGTAAAGTTACAGTATATTTTGTATATTCTACTGTTTACCTACCATGAACTGTACACCTACAGTAGAATCTACTGTATACCTACAAAAATGGCGAACGACTTTCTACAGTGTCCCAGTAAACAAAAAACGTTATACAACATTTTGTAAAGTTATTTAACGTTATATAACGTTTCTCTAAGGCACCTCACTATGGTATAACGTTATATACAGTTTTAGAACGTTATTTTGACGTAAAATGACGTTTTTTTGTTAGCTGGGGTATGTGTTTGATGTGGGATATTTACTGAAACTCAGGGGTAGACACTAAATGTCTAAAAGGGAGCATATGTTGGCTGTAATCATGTAATATATCATTGTAAAAAATTAAATATGATTATTTCTGATTTATCATAAATTTCTAATTCACCATAAATCAATCCTGAATTTCTCTTATTACTTTTGATATCTTATAAACACTCGTTAGACTGTAGGATACATATATGCTTACTATGTCATAGCAATCTTAGAGGCTATACTCGGGGCTATAGGGCCTACATGTACCCACACGGAGCCCATCCATGTCAGCCTTTGTACAGACAACAGATCCTATACATTCCTTTGACATCTTTCGATATAGTCCTTACTAACCATGTTATCTCATATTGGCATGTATGCATTTTCATGAAGTAGTAGATCATAGCCAAAGTTCTTTTAGATCTCAATCATAACATCACGGCAATCTTTAATAAAAGCTGTGTACACATTAAACATCTGTGACTGAGAGGCATGGTTTGGTTATTTACTTTAGAGGTGGGCCGCAAATACCCCAAATAGGCCATGTTTCTCTCCGAGAACGGGAGGGTTGTTTAGACATTGCTGTGATCTACTATGAGTGAGGAACATGCTAGGTTCAAATGTATAATTTACTGTCCTGCGATCAATGCCACTGGCGTGACATAATGATTCTGTTGTCTCCCCCTCCGTCTCTATCATATTCTGTTTCTCTTGTCTCCGTCTTCTCATGACGATTTAAATACACATATCATGAGTGAGTGAGTATTGGTAGTTTAACACCATTTCGACAGCTGTGGTCATATTCATGGCAAAAAAAGTTTCATTACACATCAATTTTACAGCCTATACATCGATTTTACAGATAGGGACATGTGTCTTTGGCCGTGCATATGGGCACCAGGCAAACAAAGGAGGGACGAAAAAAGAGAAGAAAATACCATTTTTAGATGGGCTATGGATTCTTATGAAAACCCAGCAGGAGATGAACGGTAATTGCTTTTCTCAATGAAGATGATCTTAATTGTTTTAAATGTTTTAGACACCATTTCACGAAAGATATGAAAAAGAAAATTTTGAATTCTGGATCACTGATCCAGGATACTAGGTCATGTCCATCAGAAATTGGTGCAAAGGGTCTCTCCCAGGTGGCAGCATCAGGCGTGGCGCAAAAACATGGGGAAAACCAGTACATCTGAGATAGAGACTCCAGAGACCGCTGGGTGAGCCCCTGTACACAGTACACACTGCAGGTCAGCATTTTGGTGTAGCTGTGTGTCATAGACACTGTTATGAAAGTCCCCTCTTAGGGGGTGACATTTTGATTATTACTGTTTGCTTTAATATCACTCAGAAATGCAGTCAAGAGAAAGACCTATCCAGCCATACCTATAATATTAAAGTGGCTGCAGCTAGGAGAAGTTACCAATTCTATTGGTGATATAATAAATGTTTATAAAAAAAACAGGGAAAACCCTATGAAGTTATGAGTCCTGGTGGTTCCTTTAGGGTTTGTGATGTCATCCAATATGTTGCTATATGATGTTAAAAATGGAAGCAATCCGAGGATGTTCTCACCTGTTTCCCAGACCATAACATCATAATAATCATGATTGGGTCATTAATGTAATTGGTTCACTCTCTAATCACACCCACTGAGGTGTGATTGGGTAATCATTTTAACAGAGTCTGTTAATCACAGCCTAGTCTTTCCAGTCGGCAGATGAACTCCAACTGTTATATAGAGAATGTACTAGGGGAAATTTTATTAACACATATTTCCTGGGTTCTATGATAGATAGAAAGAAAATTCCAAAAGATTTGGAATACATTTCTCACATTCTACACCATAGGAGAAAAAGAATTGATCATTTAAAATTCTCAATTTTTTCTGGAGTCCTTAATATCTGGTGTGAAACAACTACATGTATCTCCATGAAATCGATGTACTATATAAACTATATTATCACCCAGAAACAGGAAAAGAGAAGAAAGAAAGAGAAACATAGAGATAGAAACAGAGAGATTCATACCTAGATAAATACATGTGGTAGGAGTGAAGGTCTAAAATCCTTTACCTGCAATAATCAAATCATGTACTGCCAAACTCCAGAGATGAGTAAATATATAAGTGGCGTATGAGAAGGGGGTAGCTCCCCCCCACTCAATCATAGAGGGGGATGAGACTGAATATCCCGCCCTCCCCCCCCAAATCATTCCCTAAGCGGTACCTCTCCTACATAGGCAAAAATTAGGCAAACGGGCAAAGGTTGGGCCCAAAAACTACTTCTCTAAACAAATCTAATAAAAGTGTATGTGTATATATGTCCCATAAAAGCCTACACTTAAATCTGGTTGGAGTGCCCCCTCCCCTCAATGAAGATTGCTTCCGACGCCTCTGTATAGGCAACTACATATATATATATATATATATATATATATATATATATATATATATATATATATATATATATATATATATTTATATACATATATATACACACACATATATATATATATATATATATATATATATATATATATATATATATATATACCTTTATATATATATATATATATATATATATATATATATATATATATATATATATATATACATACATACAATTCAATTCAATTCAATTCAAATCTCTATTTCAGACTCAATCGTAGTACAAAAAGTCCATAGGCTATAAAAAAAACACCTACATATAGATACAGATAAAGGAATACAGTTAAGGAAGATTAAAGTGTATATACAAATCTTGATACCAGCATCTCCAGATATAAGATATGTACTGGGTACCACTTCTTGGATCCACCAAGCTTTTGACAGCATAGCTCTACCATACAGTGAGCGCAACTTATTTGACATGTACGCATTTGATGTCGATGATTGATCAAAGCCTGCAGGAGTTGTTACCAGTGCACCGTGTCAGCTCAGCCTGCAGGCAGTCATGTCGTCTCCAGGGTCACAGCCTTCTGCTCCAGGGCATGTGTTCCTGGCCAACCTTGAGTGGACACAGGAGGCCATGCCTGGGCGGGACACCTATATAAGGGCTATACGTCCAGGGAGGAGGCACAGTTTGCAAGTATCAAACCAACACACACCACTCAAAGATGAGGATTTACTTGGAGATTACCCTCGCTGTTCTATCCATAGGCACTGCCATTGGGTTAGAGTGTAAAATGGGGCTTTCTGAGGCGCACTGTGGCCGCCTCCAGGAGCGCTACCAGCAGCTGAAGGAGGAGTTTGAGAGGGTCGGGGACAGGATCCACATCAACCCCTCAGCCTACCAGGCCATGCACAGGGAGCTGGTGAGGATCGCCTCCGTCACCAACCTGCCCATACCAGGGAGCATCAAGGGGAAGGCACTGCAGTTTGGCACACTGTATTCCAGTGCAGGATTGGAGGATCAAAAGGACTTGGCAAAGGAGGGAGGGTATTCTTCAGATTTGGGAAAAGTGTCGGAGCAAGGCGGTGCAGAGGAATCCCAAGCCAAATATGAGAACAAACTGAAGGCGAAGAAATGCCATGATTCTGTGAGTCAGGAGAGATGTGACGAGCTTCTACGTCAGTATGACGTCATGACGGAGTTGTACGGCAACGAGACGACCAAGAAGATGCTGAACATGGACGCCTACAATGACCTTCACCGTGACCTCACAGAGGCCGGGATAAGTGTGGCAGAGAAGGGCTCGGAGGTTAGTGGTCCCAGACAGGGAAATGGATTTTCACTATAGTTTAATGTAATGTAACATGCAATTAAAAAAATTCCCAGCCGGGTATTGATGGAAAATCTCTTAGGAATTAATAGGAAAACCTTTTATAAACTATATAAAAAATTTAAACGGGTTGTTTTTCACCTAAATCTGAAATGCTGGTTCTTAACATGAATGAACCTCCATAATTGACCATATATGCAGCAAATCTATTCATTTCAGACCGAACCTAAAAAACATTGAAATATAGGCCTATCCCTGCAATAATCATATATCTTGAGGTGCCATCTTGTTATGTTGTTGTGTTGTGTTGATGTTATGGCCAGTGATCGATGACAACAATCCAGGTTCTTGCAATTAGATGGTTTATTGCAGTATCCTCTCAGTTATACTCCTACGTCTACTCTAGGCCCCCCTATTCCCGCAACTCCCCGAGCTCTCTCTGAGCACCTCCCTGAGCTGCTGTTACTATTTCTAGCGTTCTAATTACTCCCCCATATTTGGGACATGGCCAGCAAACTGGTGAATCTACTGTATGGTGGTGCCCCCTACAATACTGCCGTATTACTAAAAGCATGCTACTTTCTACTATGCTACAATCTCAAATAGGATATGCTGTCAGAGGGCCATTTCTGATTTTTTACAGAATTTTAGTAAATTTTCCAAACCACTTTGACCACCCAGAACTCACCTAGTATTTACTGCAGACTTTTTCTTTCTGTAAGGATGTACTCAGTGACCCTGGAATTCCCTATCTGAGACCTAGTACTAATTCTGTTAACCCTTTAAGGGCCGCATAGCGATAATGCGCGTTATCTAGGTTACTCATTAGGGCTGCATAAATGCATCATGTCGACCCGTGGGGTTGGCATGATGCATGAATGCAGCATTGGCGAGTCACTCCAAAGGCTGCACTTAGATGCATCATGCCGACAAGGGGCACACACTATTGAAGAATTATGTGGCTATTAAAGGGCCAACAATATTGAATTCAGAATGGAATCGTTGACTGGTCAAATCACTTTGCATAGGACAGTTGAATAATGCTTTGTTGCGGCTTTTAGAAATCCTGGTGCATAACGAATTCTGGACTGCTTCATACTGACAAGTTTACACGAAAAGTGTCCATAGGGAACTCAAGGATATTGAATCATTAATTAATCATAATGATTTATATCATATCATCAAGAAATTGTAGGGTTTAATGATGGTCTTACATGATCAATAAAACACGATTTTATTTCTCATACATGTACCTATGACATTCCAGACCTTTAGATGTGCATTTATTAACCCGTTCTCAAGCTTGGGTAGCTTTTACATTGGCGGATCCAGGGGGCGACGGGCCTTGCCCCCCCTCCCAAAAAAATAATCATAAAAAGAAAAAAAAGAAAAAAGGGGGAAGAGGAGAGAAGAAAAGAGGGAAAGAAAGAGAGAAGGGGACATTTTCCAAGCTAAATGATAAAGGCTGGACACAGACCCGAGTCATTATGGTGAGAAAGCACCATTTCAAGTCCATACCTCAAAATTTGCTGGGCCCCCCAAAAAAATCGAGTATGGCTGCTGCGTGCGCTTCTCTTGCGGTGCGCATAGGAACAGTCAGTCACTCCAGGCTGGCCAGGTTTGGGCCTCTCTCTAAAAAATCCTGGATTTGCCACTGTTTTATATCAGCACTTTCTGTTCACACAGTATGCTGACACGGACATGAGCTGCCATAGTTCTGTTGAGAAGGCGGCGTGTGATGCTTTAACCAAGAAGTACACTTTGATGAAGAAGATGTACGCCGACCCTGAGCTGAAGGACATGCTGAACCCTGCTGCCTACAGCGACCTGCACCGGGACATGGAGGAGGCCGGCATGAAGGTCACTGGGAGCATGCAGAAGGTAGGGGAACCCTTAGGCCACTCAAGAAAAAAAGTGGTTTCTCATCACCAAGGTCTGAAAGATGTGACGAGGGAGTTTTTTTTTTCTTCTTTTTTTTTTTACTCGCGGACTAAAATGTATGGGATGATGGACGATTTTCATGACCAAAATTCACATTTTAGTAGTTAAGAGTTCATGGATCTTTAAAAGTAGGGAAAATATTAGTTATTTCTAAATTTAGATACCAAATATCCCAATATTTGTCCATTTTTATCATAATTTTCATCAGAAATTAGCAAAAAGAAAAAAAAAAGTTTTCCTCAAAAGCTGATTTTTATGATGCGCGCGGTGATGAGAAACCATTTAATTTTTTTGAGTGGTCTTAAAAGGCCTAAAAAAAGAGGTTTGTTTCAGGTCACCCGACCGACCCTATCAAAACAGGGCCGACCCTACGTTTTTTTTAATGCAATTTTGAAGAAATTTTTCGCATTCTTACCCTTTTTTTGATCAATTTTGGGGTACTTAAAAAAGTTTGTCAGTACTTTCATGTTAAAAAAAAGAAAAAAAAAGATCGGACCTACCGACCCTAGATTTTCCTCCCATGTTACCTGAAACAAACCTTCTTATTTTTTGGCCAAATTATAGACAAATACAGCAAGAAAGGGCAACTTTTGAGAAAAGTTGTTGATAAAGTTTTTGAAAATTTCTAGAGTGTGACAGACAAGTACATAAATATAACCTCAAAATACTGCATTCTAATATACACCATTTCAAAGATAATTGGCCGATAAATGTCCTGATATGAGGTGTTGGCAAACATAGCCAGTACAGACACTGTTTTCGGGATTCTGCTGATACCAATGAAAAACAACTTTATTATGAAAATGTCACCCTTTCTTGCTGCATTGGTCTATAGGGCGGGGTGATGCCTTGAGACTTCATCTTTATTTGTTTCCATGATGCATCAACGCAGCCCTGGTGGTAGGGATGTCACTGACATCCACTTTATGTCTATGACGATTATTAACATCTAGTTGTTGATATATCAATGTATTGCAATATAATATTTTAATTACTAATTACATCTAAAACACTGTTTATTGCCTTATAGCGGGTTCACTTAATAATCACTGACATTACAAAACTCCCAATCTTAGATACTGTGAGGTAGGAATCTGACCTAAGGCTGGTTATAAGGATAACTGACATGACTGTAACCTTAATTGTTAGACTTAGCACACTATGTCCATGATATACCCCCTCCCTTCCTTCCTTACTGCACATAGTAAAGAACACCCCGTCTGAGGGCGGACTGGATGCTGGAACCATGGGTAGCATGAAATAAGTGCATACCTTGTTTTCTTTACTGGCAGAGAACAATTTCTCATAAGATATATATTGACTTAATTATATTGACATATCAAAATTGTCAATATAATATATTGAAATATTGACATAATGGTGATATGTCAATATAGCGAATGTCAATGACATCCCTACCTGGTGGTTACCCAAGCTACATTGGTAGTAATAAATATAGCACCAGGAAGACACTCGTCGGTGCTGCATAACTCATCGCTATTAAAGGGTTGGTGTTAGAAGGCAGTCGTGAAGGCTGCAGGGGGATATATGTTGATGGGCAATCGTATCTGTTATAAGCAATTATAAGCACTGCCATTCTATAGACATATACTAGTGCATCTGTAGAGACCCAGATGAAATGCATGCATTGTGCTTCTCATTTGGTTACCATGGAATGATGGTTCTTTATCCTTTGTCCTTTGTCATCATGATGATTATAGCCGTGGCAAGTCTTCTCGCCAGCCGTGGCTACATTTGTGTTTTATGCCGACCTGTTGGGAGTGTATCAACCCTGTAGGGTCGGCATGATACATGAATGAATCATGACGATGAAGCCCAAGACGCATTAATGCACTATTTGACCCATAAAATCTGATGATTGAAGGCCGTATACATTTTCCCAACCCCCTTCTTTAATCCCATCTCTAAGAACACCGACGTAGCGAAGACCTGTGACAATTCTGTTCCAAAAGAGGAATGTGAGGCCCTTTTTGACATTTACTTTAAATGTTGATCCATGTTTGCATTGATTATTGGTAATGATTATAACAAACATCACCCTTTTATCATCATCACCAAGGATACATATGCAGAGAAGACCTGTGACAGTTCTGTCCCCAAAGAGGAATGTGAGGCTCTGCTGAAGAAGTACAAGTTGATGAAGGAGATGTACAATGACGCTGATCTGAAGAAAATGCTGAACCCCGACGCGTACAGTGAACTCCACCGGGAAATGGTGGAAGCTGGGATTACAGAGGAAAGCAAATCAAAAGAGGTTGGAAATTTATACTTTGATTGATATTTCAGATGTTTTCTAATTAATGAAAGAAACAGAATGGGTTGATTTATAAGCTATTATCCAACACACATGATGTGTTACCTTTGCTGTTTTGGCTGTTTTAGCATTGTCTTACCATATTTGTACATGTACCGATGTAATTTAGTTCATGCCAGATATGTAAACTACTATAGATTGATACAAAATGTGCCAGAAATTCCATATTCAACACCACATTCAAACGATGATTAGTTCCTCATGCACTGTGAAGTTACCATGACGAGTCTTTATTTGATATCTACAGCATAAGTAATTGCAATTTAACATATTGTGGATCTGATAAATACAAAGGCTACTCAACATAGTCTGTGCACAGGCCTTATTGTCCTGTGATGTCCTGGGCTATCTATTAACATCTTATCATATCTGAATATCCCCATACGGTGAGGGCGACCTTATAAGTGAATCAAATATATAATAATAACACTTAGATATAATTCATTCACAAAATAAACATCTCACGAGCATGTCATTATAGGTTCTGCAGGAATTTATTCTCTTATTATCATTTTTAAAAGGATGATGATACCAAGATGGCTTGTGACAGTTCTGTGCCTAAGGGGAAATGTGAGGCTCTGCTGAAGAAGTACAAGTTAATGAAGGAGATGTACAATGACGCTGATCTGAAGAAAATGCTGAACCCCGACGCGTACAGTGAACTCCACCAGGAAATGGTGGAAGCCGGACTGGAAACTGATGAGAAAACACATGACGTTAGTATTAATATGCTATCTATGATTGCCTCAATAACTAGGCCTATGTTGGTGTTACGTAATTAGTGATGTGACTGAGTGTCCATCAAGGAACACAAGCTCACTCTTTCTGTGGCTGGAACATAGACACATTGACTTTGCCTATATTTGATATTTCTGAAATGCATAAATACTAACCCTTCTGTAATTTAGATAAGATCCATGTTTCATCCTGAATCTTGACCACCTCGTTCTAAAAAGTCAAACAGTCATGAAACTCTATTGTTTCCAATGACTAACCTCACTAATATTAGACCACATTATCCCCTGTTTGCATCAAATATCAATGAACATCACCCTTTATCATTACCAAGGATACATATGCAGAGAAGACCTGTGACAGCTCCATTCCCAAAGAGGAATGTGAGGCTCTGCTGAAGAAGTACAAGTTGATGAAGGAGATGTACAATGACGCTGATCTGAAGAAAATGCTGAACCCTGACGCGTACAATGAACTCCACCGAGAAATGGAGGAAGCTGGACTGGAGACTGATGAGAAAACACATGACGTTAGTATTAATACCCTATCTATGATTACCTCAACAACTAGGCCTATGTTGGTGTTAAAGATGGTATATGAGCTAATAGACTTTCCAAACCTTTTCATCAAAATGGATATCACTTCAATGCCATGGGTTCCATTATGATTTTAGCTGATAAACAGTGCCACATATTTGTCTATTAATACATAATTTGAGATTGATGACAATGTACCTAATTTACCTCACTGACTCAGGCACTCCCCCAGGAGAGTATTGGGGGAACTTATCTGATAGAGAATGCACTGAGCCATGCAGTATCAACACATAGGGAGTTTTAGTGTCGACCTACCATAAAAAAAACACTGTATGTGCTCAAATATAGACTAAGACACTGCCAATAAATCTAGAAGTTTGGGAAGACGAATGGGATATGATATACAATAGTAATATAATAAAACTAAAAAATCTCTAAACATTTAGCTGATGCACCATCTTTAAGTAATTAGTGAGGTGACTGAGTGTCCATCAAGGAACACAAGCTCACTCTTTCTATGGCTGGAACATAGACACATTGACTTTGCCTATATTTGATATTTCTGAAATGCGTAAATACTAAGCCTCCTGTAATTTAGATAAGATCCATGTTTCATCCCGAATCTTGACCAATGACTAACCTCACTAATATTAAACCACATTATTCCATGATTGCATCAAATATCAATGAACATCACCCTTTATCATTACCAAGGATACATATGCAGAGAAGACCTGTGACAGCTCCATTCGCAAAGAGGAATGTGAGGCTCTGCTGAAGAAGTACAAACTGATGAAGGAGATGTACAATGACGCTGATCTGAAGAAAATGCTGAACCCCGACGCGTACAATGAACTCCATCGGGAAATGGTCACAGCAGGACTGGAAACTGATGAGAAGAAACAAGAGGTTGGTCTTGAGATTTCTATTACCAATGCAGCATCTATTTTGGTCTTAAAATGCTGAGTGATGATTATCATAAAGCTACGTTATTGTTATGAAATAAGATATTACTAAAATCATAATTATGTCAATGTAGGGTGAACATGAACTACCATTACTTTCAGGTTTACATTTGATATAGGTCTCTATTTACAAGTATTACCTGTGCTTCACAACAGCTTAATTTTAAAATGTTACCTTGGAAGGGTTTATACAGCCATTTTCTCTGTCACCAAGGGGTAAAATATGAAGGTCTTCTCAGAAAATACTGCACAACCTTCTTATTTTCTCCGACATTTTCTTTAAATGTTGATCCATGTTTGCATTTATCATTGGTAATGATTATAACAAACATCCCCTTTTATCATCATTACAAAGGATACAGGCGTAGAGAAGACCTGTGACAGCTCCATTCCCAAAGAGGAATGTGAGGCTCTGCTGCAGAAGTACAAACTGATGAAGGAGATGTACAATGACGCTGATCTGAAGAAAATGCTGAACCCCGACGCGTACAGTGAACTCCACCGGGAAATGGTGGAAGCGGGACTGGAAACTGATGAGAAGAAACAAGAGGTTTGTATTAATCCTCTAAGGACCATTGTGATACATTAAGGTGCATGTATAGTTGTAGTTAGGAAGCACCGACGCAGCACCAGTGAATAACTTGTTGGCACTGCATCGGTATATCATAGAGAGTGTAAAAACCCTGTATGGTTTGCAGAATGCATGAATGCAGCACTAGTGAGTTACTTACCAGACGGACAAATGACTCACCAGTCTGTATCATTGCAACAAAAGCATGTCATGCATTTAAGCACAATGATGTTCTTCAAGGCTGACTTTACCCTATCTCTAATAATTGCAACAACTATGTCGGTCTAAAATATCCTAGTGATGAATAAGCTATGATTAGTCTGTATGAAGAAAACAGGGGCTCACTTTTTTCTGTGAACGGGGTATAAAATTATCATTGATTATAATTACAAAGTACTTAGTAATATAGATGATATTGCTGTTTTTCTGTGAGTGTGCAGCATCTGGTTAACTGAACTCTCAATCAAGTCAGTCACCCTGCTGTCTCCAATGTCTAGCCTCTGAGAGTCTGCACACAATTAATATTGCATTATTATTTCTTAATGACTAAGACTTACTGACAAATTTCCTAAATACCAGCCTTTGCCTTTGTTTTCATCACCAAGGATACATATGTAGAAAAGACCTGTGACAGTTCTGCCCCCAAAGAGGAATGTGAGGCTCTGCTGAAGAAGTACAAATTGATGAAGGAGATGTACAATGACGCTGATCTGAAGAAAATGCTGAACCCCGACGCCTACAGTGAACTCCACCGGGACATGGAGGAAGCAGGCATTAAGACCGAGAGTAAACCTAGGGAGGTTTGTAACAAAAACTGATACATTTAAAAGCAGCTCATGTAATCTAAACGATCAGGTATTCCCATATTTTTACATGAACCAAATGTACTATGTTATTGTATTGCTCAATATTCCTGTATATCTCCTTATGCTATATCCTCAACAAGCGTGCCAATGTTTTGATATTTATGAAGACACTACAACAACTATGCATAATGTATTTAGTCAGGCCTATTCTATTAGTTGTTACAATGGGTATCTCATCTTACTGATATGTCCTACTAACATTTACATTACATATTCCTGTATTGCAGATGTCATGCAAAACCTCACAGCCCAGCGTAGACACCGCGGACAGTGACATCTGAATGAACCTAGTACAACCTAAATCATGGAATATAAGTTCTGCAATTCTAGCATGTACATAATCTTCTAATAACTCCTATGCTGGTAAAACTGATGTATTAATTCTTAATTTTCTATGGAAACAGGGAAGGACATTATGGTCTTATACTGTGTGGATCTCAACCATTGTATCCTTATATTGTTATGTATACTTCTGTATGATTCTCGGGATCTATTCGGTATATCAGTGACTTTGTGTGGGCATTAGCACTTGCAAATTGTTGTAAAAACGCTTAATATGGTATTAATAAATAAATATGGCAATGGATATATTATCTTGTTACATGATTACTAAAGTACAATTATATATGTACCTATAGTTCTGACACCAGGAACATGCGCTTTCTACATTTGGCTCATATCCTCACTCCTGATTAATTTTTATACTGTACACAGTGATGTATGCACCTACATTCTATAATGAGAGGATGTGTATTGATGATTAATCGTGAGATGCCACAACAATAGTAAATATCATTTCACACAAATGGTTTGATTACCCAAATTTATAGACAAGTATGTATACCATATAATTGTATAGAAAGACCATATCATGATTTTGTGGCAATAAAACGGTCTCACCCAACACTCCAGATGGCGCCCCTGTGCCGCCATCAGAATCCTCCTATATTGGACAGTACTTTATAACTATAAGCATGGGGTATAGTACTGGATGAGAATCGCCATAGCATAGCAGTCTAATCTCTCTGCCATGGGTCACCTGGTGAGAAGATAAGGAACTAATGGCAGTGATGCAAATTACACTAATAATGACTCACTGGAGAAAATTAATTTATCCCACTTAGAATTATCATAGCACTTTGATTTAAAAAGTGCTAGAAAGCCCTTGATGTGGAGTTTTTAACTGACCATGCACTATTACGAAATTGAAGGGGGGTGTTTTGAAAATAGGGCCCCCAAATTTTGGAATTTTTCCAAAAAATTGCCGAAATTCCCACACCCCCAAATAATTGTTCCCTCTCTGATATCAAATAGAAACCCTTTCAGTTCCAAAGAACAAGATCAGGGCTTTCCAACCCTTTTGGAATTTTCTTGATACGAAAATTCTAAGTGGCAAAGAAAAACTGTCCCCTATGTGTCACCGACCAGGCCGTCACCCTTCAAACCGGACATTTTCTCTGATAATGACCAACTGGAAAAAAATATTTTATCCTACTTAGATTTATCAGAGCACTTTGATTTAAAAAGTGTAGGAAAGCCCTTGATGTGGAGTTTCTAACTGACCATGCAATATTACGATATTGAAGGGGGGTGTTTTGAAAATAGGGCCCCCAAATTTTGGAATTTTTCAAAAAAAATGCTGAAATTCCCACCCCCCCAAAAAATTGTTCCCTCTCTGATATCAAATAGAAACCCTTTCGGTTCCAAAGAACAAGATCAGGGCTTTCCAACCCTTTTGGAATTTTCTCGATACGAAAATTCTAAGTGGCAAAGAAAAACTGTCCCCTTTGTGTCACCGACCAGGCCGTCACCCTTCAAACCGGACATTTTCTCTGATAATGACCAACTGGAAAAAATTATTTTATCCTACTTAGATTTATCAGAGCACTTTGATTTAAAAAGTGCTAGAAAGCCCTTGATTTGTAGTTTCTAACTCAGCATGTTTTAATACAATATTGAAAGGGGGTGTTTGGGGAATAGAGCCCCCGAATTTTGGAGCAACAGTGACTGTGGCGCCACCTGGCATCATGCATCATGCAGTGCTGCCACCTGACGGATTTCTGCAGCACTAGCCCCTCAGGTGGCAGCACCATGCCGTGGCAGAGACCTGGAGCCAGCTAGGCCACTTGCCCGTCCCTGTATACATGTCGCTGCTATAAGGGTATTTTTTGGTTGTTTTGAACAACTGGCTTTCTGATTTGAATCTTTTATTAAAAATCGTTTTGAAACTCGAGTTTTTAGAATCGAACAAAAATTGTCTATAGAATCTGGAAACTCTGATGTCGAGGATGAACATACTGCAAGTTACCCAGGATGCATGTTTGAAGGAAAAGTATCTTGAGTCTGTCAAAATTATGCAAGGCCTTGATTAGACTGGACTCCACTAGGGCGACACTAGTACCTACCTTTGAAACGTGGTGTTCTTTTAATCCTTTGCTCTAGAAAATCTCGCTTTATTTTACTTCATTGCGCCGCAGTGTCGCCCTGTTTCTGCGGACATTCAGGATGAAACACAGTGAAACAGAGGGAAATATTTGAGAGCAGAGGATCTAAAAGAGCGCCCTGTTTCGCAGGTAGCTGTGGAGTCCAAGCTATTGCAAACTGTCTGGTAGCAGAAGTCTAGGCCTCTTGATGTAGCCTGCCTCAGGCAAATACCGGGTAGCTCTCCCAGGTGCACAGACAAACGTTCACAGCACAATCTTAACCTTACATCTTAAAATGTCTTAATCTTATATCTTAAAATGTCTTAATCTAAGGCAGAAAGAAAAAAAAAAGAAGAAGGGGGATGGGGGGGGGGCAGAGCCCCCCATTACATACTACACTGTAAAAAAATGTCCGTTAAAATAACGGAGATTCACTGGCACCACTGGTTGCTGGACTTTCACCGTTATTTTTACGGTCACCGTTTTTTCCTAAGTCACCGTTATTTTTACGGAACTGTCACCGCTATTTTTAAACAAGAAATCTCCGCTATAAATTTTTTTAACAGTGGTTCTCAGTACCGTTCCCAAAGTCACCGTCATTTCTACGGAACTGTGAATCTCCGTTATTTTAACAGAATACAAAACATCACTGTATTCTGATTCAGTGCCTAAACAATAATTGTAATGGTATTTTGTGTAATTTAACTGATTTGTCCCAGTGTTATTTAGTTCATTTATCCCCCTATACCTAACTCCATGCTCAATATGGTTCCAAACCCAATTTGGTACCAATCAGCAATATCATCTTAGTGTCAAGACTTCAGACCTAATCATTAGGAATTAGTCTATGAAAGCCTTATAGAATGCTTCATGACACTTTGTAATACCAGTCCATGAGCAGAAGTCACTCTAGGATGGCTACAGAGCAAACCTTACAGCTGTATCTGTATATATTTTTCTTATCACCACAAAAATGGTGTTCCTAGCATCTAGAAAAATCTCTTCATGAACCAAACTGCCACCTGGTGTGATAAAACTGAAATCAATTAAACGTAGCTTCACCGTAAAATAAACTGTGTTTCACTGTAAAAATTAACGGTGTTTCACTGTACTGGATTACGGATATTCAAAGTAAAACTGATTGATTTTACATTGCCTCACCGTAATCATATGTTATGATGAATCACTGTAAAATTTTACACTGATTCTCCGTATATTCAACGGAATATTTTTACAGTGTAGTCGACTAGCCTATCCTACAATGGAATGTGTAGTTTAAAGCTGGGCCGTCAGGGAATAAGTTCAGCATTTTCCATACATGGCCTAAAATAACAGTTCCACCAGAGGGCAGCAGTGTTTGGACAAGGGACCATGAGCATTGTCCAGATACAACATATTCACCCTATATTGTGCCTGTAAGAGCTGAGCTCTCAGCCCTTAAGAGCCCTCTTGTGAATGAAAACTGAACTATATCCAAAGTGCTTTTGGCCTTACTTCAACTATGACGGTCAAGCTTTAAGATAAGATTAAAATAGTTTAGATAAGATTAAGACTAATTTTAAGATAATTAAGACGATCTTAATTCTAAAATGTTGAAATTTACAAGGCAAAGTTGCCATGACAACCAGAGTGACACATTTTAGCAAAATGTTTCAAGAGGGGTAGTTCAGAAACTAAATCATCTTTCAAATGAGACCATTTAGGGCATTGTATCTAGTCTGGTCTCTGAAAAAGACTTATTCAAAGTTTGTTGCGAAATATTGAATTTTAGCATTTTTTTGCCATTTGGCTCAAAATGGATGTTTCACCCCATTACTTGTACGGCATGATCAAACGTACCAAAAAGATGAAAATTTACTTGCACAAAAAATTAAATGCTGACAGTGATGATGAAACCGGTACAGATTGGGGTCCCCTTAAGAAAATATGTGTCTATTGTTATAATAAGAGGTCTATATCTGTGAAATGTATGACAAAATCATGCTTTTTGGAGCCGGGCTTCTCATAATCCTGATCTAAAGTATATTTCTCGATCCAAAATGGCCAACATTTGGCGAATTTATCCCACATCATCAAGCATAATGAATCTATAACCAACAATTGATGGTTCCTATAGAGTATGGCTACAAAATATTACTATATTGCAAGACTGACAACAATAGTAACCACAATTAGCCCTTGAGAAGTATTGCTGAGTGTTCTATTCTCCTTAATTTAATGGTATTTATGGGTATAAATACACAAAAATGACACTTTCCCAACAATTATTAATGAGAAAAACATAAGTTGCTCAACAATTATAGATATTTTACTTTATATTCATGGTATATATGCATGTATCAATTTCCTGGAACAAAAGAAAATCCTTCACATGTGGGTATACTAGAGAGGCATTGTAGGTGTATTCACTGGCCCTTTCTTGGTGACTGGAGCTATAGTAATTTTTATTTGAATGTTTGCATCTACAATTTTGAGTCTACAATTTCCCAAAAAGTTAGGGCTAAGACATAGTTGCCCCCCCCCCCTACCTTTAGGTTGAGGGGTTTTGTAGGGAAGTGTTTGGGCCCCTGTTATTAGTATTATTGCAATGCCTATACCAGCGGTATCTGCAAGCGTTTTATAAGCAAGCAGCAGTCCTGATACAAGGTCAGTGCTACTGGCCTCATCATCAACACCCTTCTACCTGCAAACATATTGAGACCTCTCAGTGCTTGCTGAACTGCTCTCTGATGTCTGGCACTTGCCTCCTGGTCTGTGATCATAGACCTCTTGTATCTCAGCAACTCAACCAGAACAAGCAGATAGTGAGCAAATACAGAGCAGCTCATCCTGATGACAAGTTCCTTCCCCAACTTCTCTGAGAAGGTTGGTGACCTCTGGTGATCTGATTGTACCTCGCTAAGCTGTTGTTGATGCTCCTTAGGTTTTTTGTCATTTTCATCACTGGGTACGGGTATGGCACTTATGAGTGAGTCATCATCATCATCAACACCAAATATGGAGGTCATAATGAAGTTGATGTCATACAGTCCCTTTTCATGTGAGCGGAGTCTGATGCTTGTCATGCGACTCTGAGGATCTCTGAGGATCTCCCTCAAGCATTCCGCAGCTTCCGCAGGTGTTCCCTGTAGCAGCAGCACTTGTGCCAAGCGACAGGAGATCTCAGCACATGTTGGTAGTTGGTCATCCTTGGCAACTGGGCTACCTTCTGTCTTTGCAGGACAACCCTCCATGAGCACCTTGGCCTTCTCCAACAGCTGTTGTGCCTTTGACATGTTCTCTGATCTGTTAAGGTGTTCCTCCTTGAAGCCCTCTCTTACTCCTTCTTTGAAGTTGTCAAATACATGTCGCATCAGGTGTGACAAGGCCGGTACTGGCATCTGGCTCTGGGTGAGGTAGATATAACCCAGGCTGTACAAAATGGTAGCTTGTTCCTCCTTGACAGAGACAAGACTTAGGAGGTGTTCATGAAAAGCAATGCAGTTATACGTTGCTGGAGGCAAGGCGTCAGACAGGTAGGTTGAATGGTGTGCAGCAAAGGCAAGGCGGTGGGGTATTTGTTCTTGGGTGAATATCTCAATGATATCAGCATATGTGTTGAAATTGTTTAGAGCCTCAGTATGTTCTCCCTTTGGGATCTGAAGAGCTGCACACTTTTTGACACTTTCCCCGAAGATGTTCATTGTCCGCGCAAGAGAACCACAACGTTTATATTCTGTAGTATCCTCAATGACTGGCTTGAATGTCACATGCCACGGTATGCCAGCCACTGTGTAGACTGAGCGCTTTGAAAACATCATGAGATACTTCAGTGGGTTGGCTCTGATCTTGGTAATGCTTTGTAGGGCCATCCTTAACTTTTCAGTCGAAACATGGTCCACCATGTTGTTTTCAGGGACAAAGAAGTTTGGGATATTCCGTTTAGACAGAAAGTAGAGAAGTTTATCGATCAGTCGAATCAAAACATCGGAAATGTTGTGCATATGCCAGAATGATTCTGGCATTTCCTCACACAGCCAAAAAAGGGTAGTTTTGAGGAAGTAAGAAGCAATGACCTTTTGGGGACAGATCCCGATAGAGCAGATCTGTTTGAAGAGGCGATAGCAGGATCTCTGTAGAGGACTTAGTGAGTGTGCCAGCATGACTTCTGCCTTCGAGAAAGACAACCGCCATTCCACACTAGGACTGGAACTTGTTGAATGTGCAACCGGCACCACATGGCATCCCTCTGTCAGTGATGGTTCAATGAGTTCCCTCGGTGGCCAGTTTGCACGCCTCTTCCTGATACACCAATTTCTTGCTTCCTCTGGCCATTCTATCTTTACAGCAGGAACAGTGTCTACATCCAGGTTGAACTCCATGGGCATAGGTGACTTGGACACTAGTCTTGATTGCCAACTTGTTAGAGCTGGCCCCTGCCTTGATATTGAACTCTTGCTCTGCACACCAAGCTCCCTTTCCATCTCTCGTTTATCTTCCTTGGGAGAAAGAGCCTGGAGGACTTTATTATTTTCCTCAGAGATTATTTGCTGATTTGAGAGATATGTAATTGAATCAATGTGTTCTACTTTGAATATTGAGGACAACTTTGTTGGATCACCAATGACCTTAATTCTTGTGTAACCACGGTGACAGGCTGAAGGGTCAAGTACAAGAGATACATTACAGTCTCCTGAGGGTGTCCTGAGTACCTTAAGTGTTTGGTTCACTAACATTAAATCAATATCAGATGATCTCTCTGCAAAGCTGCCACCATTGTGGTGTCCAAGAGTGCGTCCAAGATGCAAACCCTCTGCAGAACTCCCAGATATAAGTAAAACAGATGGATCTGGGATAGAGGCAAACTTAATCAAAATTTCCTGAAGTTTGTGTAGCCGTTCATTTGGAGTATATTTATCAGGGAGTCCTTGTATTATTGTTCTGAGTATGAATGCAAGGTGGAGGTGTGGCGTTGCAGATAGGAGATCGTGTTGGTCTACTAACAGTGTTATCAGTTTCAACAAGTCTGCCTTGGAATCAGTTGTAGGTGTTGTCATATCCGCGGTGGGGGCTGGGTTATCTGGTTGGTCGGCCATTCCTGGTCCTAGTTGGAATTTAAAAGAAGGATAGATAATTATGAGTATATAAAAGTAAAAGGCCAGTAAATTTCATGCTTCCTTGGCAAAGACCTTCCTCCACAACGATTCAAAGTTTATCTTACACTTTACCTGAAACCTTTTGTCATTTCGGATCCATCAGACATCATTGCACATATACATAAAACTGGTTCAACAGGAATTCCAGAGTATACTTCTTTTTTCAATTGGATGGATGAATACTATATCCTGCTGGAATCAGATGTACTCTGCCCTCGATACCCACGAGCTGTATAATGTGTGTATGTTGGGGGGACTCAAGTTTTTGATAGTTTTTGATAGTAAATAATGTTCATACAGTCATTCTTTACTGTTGTATATGGATCCATTATTATGGCTAAAGTTGTCAGTATTTACGATATTCTACTGATGATTCTCACCTAAGCAAAAACGTTCAGTCACTGTATTACCTGACACTAGTCTGTATTTCACACATGTACATGTATAATTGTTCTACTTAAGGAATGATGGGTACTGATGTCCCTTATCATAGGCATTGGCAATTTTCAAATTCAATTTGTTTTTATTCACAACCTCATCAGAGGTAAAGGAATGAAGAAAAGAGGTCAGATTTAGCCGATAGTTACATTGGCATCACTGTACAAACAATATAGAGTATCATGTCGTATGTATGCAAGTATGAATCTACTTCTAGTAATAACATTTGCGTATAGTAAATGGGTATAACTGGTCATCCGCTGACTGTGGCATGCTTTCCACAGTCGGTGACCAGCTGTCAGCACCAATAGATATATAGCATGCATAATATTCATAAATGAGCACCACAATTAACCTGTTGTGAGACAGGTGATATAGATATTTGATTAGCGTTATAGCACCTTGCCTCTTTAGAGGTATAATGTGTTAGGGACCATATGTGCAGTCAGTTATTTTCATCTTAATTTTTAAATTTTAAATTTTTAAATTCTACTTTTTGTTACTTTGTTTTGGTCTCTTATTTTTTGGTTTGATTCTAGGCTTTCTTTTAGGTTTCCGGTTGGGCCTGAATTTGTTCATTATAATGGTGCAAAACTTTGACAGGTTTGACAGGACAAGGGGGTCTTTGCTATTAAATAGGTCATCGAATGTGGGTACACATGGACGAGGTGTTATATGGTCGGCAATGAGTAGTGCCCGTTCCTCGTCAAACATGTCACATTGAAAGAGGTAATGAAATTCGTCCCCGATGCTGTTACGGTTACAGTGGGTACATTTTCTATCCCCAGCTTCAACTCCTGTGTATCTACCTATAACTACTGGGAGGCTGTGATTCCCACATCTAAACCTACACAGGTTTGCTGCACTTATAGGGTTCAGGTTGAGCAGATATCTTTCAAAGCACAGTTCTTTTTTGAATATTCTATAATTTAGACAGTGTCCAGAATCCATAACTCTGCTTTGCCAGTCCTGGTGTTCAATATCAGTCAACCTTCTCTTAACAGTGGTCTTTAGAAGGTTATGTGTTGAGGTCACAGCATTGTCTAGCAGGTTACCAAGCCCACTTGTGTTTAGGATGTTATGTATATGGGAAAGCCATTTAGACTGTAAGCTACTGTTTGTATGTTTTTTATGTATAATCCCATAGGTTATGTAGGAGATCTTGCTGGTTTTCCCTGAGACAACCTTGTGCCAAAAGTTAATCATTCTCTGGTTTACTTAGAGCCCTTAGATTCTGCCTGCCAAGTTCATCCAATGCCATACAATTGGCCATGGATGTAGTAAGCTTTAACATATATATAGTGAATAACTATGCAGTGTTTTGGGCATTGGGGAATTACCACCAGAGAACTCATTTATATGCATGAAACTACTTATTCCTGATAACTTTGATTAAATCGTGCTGTGGAATCTATCACACAGCATGTTAAGTATAACATTACATATACTTACCTACCAGAGTTCCTCACTATTACTAGTCTGTAACGTTTGTCACCATGTAGAGGGGAGTGGTAAATAGGTTAGAGCTCAGGGTCAAAAATGAGTTTGTGTGCTGACATTATCTATATAGCATCCAGCCTGTGGTGTATTGATAAGATACATAGCATACATATTATATATGGACATGATTCAGGCCACAACATATTGAGTTTATCTTGTGTCAATAACGCTTTATTAATCTCAATATCTGTCAATACATGCTCACAAATCTAGCTGATTTGAGTAAAATTATCTTCTGTAAATAACCCGAATATGTTTAGCTATTGCAGTAAATGTGTACAAGAAACTCTTAAACTTTGTCTATAGTTAAATCTCCCGCAATCTTGTGGAATAGTCTTAACCATCTTCGTAAAGGTGAAACATTTTCCTTATCAAGCAGCAATCATCATACAGTGCCATTGATTTCCCTTCCAACCTGTTTGAATGTATTTGACACAGGCTCTTTAGTCTGGCCAGTTCCATCCCAGCTGAAGTCTCCCTTTTGACGTGCAGACTTTCTCCGGAAATTCTTGATCTCTGTTCTTTTAGCAGCTCAACTAAGACAAGTAGGTAGCGAGCAAATATGTTACAACCCATTTCAGTGAACACCTCATCCTGTAACCTCATTGAGAAGTTTGACTGCTTGTTGAATGGTAGGTGACACGTGTCCGCTGCGGAGACCCCATGAGCAACACCAGCAGGGGATGATGCATCCCCAACCTTCCCCTCGCAATGTCTGTGAACTCCACCAAGGATGGAGTTCATGATTAAGTCTATATCATACAGGTCCTTCTCATACCAGAAGCAGGTGAGATCTGACTGACTGAGCTCAGGATCTCCTTGGATCACCTGCAAGCATTCTGCTGCTTCTGTAGGCTTTCCTTGCAGTAAGTACACCTGTGCCAAGCGACAACAGATGGCTGGTTGTGATGGCAGATGCTCGGCTCTGTTGGCAGGATTGCTGGCTCTGCTTGTAGCATCGGTCAGTGATCTAGCCGTATCTAACAGCTCCTGTGCCTGGTTGAGATGCAGTACTCTGTGGTTGAGGAACTTCTCTGTGTATAACTCACTCGCCACTGTCTGCAGTGTGTCCACTACAGGCTGAAATGACTCTGACCAGATTGGTGCTGGGAGCTGGCTTAGCACCAGGTATATATAGCCAAGGTTATACAAGATGGCAGCTTTCTCACTGTCCACACTCACAAGGCTGAGTAGGAACTGATGAAAAGCAATCAGGTCATGGAGAGTTGAGAAGACAGTCTGTGGAGGTAGGCGGGCTGGTAGGTTTATGGAGTGATGGGCTGCAAAAGCCAGGCGATGGGGTATATAGTACTGGTGGCATAACTCACTAATATCGGCCGAGCCGTTGAAGCTGTCTACTGCCTCCTTGTGACTATGGCTAGTGATCTGTAGTCCCGCACATCTCCTGAGGCTTTGGTTGAAGGCACCCACTGTCCTGAGAAGACAGTTATTCTTCATAGAGATTGCAATGTCTGTGATGGCTGGTTTGAATGCAACATGCCAGGGTATACCACCTTTTGTAAAGACAGACCTTGTTGAGAACATCATCAGATACTTCAGTGGGTTGGCTCTGATCCTGGTGATGCTCTGGAGAGCCATCTTTAGCTTCTCTGGGAGGATGTGATCCACCATATTGTTCTTGGGCACAAAGAAGTTTGGGAGGTCTCTTTTAGTGAGGAAGTATAGTAGTTTATCAACCAGTGCTATCAGGATGAAGGAAACATTGTGCATCTGCCACAATGATGCAGGCGTCTCTTCACAGAACCAGAAAAAGGTTGTCTTCAGGAAGTATGTAGCAATTACCTTCTTGGGGTTGATTCCTGTAGAGCAGAGTAGTTTGAAGAACCTGTAGCAAGACCTTTGAAACTGGGTCAGCGAATGTGCAAGCATGACCTCTGCCTTTGAGAAAGACAAACGCCACTCAACAGAAGGATGCCTGCTAGTGGCATGTGCAACTGGAACTACATGACACCCATCTGCTATGAGAAGATCCATGAGTTCAGTTGGCGGCCAGTTTGAATGCCTTCTTCTTAGTTTCCAATCTCTCGCTACATTTGGCCAATCCGTTTTAAGTGCAGGGACAGTGTCAATATCAAGTTGCACTTCCATCATCTTATCCCACATGAAGAACAACCCCCCACCAGTGAGAGCTGGACCCTGTGTTCTCTTCATGTGCTCATTTTCAATCCCAAGCTTGTTGATACTCTCTTTTCCCAGATCTGTGAAATTCTCCAGGATCTTGTCATTTACATAGGAAAACATCTGCTGGTTTGAGATATATTCCATAGTATCAAGGCGCTCAATTTTAACTGATTGAACTGGCAGATCACCTACAACTCTAAGTTTTGTATATCCATGGTGACAGCAGGAGGGGTCAAATATAACACATGGTTTAGAGTCACTAGGGGGTTCATTTATTACATGTAGGGTCTCATTCACCAGCATCACATCAATGTCAGCAGCTTCCTGGGTATATGTACCATCATCATTGTGAATCAGAGTCTGCGGGATAAACAAACCCTCTGCTGCACTTCCAGAAACAAGAAGTGCTTCCTGATTAGATATCTGTGCAGCCTCCATGAACTTTTCTTGCAGCTGCTCCCAGCGTTCCCTTGGGGTAAACCTATCTCGGAGTCCTCGGATCATGGTCCTGAGGATGAAGGCCAGGTGAAGATGTGGCATTCCAGAGGAATAGAGGTCATACTGCTCTTCTGTTGTTTCAATCAGCTTCACCAGCTCCAGCTTGGAAGCTGCATGGTCGGCCATTTCCTCACTGAAAGAGTAATTTGATATGTGGTTTATTGTTTATTATCTATTTCAATTAGAAAGAGTTCCGAATGTTCCCTAATCAGTGCTTACTACATGTCATGGGCGGTGGAAGGTGGATAAAGTTGGGGGGGAGGTAGGTCCCAAAACCTAATGGGTGTCGGTTAGAGGGGAGTCATAAAACGGGGTCTTAAGCCGCAGGCCCCTGGAAAATTTAGGAATTTCCCTTTAGCATTGGCGCATTCATAGTGGTTTGCAACAGGTTCTATGACCTTTAGAATTCTTTTGGATTTTACGGTTAAATCAATGTGTTCTAATGGAGTTTGAGCTTGTCATTTGAGAACATTTTAGGAATTTGATCTTGAGATGAGTGGCTTCTGAGCCAAAACACACTGGGCCCCCTGCCCCCCCCCCCCTGTTCCGCCGCCATTGCATGTATCACTGAATGTACCCTACACACAGTTGATGAGATTATATGTATACTGTTATTGTGAATTCCCCAGATGTATGTAAATCAGATCAGGGGTGGGCACATCTGAAAACCCTGGAGCCAATACAGGACTAATTGTAGCCAAGACAAGTATTGGAAGGATCTGGTGTATTTTTGCACAAAATATAGTATTGCTGTAATTGCCCTCTTTTTATTGGGACCGGAACATTGTTTTTGGAGGGAAATGGTTTCGAATTTTTTTGAAAATCTTTACCTAAATGGTGCACTCTGATGCATTTTGGCACATAATACCATGGCTCAGATCTGTCTTCATCCTCTACTATTGAGGGTAGAAAACAATCACAATGAACATGCTATTTCAGATTAAAAAATTGGAAGATTTTAAAAAGATTGAAGTCAAACAATGTATCTTAGTGGAATTTAAAAATGTATCATAACTTTGGTTCTAGTCGGACAATTTACAAAATTCTTTCAGTTTTGGAAAGCTTGGGGTCAGGAGAGCATTGTCGTCAATTTCAAGTCCAGTGTCGCCACTTTTTGGCGACATGGCGACAGCTGCCCACCCCTGCAGATTTACCGGTATATTGATTAATTTTAGTGACAATTGACTGCATTAGCCCAAAATTAATGAAAATGATTTGACCTAGAACATCATCTCATCTCAGTATGTACTATTCTAATCTATTCAAGGAACATGCATTCCTATTTACATCGGGTAGCATGTCTGATGCAATCTTGAAAATGGAACCTCTTTGTGTTACAATGGTGTAAACGTCATACATGTACACTGCAAAAAATGTGCTTAGGTTTTAAACATGTTTTTGGTCTAAACATTTTACTAGGTTTGTGTATTTGAATCCTTCTATTTAGGTATTAAACACCTTTATTCTAAACACCTAAACAGTTATGTTAAACATGTTTAGATGTTTAGTATTTAAACAGTATAAAAAATTGGTGTTTAAGATGTAAACATGTAGTGTTTAAATCATAGTATATCAAACACATACCAGGTGGCAGCTCTGTGGCTGACTATAGTACACACATTGAAGCCAGCATTAAATAAAAGACGACTTTATGAACATGGTTCCTCTACGCTGCACCTACATATTAACTTTAAGGATGTATGATACTTCAAGGTCAATGATGTCAGAATGATGCACCAATGTAGCACTAGTAGGTAACTAAATTCATACTGGATTGATGCATCATGACCACATAATAATGCATTGAAGTGTTAACCTATCCGTGGTTACTTCTACTATAAATCTGTCCCTAAATAAATCGTATCTAAATAACCAAATGTTTGACACTCACCTTGCATCTATTATGAATAGTAATGTTGTATATTGCCGTTGTGTTACAATATTCAAGGCTCTGGTATATAGTGAACCTTTAACCTCTTCAAGAAGGAGGATGAGTATCTACATCGGGTCAGAGTGTGAAATGAAGCGTCCGTAGTGTTGTTTGGTTGTGGGAGAGGGTCATGGGCAGACATTTAACATGCCATACTATCTCTAGACAGGTTGACAGATCTAGGTCGGCTAGCTGGTTATACTGTTGTGGGTCACATTAACCATTTAAGGGCAGCATGGTTCTAAATATGTGCTGCTTTTGTCAGCATGATGCATAATTATAGCATGCATCATTCGATTTGAAACAAGGGACGAACTTGACTAGACGCCGCCCAGTCTATGCGTAATCTTAAATCGCCACTTCTGGCGTAATCTTCCAGAAAAAGAACAAAAAAGAGAGAAAGAAGAAGGGGGTGCTGGGGCAGAGCCCCCGATATATACAGCAATGTTACAAACTTACAGTGGTGCCATCTGGAGGATAGGTATCACCTGGAAACTGATTAAGATTAAGCCAGAAGTGGCGAAAACTGAGTAAGATTATGCCAGGAGTGGCGATTTTAAGATTACGCACAGAATGGGCGACTTCTAGTGACTACGCAAGTTCGTCCCCATGTGCATTCGATTTAGCTGTATACACTGTAGAAGGGTCGGCATAGTGCATCAGTATACATTGGTGCATCATGCATGACAAATGAACCTGAATCCAGTCCTTTTATGGTTAACTTTAGCAATAAATTGTGTTAATCAGGAAGTAAATTAGTGAATTAAAAATATAACCTATATATGCGTGTCTATTAAGTACGCATTGAATTTCCGCCGCCGATACTTCTAGATGAATGTACTGTGCATATTTCTCCAATATGATATAATCCTTGGTCTGATTGCCCGTTGAACAAACGGGGACTCTTTCCTTCAAACAGCATCGTTATAAAACATGAATACTTAAAAGTTGTGAATTACTGGCCAATTAATCTGTATATTCTCTGAAAGTGTGTGTTATAATGGGATCGTCCTACTTGAGAAGTAGGGTGGAACAGGCCTCTCTAACTACTTTGTCTTGAGCTCAGTCAGACAGATCTCACCTGCTTCTGGTATACAACAAGGGACGAACTTGCGTAGTCACTAGATGCCGCCCATTTCTATGCGTAATCTTAAATCGCCACTTCTGGCGTAATATTATTCCAGAAAAAGAAAAAAAGAGAGAAAGAAGAAGGGGGTGCAGGGGCAGAGCCCCCGATATATACAGCAATGTTACAAACTTACAGTGGTGCCATCTCGAGGATAGGTATCACCTGGAAACTGATTAAGATTAAGCCAGAAGTGGCGATTTTAAGATTACGCACAGAATGGGCGGCGTCTAGTGACTACGCAAGTTCGTCCCTACGTGCTTCTGGTATGAGAAGGACCTGTATGATATAGACCTAATCATGAACTCCATCCTTGGTGGAGTTCACAGACATTGTGAGGGGAAGGTTAGGGATGCATCATCACCTGCTGGTGTCTCTCATGAGGTCTCCGTAGCTGACACTTATCACCTACCATTCAACAAGCAGTCAAACTTCTCAATAAGGTTACAGGATGAGGTGTTCACTGAAACGGGTTGTAACATGTTTGCTTGCTACCTACTTGTCTTAATTGAGCTGCTAAAAGAACAGAGATCAAGGATTTCTGGGCAGAGCCTGAATGTCAAAAGGGAGACTTCAGCTGGGATGGAACTGGCCAGACTAAAGAGCCTGTGTCAAATACATTCAAATAGGCTGGAAGGGAAGGCAATGGCACTGCATGATGATTGCTGCTTAATATGGAAAAGATTGAGGGAGACCTAGCTATAGACAAAGATTAACTTAAACTAAGAGTTAATTGTACATCTTTACTGCTATAGCTTAATATACATATTTGGGTTATTTCCAGAAGACAATTGTACCCGAATCAGTGGTTTGTGGGCATATATTGGCACATATTGAGATTAATAAGTTTTGCTGACCCAAAATAAGTTGTGACCTGTATCATGTTTACATGTATGCTATGTATCCAAACAATACCCACTGGCTGGATGCTATATAGATAATGTTGACACACTAACCCACTTTCATCCACCCCCCTCCAGCTCCAACCTCTTTACCACTTCCTTCTACACAGTGACAAAGGTTTCAGACTTCTTCACCGGTATCAATAGTTAGTGGAACTCTGGTGGGTAAGTGTGTATAATGTTATACTTTACACGCTATGTGACAGATTCTACAGCAAGATTTGATAAAAGTTATTCAGGAACAATAATTTTATACACGTAAATGAGTTTTCCAGTAGTAATTCCCCCAATGGTCCAAACACTTGTTATTCATTATCACTCTAAAGGCCTATAAATATAATAAGGGATATCAGTATTCACAATTCTTTAAGTAGAACAGTATACATGTATGTGTTTGTGTGAGATATGGGTGACTGGTGTCAGGTGATACAGAGATGGAGCAGTTTTGCTTACAGCAGAATTATTAGTGAAGATGCATAAACAATATAACACTATAATGCTTATGATAAAAGGTTTCAGGTAAAGGGTATGGTAAACTTCAGCTGGGGAAGGAACTTGTTCTTTGGATGAGCTGCTCTGTATTTGCTCACTATCTGAATGTGCTGATTGAGATGCTGAGACAAAAGATCAAGGAGTGCAGACCAGGAGGCAAGCATCAGACATCAGACATCAGTTAAACAAGCACTGAGAGGCCTCAATTATTTTGCGAGTAGAAGTGTGTTAAATGTGAAGCCAGTAGCACTGACCCTGTATCAGGACTGCTGCTTGCTTATGGAATGCTTGCAGCTACTGCTAGAATAGGTTGCATGATAATAATTTTCATTAACATAGGGCCAAGGAGGTCCAGGCACTTCCCTACAAAGCCCCTTAAAGTAACTTAGAGGTAGGGGCCAATGATTCATATGACTTGTCTTAGCCCTACTGCAACATCTTGGGAAATCAACATTGTAGACTTTAGACCATGCTTCAAAACCTTTATAGATTTTATACAGAATCTTCTGATATTCAATTTTGGAGTTTCTGGGGGATATCAAAGCTTCAGTCTTCAATTTGTTAGTTTCCCAATGCAATAAAGAGGTTTTCATGTTCAGTATCAAAATTCCAATATCAAAGTAACACTTTATCATAAATTAATTTGATAAACTAGTAGCTATATCAGGTCCAGGAACTCCAAAATCAAGCCCTGAAATTGGTTCCTTGCCATGGAATGGACTCGTACTTTATGTAAAACATGTGTGTACCATCCTTTACTCATTGTCAGAAGTCCGTTGTGAATTATCAATCTTTATTGCTCATTGTACCCAGTGCTGTTCCTTTCTGCTGCTGCAAGGTTTCATCCACTTTGTTGCATCATGAAGAATATCTTTGTCATGAATAATAGCCAATAAAAGTAGCAAACTTGAAATGGTACCTTGTGATTTTAACCTTGGGTTTAAACATTGTCAGACTCACTTGTATGGTGATGAGTCCATGCATCCTGGTCGACTAAAGCCCAACATGAAGTTAACTATAGTCTCAATTCTGTGTCAAGTTTGTCAATTGTTATTATGGATATGCTGTATTAACTTTATGCCTTTACCTTAAAAATGAAAATATTCACTGAAAATAATGAATCTCAAATGTTAGTCAAAAGACAACAATTAGCGAGAAACATGTGCCCAAATTTCCTATCCTATTTTGGTGTATTGCTTAGCTAAAAGGTAGCGTTGCCTTGGATTGCCTGAAATTATTAGGCCAAAAAAAGGGTGTGTTTCACGTTACATGGTCTGAAAATCTAGGGTAGGTAGATTTTTTTTTTTTTGATTTTTTCTTTTTTTTACTTTAGCCTGAAAAGTACCCAGAAATTGACTCACGAACTACAATGCTGACTCACCGACGACCGCCTCGACTCTTGAACTATCAGATCGACCCTTAAATAGTCCCAAAATGACCCAAAATATAAATATTTTTTCAAAATTGCATAACAGTTTCTAGGGTCGGCCCTGTTTTGCTAGGTAGGGTCGGGTAACCTGAAACACACCTTTTTTTTTATTTATTTGACCCTAGTAATTTAATAGTAATTAGTTCGTAATGATCTTACAGTGTAAATGCATTACCAATCAGTGGCAGCAGCACATGGCCCTGGGGTCTGCTACATAATGAATTAACGGGTACGAATAATTACATAAATGCAGTTCAGTGTTGCAAGGCTGTAAATGATGTTACCCGTTAATTAATGGTACCCCTTAGGGGAAAAGGGTATGATTTGTCTTTTCTATATAAATTTGTGTAGTGTTACCATCCCCGCAAGAAGGTGGTCTTTAATAAATATTTGTACCCTTTAATATGAGATATATGGTGTTTCATGAGTCAAAGTTATACGTCTGTCAAGCACATGTTTAACTTTTAAAAATACATATACCACCATTTTTTTAAACTAAATTTTGATAATTATATATAAATAAAGGTTTGCATATAAGTATTTAGTGAAATTTATAAACATATAACGTTTTTTTTATAGGAAAAATATGAACGAAAATTGGTGCCCGTACAGCCATGCCCACTATTTAAATGGTAGGGCACTGCTAGTGATCATAGATATCTTATTATATTTGTTATGTGTGGCCCTATATTATTTTCATTGACAAATTGTTGCCCGTTAATTATTCAATAATATAATGTTTTCTTTGTTGTATGCAACCTTTCCTATTTTCATTGATATATGGTTCTTGACAAGTTGTGACGTAGTACCCAAAAATGTGTACTTTACCATGTACCCTGCCCATTTTGGACATATTCTGGGCATAATAAACGGGCACAAATTAACGGGCACCAATATTAACGGGCACAAGATATTGTATTGCCCTTTAATATTTTTATTCACCCTGCAACACTGCAATTTCTTACCCGTTACTGTACCCGCTAAAACATACCCGCTATTATTTATAGCACCCTACTAACGGGTACACATTATGTAACAGACCCCTGGCGAATATGCAACAACTACAGCATGAGCTGCCTGTGCAAGGGTAACTCCATCCATTGAACCCAGTTTGTCCACATAACAACTACTGCTCTCTAGAAATGGCCTACAGAGGCTTGGGTCTATCTTTGGTATATACATTCTTTGAAAACACAAGAAAGGTGTCCTATTCAAGAACCACAGTGGAACAGGTTATTGTGTCTTATTCTGTATGAAAATATCTACCCCAGTAGATAATACTTGAATTAGGTTACCCCCCACATTATATTCAATGTTAGAAAAGGTTATCTTTAAACATAATAACAATTACAATTGTGTCAAAAAAAAGTCTCAAAATTTGTTTGTGCTGCCACCTGGTGTGGAATTCCTGTGCCCAGGGCAGCTGGTTAGTTAAAAGTTAGTCAGAAGTTAGTGAATTCTTAGTTCGATTTACTAACTGTGATAAGTTAGTCACTTTCACTAACATAAATTAGCAATGTCCATTATTTTCAGTGTTTCAGTGTCAGAAGTTCTGACAATGGACTTTAAAAAAGTGGTCAACTCTATGCGCTCAACAGATGTTCTTGACCGTATCTTTATTTTTAATCAGAACAAACCATCAAAATGCAGAGTAATATGAATAAACCATTTATTTCTTAAAATTTAAAGCCACTCATTTAAACTTTTATTCCATCACAATTGATTTTATTTGAACACTCACAGAAAGTGTCATTTTCTAATCTCCCAGTATATCATAAAAGATGAATTACAAATTCGAGTTTTCGAAACGGTTCTCTTTTGGATGATATGTGATACAAAACTATTTTCACAAGGTCCCTAGACGGTGTCTCCCTCTGGTGAGCTGCGCGCTTTGCCCACTAGGTGGAAGCACTGTCTGTAGTATCGGTAGGTGAAGGTAGGGGGCGCTAGGAGGGGGAGGTGGAGGATGCAGATTTCCATGTTGCATCCCTAGCCAGCGTGCCGCCATCCACAGCATTTGGAGAGGGGGACGAGCCTGCAAAGACACACAAAATGAATCTTGAGAAATTGGTAGCTGAAATTCTGTTTATATATCCTGGATATCACAGTATAAGTTGAATAGGGCATGTTTCACTTACATCCAGTTATGGCATTAGCAGATTATGTAGTACATTTCGATGATGAAAATACATAGGTTGTCTTTGTGGTCTTATGCGGACTAGTTATGTTACATTTAGAAAAAACTTCTAAAAGGGTATGGAGTCAGAGTATTATTTTGGCCCCTGAAGTCATTGGGAGTTTGTCTTTCCTGGCCAGAAGAAATACTACAATCGAGAAAGATTTGAATATTTTAGAATTAGTTTTCTTAGGTTTCAAAAAATGAAATAATTCATAGCTATCATAAAAGAACCTGACTATTGACTGTACTTTTTCATGAGCAAGAACCTATGCTACCAATACAACTTAACTTTCAAGAATGAATAAGATCACAACAGCAAATGTCAGTAAGGATGGACGTTGTGCAACATCAGTGAGAGTGAATATGGAAGACGGTGTGCTCTGTGTATTTCAATGCTTACATTGTAATGGACCTGTACAATATATCTGTACAATTCCATGATTGTAACTACAAATGTATGAAAGTAATTCACAATAGAAAACAAACACATTCCGGGGACACCATATAGATTTCTAAATACATATACACATGTACCGCATCTTATCTAAATGTTCCCAGATGGAAATAGATTGAGACCAAAACATGTACAGAAAAGCATGCAGTGAAGGTGATTATTATGGCGGAAGGCGATATACATGAAGATAGATACACAGGAAATGCTTACCAGTTGCAGCTAAACGCGTTAAGTGGAAAAGGCAATGTCATTAGTAAGATACAACAGTAAGATAGGGCCCAAGGTAACAGGTATGTGCTATGTTTTATTTCTGCCTCTGGATAAAGGGAATTGCTGGTTCCTACACAGAAGCCACCTGGCGGCAAAAATCGAAGTTCATGAAAAGTATTCTTTAAGCTGTATTCATATTCCTACATAGACCACTTTCCCTAAATCGACTATTTGTATTTGCTATTTTGACAGTATACCTCCATTGTTCACATATATTCACTGCTAGGACACCCATAGGATCCTATAGTAAAGGCAAAAGAAATATTTTTTCCTAAATTCATGCCTTTCTCATTTCATCCGTGACCCCCTGTTTTATTGGTCTTAAAATGTCTGTATAGATGTCCATTATACATTCCCAAAGGTTTGGTTGCAATATCAATAGAAGAAGGGGATTATCCATGACAGATAATGTGAAAATGCTGTTTTCCTATTCATTTCTATAATTAAGGTACTCTTTTGCTCAAATGGCCCTATCATGAAAGTTTGTACCGTGACATGGCAATTTCTTTTGATTTTCTATTAGATAATAAATCAAACTAATATAATCCTGAGTTATATGCAAAAGTCAATAGAACATCAGTAATCCTGCGACAAGTAGCGAGTCCTGCACCCAATTCAATACCATGAACACCCAAGCACTTAATTGATCTGTAAATTTTGGGAATCTATTTATAGCAGGTAAGTTGTCACAAAATATTAGCACCACACACCTTAATATAAATGGGTAGACTAAACCCATTAGAAGCCCATTCATCTGTCAGAGTAATTAATGAGAATTTTATTGAGGTCTCGCAAATAACTGGTAAACTGCGCAAGTCCGATTGGCACTTTACGCAAATTGGCAAACAGCGCCTTACATGCAGATGTTATTTCTGTCCTAACTGGAAACACTGCCTGAACCCTCATTTTGGTATCCCCACTCTCAATATAGCTCATACCCAGTAGGCACAAAATTCAGGTCAATGTTGAATCAATGTTGAATCAACATTGATTCAACATTGACAACTGTTTATCAATGTTGATTCAATGTTCTGTGCCCACTAGGTACTCATGTACAATTTTCACAATTCTGAGCTAGGAATAAATTACTTGACCCTATGGACCTGCTTGGACAAGGAATGTCTCAGTATGCATTTTGCTCCGGAGAGGTACTTCAACAGAGCATTTTAAATTTCATTTTTTTGTTTAGTCATCATTAGTCGAGCTTCATGGATCTGTATCCATACAAGTATTCATGCACTGAGTGCAGTTTCTGCCTGTCTTGTCTGCCTGTAGTGAGCGGATCACCGTCATACATACATCTGCCTGTCTTGTCCTCCGATCAGATCTTTATAATAATTGAAATCTGCACTCTCACCACCAATTCCCTTGTTAAGGTGGGACTCCACTACCCGATTTTGTTGTCGGATTGGGGCTATTCTCAAAAATAGGATACCCTGATGTGAACATAAACAACCCTTAACATAGGTTAAGGTTATGTTACCATGATCTGGCAGATTTACTTTCATGAGAATAGACCAGAAGATTGGGTAGTGGAGCCCCAGCATTAGGTGACTAGAACATATGAAGTCCTGATCGAGGCACCATGTCGTTCTCAAAGCTTTGATACTATGGGCTAGTACCAAAAGGAGATCTATACAATTGTAGGGGCACGAATAATACGTGTATATATGGGTTCGTGGAGTTAACGCGGGAAGTACCTCCTTCGGACACTAGGTGGCAACACCTACACCATGTCCTTTCGATTATCCGGTAGCGGAGCCAGGCAGGGCACTCCAGACGGCCACGTCGACACTGCTTGGTCCGCGCTCAGGGTATATAAGAGGCCGAGGTTGGCTACCTCAGAGAGTTCGTCTCAGGACGAGCTCAGACCCACACCCTTCGACACCTTCGTTACCTTTTCGATCACGGGGCACCTACACCCCTCCCACTCTCTGGCTGCTGCACCAGCCATGCTGGCTCAGGACCAGATCATCCAGCTTTGCTGACCTCGAGCTAAAGGTAGAACGCTGTACATTTTGAGTTGGTTATCTAATTGAACCGAACAAACCTTCGTGTTACTTTGAGGCTGTGATCGTGACTGAATAAAACCTGTTGCATTCAAACCGAATTTGGAAGCTGTGTTTGTGTGATACTTCCACAACCCCTACACAATCAATATCACAAGCCCTCTTTTTGCCATATACACTGTATACTTACCAATAAGATCGTTTTAAGGCAACTTTGCGAAGAAAATCTGAAGATAATTGAGATTCCCTCAACTCGTCGATTGGCAAGTTGAAGTCATCTTCGTCTGTGTAATATCTTTGGTGTCTGGAGGCCGCTGCGACAACAGACAGCAGGGTCAAGATGACGCACAGGCACAGGTACAGGCACCGCATCTGTAGCATAACATGGGAATGACATTAGGACAGGCACCGCATCTGTAGTGCAACATGGGAATAACGTTAGTACAGGCACCGCATCTGTAGTGCAACATGGGAATAACATTACTACAGGCACCGCATCTGTTGTGCAACATGGGAATAACATTAGTACAGGCACCGCATCTGAAGTATAACATGGGAATAATATTAGCGCAAAACCTCGTGTATAAGCCTAACTCGCGTATACGTCGTTCCCCGACTTTGGGCCGATCCTATAAGCCGCACTGGCCTTCTGATTATGGTGACTTTTTGTACTGTACTATAGTAGCAAAAACTCGCATATAAGCCACACCTGGACTCTGTGCCGATCCTATAAGCCACACCAGCGATCTGTAGCAAGGTTTTACGGTAAAACAGTCACCGCATCTGTAGCACAATGTGGGAACATGCAACACTAGTATACGTTCATTCTGAACTTAAGGACTGTACCCAGGGGACTGTCACTTGGTATATTTTGTATACATGTGGTGGCAAGGATACTTTTTCTACAAAAGTGCCATGACAGAGTCCACTTTTTAAGAAGAAATCACCATGACAAATAGTAGATCGTAGATACCGTTTATAAATATAACCTAATCTGTTTACCAGGAATCTCAATTACCAAACAACCAGCAATTGCAGGGCATGTATATTAAACAGCAATTATTAACAAATGGAGACATGTGATATTTTCTCTCGATCCATTATACTGATGATGTTTTAATTTTCTCACACTCTTACATATGAATACCATAATAGGTATAATTGGCATAAGTACCTCTACACTTCTCAAAAATTACTCGATAATTCTAATAAAGGATAGTTATATTTAATTATGTGGAGGTACCAAGATACTTTTATAAACGTCACAGTGAGACACTAGTGTGTCTCACTGTGATATGGTATTGGAAAGTACATTGTGTTGATAGTTAGGCCACTCAAAAAAAAAGTGGTTTCTCATCACCAAGGTCTGAAAAATGTGACGAGGGAGGCTTTTTTTTTTTTTCTTTTTTTTAACTCGCGGGCTAAAATGTATGGGATTATATACGTTTTTCATCACCAAAATTCACATTTTAGTGCTTATGTACTTTAAGGACCTTTAAAAGTAGGGAAAATGTAATTTATCTCTATCCTACTGCAATGCTGGCAGTATTAGCTTTAATTTGATACCAAATATGCCAATATTTGTCCATTTTTATCGTATTTTTCATCAAAAATTTGCAAAAAAAAAAAAAAGTTTTCCTCAAAAGCTGATTTTTATGATGCGCGCGGTGATGAGAAACCATTTTATTTTTTTGAGTGGCCTTATAGCTGGTACAGCCTTTGGGCGGAACTTGTAATGCATATTAATTACAAATGCCCGTGGAAACCATCGAATTTTCTTACCACTCTAATTGGTTCTGTATGATTGATATTATGTACTCAACATATCCACATGGATTTATCGGATTATACTCAATCTGACGTACCTGTTGGCTATATGTTGTATATACTTTACACCTGGCTGTTCTTTGAAATTATGGCCAATAAACAATTCAAACTTCAAACTTCAACTTCAATTGGTGAGAACCTCCTCTGTCGTCAACGTGGCGTCTCAATTAATGTATGATGGGCAAGAAGGGACGAGTACGGTAGATTCAGTTGGAGTCAAACACATGCCACATGTGGATATTCAAGCATTTTAAGTCCTTTATTTGTGAATAATAGTAAAGACAAACATTTGAAGTAGTCGGTATACATAAATAACCGCAAATTTCACTGTCCGTCTCAGGGTATGTGTTTGACTCATGGTGAATCTACCCTACCTCCCATAGTCTTAAAAAGCATATCTCCCGTTGTCTTAGGGTATATCTCCCGCAGTCTTAGGGTATATCTCCCGTAGTCTTAGGGTATATCTCCCGTAGTCTTAGGGTATATCTCCCGTAGTCTTAGGGTATATCTCCCGTAGTCTTAGGGTATATCTCCCGTAGCCTTAGGGTATATCTCCCGTAGCCTTAGGGTATATCTCCCGTAGTCTTAGGGTATATCTCCCGTAGCCTTAGGGTATATCTCCCGTAGTCTTAGGGTAAATCTCCCGTAGTCTTAGGGTATATCACCCGTAGTCTTAGGGTATATCTCCCGTAGTCTTAGGGTATATCTCCCGTAGCCTTAGGGTATTATCTCCCGTAGCCTTAGGGTATATCTCCCGTAGTCTTACTCTTCTACCCCAATAGATCGTGACACAATCTCTCCCAATATGTAGGCTGTCAGGGTGCTGGTGGATGCACTGAAACCCTAAAACTTGCAATCTGGAATTGTGAGAATCTCACAATGCACTCAATAAACCCTTATGGTGCAAACCTCCCACTCCTGGAGTTTCACCCATAGGTGTGGGGATTGCCACACACCTGGAGGGTGCGGGTGTCCGGGTGACTCACGCATGCCCCCTCCCCCCCCCCTGGATGCATGCTGCAACCATGGTGGGAGGGTGGGTTGGGGTCATGCACCCTGACACACCTGTCGCCACCCCAGCAGGGTATGTCAACATCACTGAAAGGCAGGTATATCATGGCCTGCCGACCGGTGGGGCGGCATCTCCTCTCTACCTACCAGATCCACTGGACATGCTAACCTGAGGGTTCTTCGCTGTACCACCCTCAGAAGCATCTGTGTACAATAAACACCATCATCAACTCTACTTCACGCGTTCTCCTAAAATATTAGTTATGGTAACCCCAAGCAGCTACCTAACAAGGCTAAGGTCAATCGTCTCGATTAAACATAAATGGGTTCAGTTATAGTTGTCTTGTCAGTTTAAAAAAAGAAAAAGAAAGGAAGGTAGAAAGAAAAGGGGTGCATGTGGTAGAGACCCCAATATGTAGCATTAGCAACTGCTACTCTGTCTATTGAGAGAGAGTGTGTCAGCACCTTAAGGGATAAAGCAGTAAGACTGAGATATATGCATTTTAAGACTACGAAAGACATGCCATTTGTCCAAACACGCTTTTCAGTTGGGCGCAGCATGCGTAGGCTGGTCAGGTACATGAGGAACCCTGACCATAAGGCCACTAAAAAAAAGAAAATGGTTACTCATCCCCGCGCATCATAAAAATCAGGTTTTGAGGAAAACATCTTTTTTTTTTTTTTTTTTACCAATTTTTGATGAAAAAAAGTGGCACTAGGGGAGGGTTAGACAAAAATAGTCATATTTGGTATATAATTAAAGCTAATAATGCCAGTAGACTGGAGGCGGAATCTCAAATGAAGCCCAGAAATCACTTTAGGAGGAACGGAATGTTACAGGGTGGCATCCATGCCAGACTTGAAGTATAACACCTACTGAACATATTTAGGGTGGATGCCACGCACAGAAATGGATTTTCAGGTAATTAGGGCTCGATAAAGGCGGCCATTAGCCAAATTTACTATTTTTGCAATATCATTAGGAATAATGATGGTAGACATGTGATTAGGGTGTCTAAATCCACATTTTCTGGGTCAAGGAACACACTGGAAGCATTATCTTAAGTCTCCTCAGCTTATTTTGCCCCTTATAGGCTTAGGGTAGGCCTAAATGAACCAAATTCTCAGTTTTCTTTACGTGTGCCATTCTTATTATCACACTTTTATTAATGCAGCAGGAAAATACTTCCAACCAGGGTCTTTATATTCATCTTTGTCTTTGTAGATATCTAGCTTGATAGTTTATTAAAATAGCTATAATAAGAATATAGGCTCGACGTGCCTAACACATACTTGGGGATACATTATTGGAAGCCATCACAAAATGAATGTGGTGTAAAATGATGAAAGTTTATTCACAATACTTTTATTCAACACACCTGGTCTATTTAACAATTGTGATATTGTGAAAGGCTTATATCAAGATCCATCTAAGTCTGTAACTTATCCAAAGTTCTAAAACCTGTAGCACCATAATGTTTCAATTCTGCGAGGGTTATTAGCAAATGATTTGGACACTGTCTGACACAGTCGCCTCCGATAGCTGGTAAGGGGTGTCAGCCAGTGTTCTCCCATGAGATTGATGAGCAGTGGTACTCTCCAAATAAGGAGCTTGCTTACAAAGCTAATGCCAAAGACCTAGCATGGGTCCTTGCACGATTCCATAGCCTTGACGGGGCTACAGTACCAGCATGGACTGGGTTCAACCAACTGACTTCAACCAACGATGAGGAAACTGTTGCAGTTGGGTATCTCCCACTCATAAATGCTGCAGCACATGAAACTGACACACTTTGGACAGCCATGATGAGGTGTGTCAATATCTCCAATGCTGTAAATCCTGGTCAGTCCACTGTGATCACATTTGACCAACAACTCTATTGCAGGGCAAAAGAGCTCCAGTGGGCCAATGCAGAGCAATGTAGCACTATATTCATCAGGCTAGGAGGGTTTCACATCATCAAAAACTTCATGCAGGTGATTGGTCACCATATGGCAGACTCTGGTATAGAAGAGGTGTGGAGGGAAAGCATGGTGTTTGGTGAAAACACTGCTCACAACAACTTGCAAGCAAAATCATACAACAGAGCACTGCGAGCCCATAAGTTGACCTTCGAGGCACTGTGGCACATTTTACGGCCTCAGTTCAAGGCTTGGCTGGGTGACAGAGGCATAACCAATGACATCGAAGAAGCAGTGAGGTTATTGATCGAAACATTCACAGATGAAGACAAAAATGAATTGAGAGCTGCAACTCTAGAGCATGTTGCAGAAACCATACTTCAATACTCAGCCCTTTGGATGAGTTTCAGAAAGCCCAGGCCCCAACAACTAACTATTGGATTACTTACTTGAAACTGGTTATGATCCTCCTACAGTTCATCAGGGCAGAGCGTACAGGAAACTGGAGGTTGCATGTAACATCCTTCATTGCCATGCTCCCTTGGTTTGCATGGTATGATCGTGTAAATTACCACCGGTGGGGAACGGTTTACATAGCTGACTGTATGGCACTTCCAACAACCCATCCAGAGGTATTTGAAGAGTTCCAACAAGGAAACTTTGTGGTAAAAGAGACTGGAAACAAATTTAACCAGATCTCCACTGATCAGGCTCTTGAACACGTGAATAAGGTGTCAAAAGTTGCCGGAGGCCTCGTGGGGATTACTAGAAAGGAGAATGCACGTGACCAATGGTGCTTAACCTTCAATGAGCGCAGTCATCTTGCAAATGAAACCTACACTATGTTTGGTTTAGACAGGACTGGTGATAAAGATGCTGAACCTACCATAAAGGAGTTGGGTCCAAAAAGACTGGAACGAGATAGGTCTGATGTGGAGAAGATAAAAGAGCAATTAACCAAGTTTGAAGTATTTCAAGTGAAAAATGAAACCTGTGTGGTGTGTTTAGCAACCCACGATGTAGCATCCAGTGACATCACATCTGCACCTCTCAATGCTCAATCATGTGGTGAGGAAAAAATGTTGGCTTTTTGCTCTCGACCACCATCAGAATTCCACTCCAAAATCCCCAAAACAAAAGTCCAAACACTCCAAATGATATATGAAAGGAAATCAAAGTCAACAGCAAAACAGAAAGAACAGACTATAAGAGCAGACAGAACTCTGTTCCAGCGCCTCCTAGTATGCAAAGACTCTGGCAGAGATGTTGACTTGAAGATAGTGTTGAGCCATGAACTTTCCCCAGTACCTCTAGCATTAGCAGCTACAGATGGCTCGTTAAGACCAACAAACAAAGCTGCACTTGGTACACTGCTAGGAGATTCTCAAACATTGTCATACCTCCCAACATCGAGTCTGAAAACTGCAACAATCATCGATGGTCAAGCCTTGGTCAGGGCTATTGGGAAGCCAACTGGAGCAAAAACATTTGGTGACTTATCAGATGCATTTGTCAAGTGTGCTCTGAGTCATCTTGGTGGTGTCTCTTCTCGGATAGATATAGTTTTTAACAGGTATGATGGACACACTGTCAAAGATGCCACCCAGAACATCAGGGCAGGAGGAATGAAACTGATCCGTCGAGAGATAACAAACAAAGAAGTACCACTGCCAAGTAACTGGGAGGGCTTCATTCATCATCCAGAGAATAAAGCTGATTTGGCAGACTTCCTGAGCTCAACATTAATTTCTAGGGCAAAAAAATGACCACCGAACCATGAGGTTGTTGTATCTGGGGGATTCAATGATACACTGGCAGTGAAATCAGCACATGGAACTGATGTTACTGATCTGCAGTCTAATCATCATGAGGCAGATACACGGATCATTGTGCATTCAGCAGCCCTATCAAAAGAGGGGTTTGAAAGAATCATCGTAGCTGCCCGGGACACTGATGTCCTTGTGCTCCTGATCCACTTTGCACCACTCCTCTGTCAGGAAGTGTGGCTTCGCACTGGGACATCAAAACAAAGACGGTTTGTGGCAGTCCATCGCATTCCTTTGGAGGAACAGATCCGTGCGAACCTGCTAGGCTACCATGCCTTGACTGGCTGCGATGTAGTGAGCCAGTTCTGTGGCCTTGGGAAGAAGACGACATGGAAGGTAGGACATTATAGAATCTATAATTTGTGTGAAGCTGTTGATGCATGACAAATCTTTTCCCCTCATTTTTGCTCTGCTACTTCATTACTAATGTATTGCATTTCTAGTACCATATACATCTGAAAGATGTTGATCACATGTATTTTGCAGGTCTACAGAGATGAAGCACTTTTGCTTGGTGGCCTGGGCTCTGGTGATTGTGTCACTGCACAGACATTAAAGAACGTAGAATCATTTGTATGTCATTTATATGCAGGAAACTCATACCATAATGTAAATGATGTGAGGTTGCACCTGTTTCTCAAGGGTGCAAAACAGCCAGAAAGACTCCCTCCTACCCAGAATGCTTTGATTGAACACATCAAACGTGCGCATTACCAGAGTCACATCTGGTATACTGCAATGACACCCCAACCAGATGTCCTGTCACCTAAAGGCAATGGCTGGTATGAATCCACAGACGGCAATATCTTGCCAATGTTGATGACACAAGATGCAGTTCCAGACATTGTACCTGAACTTACTTACTGCAAGTGCAAGAGTTGTGCCACCCGCAGGTGCAGTTGTGGGCAAAAGAAGCTACCCTGTACTGTAGCTTGTGAATGCAACAATGGGAATTGCAAAAACCCTAACATCATTGATTGACATTATGTGTCAGACAGTGTCCAAATCATTTGCTAATAACCCTCGCAGAATTGAAACATTATGGTGCTACTGGTTTTAGAACTTTGGATAAGTTATAGACTTAGATGGATCTTGATATAAGCCTTTCACAATATCACAATTGTTAAATAGACCAGGTGTGCTGAATAAAAGCATTGTGAATAAACTTTCATCATTTTACACCACATTCATTTTGTGATGGCTTCCAATAATGTATCCCCAAGTATGTGTTAGGCACGTCGAGCCTATATTCTTATTATAGCTATTTCAATTAACTATCAAGCTAGATATCTACAAAGACAAAGATGAATATAAAGACCCTGGTTGGAAGTGTTTTCCTGCTGCATTAATAAAAGTGTGATAATAAGAATGGCACACGTAAAGAAAACTGAGAATTTGGTTCATTTAGGCCTACCCTAAGCCTATAAGGGGCAAAATAAGCTGAGGAGACTTAAGATAATGCTTCCAGTGTGTTCCTTGACCCAGAAAATGTGGATTTAGACACCCTAATCACATGTCTACCATCATTATTCCTAATGATATTGCAAAAATAGTAAATTTGGCTAATGGCCGCCTTTATCGAGCCCTAATTACCTGAAAATCCATTTCTGTGCGTGGCATCCACCTTAAATATGTTCAGTAGGTGTTATACTTCAAGTCTGGCATGGATGCCACCCTGTAACATTCCGTTCCTCCTAGGGTAAAATTTCAGAATTCTGCCACCAGTCTACAGCAATGCAGTGGTATAGATATAACTTACATTTTCTCCACCTTTAGAGATCAATTAATTCTTAACCAATAACATGACATTGTGATTTTTGGTTACTGAAAACGTAAATTATCCTATACTTTTTAGCCTGCGAGCATAAAAAAAAGCCTCCCTCGTCAGTTTGCTCAGACCTTGGTGATGAGAAACCACTTTTTTGAAAGGCCTAATATATGTTTCTAATATGGGTGGACTGGTTCAGCTGGTTACTACTATATATATATATATCTATATATATATATATATATATATATATATATATATATATATATATATATATATATATATTACTAGTATTGTAACATTATCATTAACATATCAGGTGAAGTCCATGACATCAGGCTGGTCATGATCCAATAAACTATTAACAGACTGGAACTTGTTTTGTGTTCACTATCATTCAATGGAGAAAAGGGTGATTGATTTTGGGGGATAGTGCAGCTGTACTTTTGATTTGAGCTAACTAGAGGAGTCACTTTTATTCATGTAGTTCTACAAATGTATGTGTGTCTTTTACGGGGGAGAGCCTATGCAGGTTCTAGAGGCATGTACCAGGGGGCTCAGTTAGTCGTGTGTCAAGGTCCCATTTTCCCTCTTTGTGTAGTTTACTTTGGAGGGTTCTCTCTCATTTACTATATGTTTATATTCTGTATAAATTAGGTCAATCGTTTTCCCATAAAATGGCCTTTAATTAGATAAGCTTGCAGCAATGTGAATGTTTTAAATCTAAGAGAAATAGAGCACTAACCTCTGTGTATGACCACATGTCAGTCAGTAAGAGTGTAATCAGTGCATTGTCTCCCAATCAGGCTAAGTCCCTCACTTCACACCTGAGACAATGGGGAGGTGATTAAGGTGATTAAGATAGGGGTGGGATGCCACCCATCAGTCTTATCAATGTTATCTGTGGCCATCGTTCCTAGGTGTTGATCGATATTACTACTAATTATGGTGCTAGGAGGGAACCACTTATTTCTCTGCCCCCAACCTCTCACTAACCCTGAATGCCTCTCACAAGACAACTCCATCTGGTGTGCACCATAGTTACAGCTGACCAATCAGCATGTAAAGCCTCACTCTCCGGGGTATAGATGGGGGTCTACATGTCGCCTGTCAATTTTAAGAATTGCTCATGTCATTTGTCAGTATCTTTGTATTTCTCCTGTCATCTGTCACTAGGCTCCATGTCACCTGTCGATTTTAAAGGCGCACTGAACCCACAACGTCATTTGCGTACAAAACTCGGCAGGGCTAGGTCCTCAACTCAGTGCGCCTTTAAGAAAAGGTTGAATTTTTCAATTTATCCTGTCATTTGTCACTAAGCCACATGTCGCACTGTCGATTTAAAGAAAATGCCATGTCGCCCTGTAGATTTTAGGGGTCCACCTCCCATACTCTTAGGACAGAGAATATTTGATGTTGTCGGGATCTGGACGGCTCATAATAAAATATTTATACTTACAGCTTTGATATGTGTAGAGATCTATTAATTGTTTAATGGTACTTTATAGTGGTTGTAACTTAAATGCCTTTGTTTAAATCGTGATCTTCATGGTTATAGTGTTGTAAAGAAACTTGTATTAGACATAGGCCTATTGTATCCTGAAATCATCATATCCCCTTGAGAGATGTAATAAACAATTTAAACATGTAATTACATAATGGGTTATTCATATAGGGAATCCCTAATTTGATAGGCCTAATATTGGTTTATAAATTTACTGAGCCTACTTAAATTCTCTGTAGATCTACAGTAAATACTATTCACCGCTATTATCCTTGGTTACTGGTACCCAACGACGTCCCATGTAAGGCAGAATAACAACCAGGGATACACACAAAGGCTCAACATTGCCCAGATTCCTGGGCGCCATTCCCGGGACCAGCCCGCCATCTGGTTGGCTATTCCTGGTCACATGGCGCCGACTCGGCTTATGATTGGTCGACGCGCGCCATGCGGGGCTTCATCCCACCCATCCGTTACCTGACGTCAATGACGTCACAGATGACCATCTGGTTGTCATGGAAACATGGCTGCCCGATCCGTCTTTTGTTTACAAGGTGGGTTAAAGGTCAAACACGATAGATGGCGTTAATGTCGTCATCTCCCGCCAGGGCTACGCGGAACATTAATCTAATCAGAGACACCTGGCGGGCATGCCCGTCAAACACAGTGCCTAGTTTCGTATCTGCAGAGGAGCCTGTATATTTTCTGTGTTAATGGGGAGGGTATTGTATGAAACTATGCCGGCAGTAATGCCACAGCTTTGTGTGCTGCTGTTGATGTAGGTTACCAAGTATTCCTGAATGTGTGTGGGAGGCTGGGAAATGGAGTTATGCACATGGGGTGGGTAAATATTATCTTAGCAATAGAATGGGTCAAACATGTAACTGCATGCTAGAATTGTGTGAAAAGTGACACAATGGGAGGGTTACAGCTGTTAGTACTGTATACAAAGTGACACTAGGGGAGGGTTAGAACTGTTAGTAGTGTATACAAAGTGGCACTAGGGGCAGGTTAGAACTGTTAGTAGTTTGTACAAAGTGGCCCTCGGGGCAGGTTAGAACTGTTAGTAGTGTATACAAAGTGGCACTAGGGGCAGGTTAGAACTGTTAGTAGTGTATACAAAGTGGCACTAGGGGAGGGTTGGAATTGTAAGTAGTGTATACAAAGTGGCACTAGGGGAGGGTTAGAACTGTTAGTAGTGTATACAAAGTGGCACTAGGGGAGGGTTAGAACTGTTAGTAGTGTATACAAAGTGGCACTAGGAGAGGGTTAGAACTGTTAGTAGTGTGTAGAAAGTGGCATTAGGGGAGGGTTAGAACTGTTAGTAGTGTATACAAAGTGGCCCTCGGGGCAGGTTAGAACTGTTAGTAGTGTATACAAAGTGGCACTAGGGGAGGGTTAGAACTGTTAGTAGTGTGTAGAAAGTGGCATTAGGGGAGGGTTAGAACCGTTAGTAGTGTGTACAAAGTGGCACTAGGGGAGGGTTAGAACCGTTAGTAGTGTGTGCAAAGTGGCACTAGGGGAGGGTTAGAACCGTTAGTAGTGTGTAGAAAGTGGCATTAGGGGAGAGTTAGAACTGTTAGTAGTGTATACAAAGTGGCACTAGGGGAGGGTTAGAACTGTTAGTAGTGTGTACAAAGTGGCACTAGGGGAGGGTTAGAACTGTTAGTAGTGTGTAGAAAGTGGCACTAGGGGAGGGTTAGAACTGTTAGTAGTGTGTGCAAAGTGGCACTAGGGGAGGGTTAGAACCGTTAGTAGTGTGTAGAAAGTGGCATTAGGGGAGGGTTAGAACTGTTAGTAGTGTGTAGAAAGTGGCATTAGGGGAGGGTTAGAACTGTTAGTAGTGTGTACAAAGTGGCACTAGGGGAGGGTTAGAACCGTTAGTAGTGTGTGCAAAGTGGCACTAGGGGAGGGTTAGAACCGTTAGTAGTGTGTGCAAAGTGGTACTAGGTTCAGGTTAGAACTGTTAGTAGTGTATACAAAGTGGCACTACCCAGTGGGCACGGAACATTGAATGAACATTGACAAATGGTTGTCAATGTTGATTAACTGTTGATTGATCATTAAATTAACATAGAAGTGAATCTTGTATCCACTGGGTAGGGCGTCACAATGCTAGAAAGGAAGGGGGTGGATTTTATCATCGATAATGCATTCACTATGATATATCGGCCCTGACCAACTATGGTCGATCGGCGATCATTATTGGCATGATGCATTCCTGATCCCCTGATATTCAAAGCTTTATCTACCTCTCATAGTACAATAGCGCATTGGTAGTATAACTTTTAACTAATATTACCTGCAGGAAAATCGACAGCGAGTCAAGCCTAGTGCATGTTGTAGAAATAAACTCGAGATAAATCATGCGGCTCTGAATAGCCTGCTGTTCTGATTCGTTATTTTATTATGAACCAAGAATGAATCTCCATGTTGCAATTACATGGCCTATACTGTGGACGGCCGCTGACATGGGAACCTACTTTGTAGGTGAGACCCACAGCTAATACTATTGACTCCGGGTCACGTGGAAGTAAATGAGTCATATGGTATTCTGGTCTGCATTGAAGGGTCTTCTGGCTGTCGATTGGTTAATATTTCAAATGAAACAAAAATGGCTAAAATTCACAGGTGTTCCCAAATAGCCTTTGGATAGAATAGCACATGTAGTTTTATGCTATGTAAAGGGTTGGGGAATTTCTGAGGCATGCAAAAACTAATGTGGCTAAAGGTCAATTTTAGGCAAAATGGGACTAGCTGTGGATAAAAGTGACTTTCCTGAGATTTTCATAGTCATGCCCATTATAGAGGCTGAAACATTGTGTGTTAGGTATTGTTTAATTAGACTAGGGCTAAGACTATGGTCAACAAACCTTGTGGATGGCTGATTTTGTGTGTTATGCTATATACAAATATAGAGGAATGATAATTACTTCCTCGTGATATAGCCAATAGGGGGCGTAACAATGGCAGAACATATAATATTAGGGCAAAGATATGTTACAATGTACTTTTTATTCATGTAAAACAATGGTTTGATCCAAAACATTGTCTCTATATTTGAAATGTATGGGGAAGGTTTTCAACCTTAAATTATGTCTAAATAATCAATTCTAACATGGTGTTGCCATGGCAGCATAAACTCCATTCTAATTTTTTTTTAAGATGACAATTGGTAGAAAGACTCTCAAGGATTAATTACTACACTGACAACAGAATCTGAATCACGTTCCTACATTATTTTATAAGCAATTCTGGCCGTGGCATGTGGAGCTTGAATCCCTTATGATAACGTCGTTATTGACGACAATGCATTAACCCAACCTTGGGTATAAATATCCCCTGTTGGACCATGCTTGCCATCCATGGCACTCACCACTGTCCTTTGAAGGTCCTCCTTAAGGTTGTTACGGCATTGTAAGAGGAGCCAGGAGGCTGCAGCCGAGTTCTGAACGGAGATATTCACCCTTTAAGGCCTGCATAGTGCTTTAAAGTGCTGTGCCCTTTGTCATCATAATGCATGAATGCAGTTCTGGCGAGTCTAATCGCCGGGCATGTAGGCCCTATTCATGCATCGTGCTGACTACTCATACATCATCATGATCAAGAGCATTATATGCATCAATGAACTGTCCTTAAAGGATCAAGGGACCGCATGTCCTTCATAATTAAATGCCCCAAAAATCAGATAAATCCGCCCCCACGTGACCTGAGACATCTCCACAGAGCACTGACCCTTCTAACATCCGGGAGTTTGGTTAAGGAGAAGGAGGCTATTTATAGCTTGTCTTGTTGCCACAAAATGGCGGACGGGCGTCCAGAAGCACCACGTGACCCCGTCACGGCCCTCACTACGCGCCAAATTAGGCCCACCCGGAAGTGCCGACTGCGCATGCGTTAGGTGCACTTAGAATGGTCCTTTAGTCTGGTCAAATTGTCTGGTGTTTTTTAGAGTAGTAGATGGTAGCGCCTGTTGTTGCTCTTGAAATTGAACACAACCTATTCCCAGTGTAACAGTGTGTCCACCCAGATACCCATCTTCAGCAGACAAACACCTATATATACCTCTAGTTGCACCTTCCACATCTAAGATCATGTATCTTGGTTTAATATAAGCAAGTTTACCAAGGACGGAAAACGGGCCATGCCCTATACGTATGCCTAAAATGGAATATGATTCTGTAGTCATTATATATAAACAACAGATTGGTGAGAGATATTTAAGAAATGTCCACATTATATCTGTATTGGTTATATTCGCCATTAACTGTAAGTCTGTCATCGATGTTGGGTCAGTAAACTGGAGCGGCCTTTCAGCTTTAAGTTGGGGTTAAAAAGCGGTAGGAAGGAGATTATTTTTCTTAAATATCAAAAAATAAATTTATACATGTAAAAATAAATCATGGTAATTTTGGGCGATGGCGTTGGCGCTACGCTATCGTGATCACGTCCGCCACCACCTCCCACACCCACCCCTACCCCTACCTACGGAACACCCACAGTCACCCCCTCTACCCCCCCCCCCCCACACCCACACACCCACATATCCACCCACCTCCTTGGTGTCAGGCTTATCTAGATGCTGCACCCTACCTGTGGTCTTATACCCGTACCCGATACCACGTCACCCTCCTCCCCCTCAACCCATGCCACTCTAGCCACACTATCCTTTAACCTAAACCAGCATTTTATAGATGAGGGTTCACTTTTACTTTGCTTTGGAATTTTACTTTGCTTTTAAACATTACATATAGAGAATTTAGGTAGTTATAATGGCAGATTTACAAAATGATTATAGTGGATTTCAGACGCACTCTTTAGCATCTTTCGTTCATAATAATATTGCCAACTTTGCAAATTTCCTGCCCAATTGATATCTCAATAAACACGTTTATCCGTACGCCCCCATGCATGCACCTTCAGTGCACCCACGCACCAACGCACGCACCCCTCCCTACTACAGACATCAACACTATCGAAAAAGCCTTTTATGCTGACCCCCACGTGCACCCTCACCCCACCTGCCGACTGACCCCCGCCTGTGTCTACACGAGTTCAACCCTCATTAGGAAAACCTGAAGCCCTCTTAAGTCCCCTGAGTTACTCGTGTTACTATATATAGATCCTCCTCAGTGCGGGGTCTTTCCCAACTTGGCCTTGTTCTATATATAGATGATCCTCCAAGGGTGACCATGTTGCCTCACTCTGATACCATATCTCGCCATATTGGGGCTTCTCGCGATATCTCGTAAGATCCGATGTGTTGGTCACGTGGGTCCTAGAGGTGAATACGATGTGACGTTAGATAAGGAGACGCCATCTTTGTGAGGGTCATGTGATCAACCTGTGTCACCATGGTGACGAGGTATTGATGATACCTGGTGCAATGTCCCCACATCCGGGTACTATGGATACATGCCAATCTGGCCTCTCCCCATTTCTGGCTTTCTCTGTATATAGGATATTGGAAACTGGATAACGCAGTAGACCTTGGGTAAGTAGCGAGCTAGTTGTCTATCTCGTTGCCAATACATGTAGTGTAGATCTAAACCAAGGATTGCATCCTTTCTCTAGTGCCACTTTGTAACACTGCTAACAGTTCTAACGCTTCCCCAGTGCCACTTTGCACCCATTTCTGTTTCATTTGATATATAACCTAATCAACAGCCAGAACTCCCTTCAATGCAGACCAGAATACCATATGATTCATTTACTTCCACGTGACCTGCACACATGGACCTGGAGTCAATAGTATTAGCTGCGGGTCTCACCTACCAAGTAGGTTCCCATGTCAATGGCCGTCCACAGTATATGTCATGTAATTGCAACATGGAGATTCATTCTTGGTTCATCACAGGGGAGAACAGCAGGCTATTCAAAACCGCATGATTTATCTCTTGTTTATTTCTACAACATGCACTAGGCTTGACTCGCTGTCGATCTTCCTGCGGGTAATATTAGTTAAAAGTTGTACTAACAATGTGCAACAGTTCTAACTCTCCCCTAGTGCCACTTTGTACACACTACTAACAGTTCTAACTCTCCCCATGTGCCACTTTGCACACACTACTAACAGTTCTAACCCTCCCCTAGTGCCACTTTGTATACACTACTAACAGTTCTAACCCTCCCCTAGTGCCACTTTGTATACACTACTAACAGTTCTAACCCTCCCATAGTGCTACTTCGCACATACTACAAACAGTTTCCAAGTCTCCACCTTGCTTCAGAATAAAAGCTCCTCCTGAATGCCCTATACAACAGCATTGATCACGTAAATTGTGGGCTTCTCGAAGGCATTTATGATGTTAGTCCTGCGTAGTAATCTAGGGAGGGCATCTATAGAATCTCAGGGAATGATTCCTTTCCAAATTTCATTTCAGGTTATTCCAGCCTAGCATAATTTACCCCTTGCGGGAAGATCACAGCGCCACACCTCGTTATTGTTAGAACATAGCCAGCTAAGCTAACCCTTTAAAGGCCGCATAGCACTTAAATATGCTATGTCCTTTGTCGGGATGATGCATGGATGCATCACCGTTAGGAGTGTATCAACCACGTAGGCTCGCCATGCAGTATCTATGCAGCACTTGCGAAATCCTCACCAAGGCTGCATTCGTGCATCATGGCAACAAAGGGTATAATGCATGAAAACATTATGCGGCCTTTAAATGTAAGTGACGTCACCTTAGTGACATCAGCTTGCTATCCCTATATCCTAGCTAATCCTCTCCCCTTTTGTCTTCATTGATGGCTACCCGATGGCAATATTAACTATGATGATATAGACTTAGGTTTAAATAGGGTGTGGCCTATGGGTATACAATGAGTTACCTAAGGGTACATCCCACAATGGACACCCACAGGATTATACCTAAACGGGGAATCCCCCCAGGACATTATAGCCATAAACATGCATGAATGTGCCATCAACCTAGTGCATTGAGGAATGATGACAAATAATTCTTAGTTTAGAGATTGAGTCATATAGCATTACCAAAGGCTGCTAGTATGGTCACGACTTTCACAGACTTCTTACAATGATACTGTTATTCTCTAATTCTGGAATCTCTGGAGGGAACAGCCGCATGTAACATGCGCCTACCTCGGTACAAATGATTACTTTTGATTACCTGCCTACACGCCCACGCAGGACAACCTTTGTGATAATTATTACATTTAAGATCTCATTTACGTAGCTCCTGACGAAAGGATGAAGAAATACTGATGACATGGCTCGAACCCACACCAACCCTTTAAGGGCCGCATCATGATTAAGTATGTTTTTACAGATGAATGCAGCCCTGGAAAGTAACTCGCTGCATTCAAGCATCATGCCGACCCTACAGGGTGATACACTCCCAAAGGGTCGGCATGATGCTTCAGGTCCTCGGCAGGGCTTAATTGATGGATCATGACGACAAAGATCGTCGCACATTTAAGGACTATGCGGCCCTTAAAGGGCTAAAATTAGAAGAGCATGTTGACCAGAGCGAGCAAAGCTCCAACACTGAGCCTGAAGTAAATACCTAGACATGCATTGCCTGCTCAAGGACGCTTCATTAAAGGGACTTATTTCACAAAGCATGAAGGTAATGCGAATAAAGGGACATTGGAAGACTCTGAAAAGTCCACAATAGAGGACTGCACGAGATACCTCTATCTTAACCCTTTAAGGGTCGCATAGTGCGTTAATGGCCTATTATCGTTATAATGCATCACCCCTTGGCTGGGCTGCATTAAAGAAACATTTTTTGTGGTGCATCATGCAGACTCTTAGGAGTGTATCAACCTCGTAGGGCAGGCATGATGCTTGAACTTTGATTTAATGATTTTTATTTGGCAAAAGTACAATGTAGGTTTTTCAATATCATGCCAAGTGCATATCTTCAGTAAGATGTACCAATAGGAAAGACTGAGAGTCAATATAATACATTACTCCACTCATAGTATAGTATAGCCTATTTTCCATGTTAGAATGCATGGCTGCGTAGTACATAAATACCTTGAAGTACGATGCGGCCGTTAAAGGGCTATTAAGAAACCATTTTACCACTGTTAAAGATGCGTGACCAGTGAGATGAGGATCATAAGGAAACTGTAGATATTTTTGGAAACACACCCATTTTCACCAAAATGTGTTTCTCAATTGTTTGTCATCTCCTAAGAATCTCCCGCTCTTAGTGATCTCCAAGCATTTTGGCAGCATACCGCGCCTATGTGCTGGATACACTCCCGGGAGGTCGGCATGATGCATGAATGCAGCCTTGGCGAGTAGACTCGCAAGGGCTGCATTCATGCATCATGCCAATAAAGAGCATGTTGCAATAAATCGTCATGTGGCTCTTAATTGCCAGGCATCAATAATATTGTAGCTTTACATTGTAAACAAATAAAGTCATTTATCCCTGCATTCTAACTTGATTCCTCCAACAACTACAATTTGCGATCATTGTTCCGGCATAATTCATTCCCTATGTATCCAACATATATCGAGTTGGGCAGTGACATAGACAAATAAAAAGAAACATTTCTGTAGACATACTGCTGGAAAAAAATCAGAGAGCACATTACACATTTTCCGTTACCATGATTAAATGGTTTTAGACCCCAGTGATAATAGGAACCGCCATTGTTAAACAAAAAGTGTGGGGGGGGGGGGGCTTTGAAGAGAGTCCATCCCCACTCCTCCTACTTAGTTTTTCTTAGGTCTATATAGAAGCATACGAAATCGCTAATGGCTGTGTCTCACGAGATCATATCAATGTGATAGTCTTTGACTAGGTGCCATCTTTGACCGGGTGCCATCTTTGACCGGATTGATATTAAACGGTTTATTTAAGGCATATGGAGATATAAATGGGCTACTAATTACTGATTTAAAGTGTTATGGTATCTAGTAACCATTTTTCAGCTCATCTATATCTTCATCTGCCCTAAATAAACCATTTTATATCAAGCAGGTCAAAGATGGCACCCGGTCAAAGATGGCACTCGGTCAAAGCCTATCACATTGGCCTGATCTCATGAGACACAGCCTTATGTGACTGTGGGGTCTTGAGTGTTCCAGACAAGTCCTCCCCCTCCCCCTCCCCCGCCTCCCACGCGTCGTCAACAATTGGCCACTCTCCGTATTTGGTACCCAGAGGTGAATGACCACAGCACGTCAACAACGGAGGATACACACATGTGACACCGCGTTTGTTTACTTTTGAAAATGTTTATCATTGAACTGACATCATCAATGAATAAAGGTCGATAACATTGGGATAATACAGTCCTCAGACCTTTTAACCAGAGCTCGGGCAATGTGGTCCGCTTTGTGCCATAGATCATGGTCATTGAACCTAACCAATGGGCTGCATAAGCCGTGTATCAGTCCGCCAATAAAGGTTTGGACGTATTTCTTTTAATAAGCCCTCTAAGTGCCGCATAGTGTTTAAATGCATTTTGCTCTTTTTCATCATGATGCATGCGTGCATCCTGCCGAAAAGGGACATTGAATTGTAAAACACTATGTGGCCCTTTAAAAGGGGTAAACCTGCTGGTAATTAAAGGTTTTGTAATATTTGAGAATCACTATGCGGTCATTAAAGGTTTGGTAAGGAATGATGGTCCCTTTTTCCTCATGATGTTATACAGTGAAACTTCGTTATAAGGAACTCTGATATAAGGAGACCTTGCTTATAAGGAGCAGATTTGTGTGGTCCCGATTTTCCCCTATACATTTATATAGTAAGAAAACTCTCTTAGAAGGAGGTGTTTTTACCTTGACCTCTGATATAAGGAGGTAATTTTGGCTCATTTCCTTATTTTGTACGTGCAAACCTTACCCAGGGAAGTTATTTCTCAGGATTACAGTCACATACTGCTTACAATTGCCCACTGCCCCATCCCATAGAGGTGGGGAGAATACGTTTGTAGCTTCCCTAGGGAGGAAGGGAGATCAAAAGCTCCATGAAGGGGATCTAGAAGGGGTTTTGACTTGAAATGATACACACACCCATCTGAATTGTATTCAAATTAAGTCTGTAAGGGTATGAGAGACACCTGTAGGGAGTGTTCTGTTGCTGAACCTTTATAAGGCTGACCTTGCTTATAAGGAGACCTTGCTTATAAGGAGCAAATTGCACTGGTCCCAAGGTCCTCCTTATAACGAAGTTTTACTGTATACCTGTTTAACCTGTCTAAATAACACTAGGTTATGTTATTTATACAAATAGCTAGATATAAGAGTGCGGCCACGTCCTATATCTAGTTCGCCCATTCCCACATCTTTACCATGGTAACTGATGCAGTCTCTACAAAAACCTGTCGGATAACGACTATAGCCGGCAAAGAGTATATAGAGTGTTTATTATGGGATGCAATGCTTTTAGAGCTTATTTACCATTTTCAGTTATTGACGTGAACTAATCTTTGAGAAGCGATTCCCATAAAACTACCAGGAAGTTTTCAGCTCATGATATCTTAATTTAAAGGGTATGACACCAACTTTAAATACCGTAAAACCTCGCGTATAAGCCTAACTCGCGTATAAGCCGCACCTCAAGTTTGTGCCGATGCTATAAGCCGCACCAGAGATCTGAGTATATTGACATTTAGTACTGTACCATAATAACATAAACTCGCGTATAAGCCGCACCCTGACCCGATCTGACTCGCGTACTAGCCGCGGCTTATATGCGAGGTTTTACTAATTCCTCTCCGGATGGGTCTTTTCCCTAGCCTGGTCACATTATGGTATATTACACGTAACATAATTCATTAAGGATGAGGAAACAAGCTCAAATAATACAAAGTTGTGTTTTAGGTCACATGGTCTGAAAATCTAGGGTAGGTAGGTCGGATATTTTTCAAAATTACGCAGAAATGTATCGCCTCGAATATCAATCTTTTTCAGAACTAGATAAACATGTCTAGGGTTGGCAGTGCTTTGCTAGGTATAGGGTCGGGGAACCTAAATCAACTTGGGCCCAAGGAGGCAGTAAAAGTAACAAAAACGAGTATAAGAAATACCATCACACACACGTACCTTGTTTTTTGTAAATGGCCTCAGATAATCGCCCAGATGGCCAATTTGGGGTAGTTGTTGTCGGGCACCGCCTGTCCTATCAGTCAGTCTGTGTGTGTATGTATAGCAGCAGAAGCAGGGTAGTAGCGGCGGTAAAGGCGGCTCTTAAAACACAGGAGGCAACACACAGGAGAACTAAGCACAAGACCACCCACACCTTACCATGTACGTTTATAGAATTCTCTGATCAGCGCGACCTCTACCTGCCAAAACTTAGCTGCGCGCGCAGACCAAGACATGTGACGTCAATCAACCAATCACAACACCATCTAGGATACACTCTCCAAGCAGCCTGTCGTGCACTCTCCGGGCTGAGGTCACTGGAGCTGCTCCTAACGCCCACGCCCTGCTCATACCATGGTATGGAGAGTTGGCCATCTCTTGCTCATTGGCGGCGGGGCTCGAGAAACTGGAAGGGGATGAAACTTTATGTCCAAACAAATACAATTGATAACCGTATAATGAATTTAATTCCCTCCTCCAACAATTTTTACGCATGTTTAAAAAATAATTGTATTGGCCGCGATGTAACAAGTACTCTAGGTTTTACTACGGCGAATCATCCAGAAAGTAGGGCAAATCATCCAGGACTAAGGCGAATGTTTCCAGTCTTAAGCTTTATGTGCATAGTGGTTTAATGCAAAATGCCCTTGGACGTCATGATGCATAAATGCAGCTCTGGCAAGTAGCTCGCCAATGCTGCATTCATGCATGGTGAATCATGTTGGTTTTTAACGACATGCCGTCCTTAAATGGTTTAAGAACACCCGGCCCCCGCAGTCCCTATAGTCCCTGACACCATCATAGATACAAGAATTTTAATATACCCCCTTTCCACGAATTTCGGAGTGGGAAAGGTATCCCATTCCTAGTAAAAAAAATCGTAGAAAACGCTAGCAATGATGCATGAAATGATGCATTCTTACGCGTTTTAGCGCCCAATGTGTTTTTGCTTAGGTTTGTATCCAGCCCCCTAAATCAAATCATTTTGTTCCCTGTGTTGGGTACGGTGGCCAACAAGATTCACCAGGAAAAAAAGTTTTTGAAAGAAATTGGAAAAAAATGGAAAAAAACTAACTATTTTGACCAATTTCCCCGGATGAAACTAAATAATTGATTTTTGAAAAAGGTTCGTTTCTTGCTATCAAGGGAGGATAGGAGCCATTACAATTAGTTTAAGGTCAACATTTATCCAAGAAGGAGTGGATTTCTATGTTTTTCATAAATTCCACAAAAAAAATGCAAATTTTTAATAGATGGAAAGCGATATTTTTAGAACAACACTAATGTCTTTTCTGCATTCTCAGATATTCCCAAATGTGAAAAGGTTTGTTGTAGCCATAAGTAATGACTATGCATTAAGTCGCTTCAGAGGTCGCCCTTGTGCCACTCTACATGGATCCCGGTGGTTGGCATGATGCATTAATTAGTGAGTGGGATTGGCTATTTATGAAGAGTTCTAGGTCTGATCGGCAGAGTTACCTTGCTGAAATAAACTGTAGTTTTTGCAAGTCTTACATCTTTCGCAAGACAAGCGTCTTGGTGGGCTAAGTACCGCTAAGACAACCTAATTAGGAGAGAAAATCAAAGGGTTGGATCAAGTAGCAGCAGGTATGGTTATTTATCATCCATTATAGGGATGAGATGAAGGAGGCTTTAATCATGAACGGGTGGGCGAAAATAGGGGAAAATCGACAGTTATATAGAAATGTGTCATGTCATCCAACCTGCATGCTAGGTTTCAAGGTTGATTGCATTCTAACCTTTTAAAGACTGCATAGTGCTTTAAATTAGTGCATTAGGCCACTCAAAAAAAAGTGGTTTCTCATCACCAAGGTCTGAGAAATACGGTCTGAAGAGGGAGGCTTTTTTTTTTTTTTTTTACTCACAGGCCAAAATGTACAGGACAATTTACGGGTTTCTTTGGCTAAAATTCACATCTCATTGGTTAAGAATTAATTGATCTTTAGAAGTGGGGAAAATGTAAGTTATTTCTATACCACTGCATTGCTGGCATTATTAGCTTTTAAAAAAAATACCAAACATGACCAAATTTATCCATTTTGATGAGGTTTTTCATCAAAATTTGGCAATTTAAAAAAAAGAATTCCCCAAAACCTGATTTTCATGATGTCAGGCTGCATTCATGCATCATGCCGACCCTTCACGAATTTATCAACCCTGTAGGGTAGGCATTAATTGATCTTTAGAAGTGGGGAAAATGTAAGTTATTTCTATACCACTGCATTGCTGGCATTATTAGCTTTTTAAAAAAATACCAAACATGACCAAATTTATCCATTTTGATGAGGTTTTTCATCAAAATTTGGCAATTTAAAAAAAAGAATTCCCCAAAACCTGATTTTCATGATGTCAGGCTGCATTCATGCATCATGCCGACCCTTCACGAATTTATCAACCCTGTAGGGTAGGCATGGTTATTGAATGCAGTACTGGCGAGTTACTCACCAGGGCTGCATTCACATCATACCTGTCAAAGGGCATACCGCTTGAAACTCTATGTTATAGGCTGAGTTTAAATATCTATAAGCCTCAAAAGAATTCCGAAATTGGATAAAAATGTCTAGGGTCTGAGAACGGTGGTTCAATCATAAGTAATAACAAAAGCTTCCCAAGATGTATTTAAGAATGGTCTCAATAATATGTACTTTCACAGATGAACAGTATAGTAAAAGAAAATTCGATTTGGTCACATCATTTTCATGTTAACTGACTTCTGAACATACCTTTATATAAACTAAGCTTACACTCCTGTGGCATAATGCTCCAACTTGCTAGCATAAATATAAGAAAATAAAAAAGCCGGGTAAAAATGTTGCTATTTTGCCCTTCCCCAAAAATAACTGCAATAGGATTCAACAAAAGCCAGGCCTAGCTCATTGTGCTTTGAAGAAACGAGAATGTAGTATTTCTTTATCTTTAGACCCCCTCATGGTCAGGACCTTAGGACCTTAGGGATGGTGAATGCTTTAATTGGTTTGGGGGTCATGACTATAAGGCCTACACAGAGAGAAGTAAAGGTGTGAACTGTGTCTCCCACGTGGCTCTGGTAAAATAAAGATTCAAACAGTTAACGAATCTGCTTAAATGAAGGGTCAACTTGGGTTGACTCTCTACTATGAGTGTCAATAGCAAAGTCAATACCTGTTTGACACTCCATTTTTGCCAGAGCCACGTGGGAGACACAGTTCACACCTTTACTGTTCTGTGTGTGTTAACAAGGTTGTTAACTGACTAACAGCAACTATTGCCATAACATGAAGTGAGTGAGTAATAGTTATTAACGCCATTCGGACAGCTAAGGTCATTCCCATAGTAATAAAGGTACATTAAACATCAATTTCACCAATATACACATGTGTCCGTGTTTATAAAGATGTGTTTTAGGTAACTTGACTCTAGCTTCAAAATAGGGTCGATCGACCGTAGCATTTTTCCCAAAATTTAGGAATTTCAATTATTTAAATATTCATAGATTTCCAGATGTCAGCACATTTTGGACAGGATGAACAAGCTTCCACCTCAAAGGCCTGACTAATTATCTGACTTTAGAAAATAGTTTTTCAAACAAAAACAGTCAACAATCATGATATTCCTAGTTATTTGAGGAATCAGTGAGTCACCACTCGTTCCGTGTACTTTCAACATTAGAAAATAATCTGACCTACCGACACTAAAGTTTCAGCCCATGTTGCCTGAAACACACCTTTTTTTTGGCCTTCTTACTTTACCTCTAATTTTTACACAATTATACACCCCTAGGAGGTGGTTATATAGTTTAGCGCTCTTAATCTCAAGGAGAGAAGTAAAGTTGTCAACTGTGTCTCCCACGTGGCTCTGGTCAAACAATTAATGAATCTGCTTTTATGAAGGGTCAACTTGGGTTGACTCTCTACTATGAGTGTCAGAAGCAGAGTCGTACAGAGTCAACAGCTGTTTGACACTCCATTTTTGCCAGAGCCACGTAGGAGACACAGCTGACTCTTTTACTTTTCTGTGTGCTCCTACGCTACTTGGAACTGCAATTAGGCTAGATTCTATGTAATCAATCTGAAAGCCGGGTGTATGTTGGATATACTCCTGGTGAATATCATTGATATAAGCCTCGGCCTTCAGCCTCGGCATATATCATTGATATTGCCTCTCGGCTACAGGAGTAAAAATATATCCAGTACATTATTTATACAGTTGCCTGAACTCTGTAACTATTAGCAGAATGGTACCTCATTTTAATCTGATCTTTTAATCATTGTGATAAATTTGGCAAAATCCACGGCGGGAGGAACAAGTGAATATTCTGCATTAAAATGTATCGCTCCTTTGCCACTTCTATTTCGCGCCAGTTTTGCGTGTGAACGCAGACAACACAGCCGCGAAAATATAGCATATGGGATGTGCGGAAACCCTTCATACTTACTGCCGTAGTTCCTCATATTTCTAGACCACATGATGCTATAGATATTGTCTTTATTTATCAGGTGGCCCCACGAGGTCCAGCAACGATGATCCGATGTCAGTATTCAGTGGTGACTTGCCCTATGTGCACCCCTGTCACTGTCAGTCCTTGTAACACTCTACCCTACGTGCCTATAATCCAATTTGTTGGGCAACCAGACTGAATTACCTTATTGCACAGAAAATCTAAATCTTCTGGCCTTTAGTCTGAAGTGACTATCCCAGGTTAGTCATAGGGACATTGGTCAGGCATGACCAAGTGATGTCCAAAAAAGACTGAGGCAAACATAGGACTAATGCCTAACCCTGAGGCAAAACATAGGACCAATGCCTAACTCAAAACGACTTTGCCTAAAACTCATTGAAATGGAGAAGACTGAGGTGAGTTGGTCAGCACTGACAAACCTGACAATATTAACTAACCTAACCTGGTTAGAGGGTTAGGCTATAATAGACCATAAGGTGGGTCCCTGAAAGGTAATTAGAATATAAGTTTCGTTCCAGTGATGGGGGCACTACTTTTTGAAGGTGGATTCATATAGCTATTGCCCATACCAATCTGAGAAAAAAAGTTCTTTTCTCACAATCCTGCAGTTTTCTCGTACGGTGAGGTCAAAGGTCAAGGTCACACAAAAAGAGGGTCGGGCCAGAAAATATACTTATCTAGTAACTGCTCATTTAATAGAAATCTGACAGGGCTAATATTTTACATCAAGATAGACCCATATAAGACCTTATTCCAGGAAAAAGGAAAATGACCTTGGCCAAGGTCAAGGTCACTGTTTTCAAGGTCAAACATTGAAATATGGGCAAAAATGGCTCTTATGCTTGCTTTCAATAGCTCTGGTGACCTGGATGATCAGCCTAAGTATCACATTTGCTGTTTAAATGATGCTGAGATGTCATAGAGACATTTTCTTTCTGGAATTTGTGAGAAATATCTGGTGTTTCCATGGCAACCGGTAACCGTCTCTTTTTTTAAAATATAATTAATGGGTGAAATGAGAAATCACTCATGGTGACCTCTAGAGCTTAATAGTAATAAAATCACTTAGATATCTAGTATGTTTGTAGAGTCTGATGGATGTTATGTATTGAGTCCATAATATGACCTCTACCAAGGTCAAGGTCATTGGTTCAAGGTCAAATATAGGAATTTTTGGCATATTTTGACATATTTGGTATATATAATTACATGGTGTAGTAAGAATGCAATTTATATATGGCCATTAGTTGTTTGAGTTGGTTTTTATACCCTGTGACACTAACAATCATAGGCCAAAAGTTCTCCACTCATAAAATTGTACTTTTGTCAGGGTCAAAGGTCAAGGTCACTCAAAAAGAGGGTCTAGTCAGAAAATATACTTCTCATAACTGCTCATTTGATATAAATTAGGCAGGGCTGATATTTTACATCAAGATAGACCTATATAAGACCTTTTGCCATGAAAAATAAAAATGACCTTGGCCAAGGTCAAGGTCACTTTTTTCAAGGTCAAACATTGAAATATGGGCGAAAATTGCTCTTATGCTTAGTTTCCATCACTCTGGTGACCTCGAATATCAGCATAAGTATTACATTTTCTGCTCAAATGATGCAGAGATGTCATAGAGACATTTCCTAACTGGAATTTGTCCTTCATATGACCTCTTCCAAGATCAAGGTCATCAGATCAAGGTAAAATATAAGACTTTTTGCCATATTTGCTTTAGACAGGATGTAGTAAGAATGCAATGTTGTACATGGCCATTTGAAGGTGTTTTTTATAGTCAATGGCAATACGGACCATTGGCCAAAAGTCCTCGACCAAAAATATTAGCTTTATCCCAGGATGAGATCAAAGGTCAAGGTCACTCAAAAAAGTAAATATATATATCATAGATGCTCTTTCAATATTGACAGTGCCAGGGCAAGATTATGTATGTCAGGAGCAGACTTATATACAAATTTAAATGATCTTGGCCAAGGTCATGGTCACTCTTTTCTGGGTCAAATTCTGAAAAAAAAAGGCATGAATATTTGGTTTCACTAGCTCTCGTAATCAGGAATTATTTGGAACATTTAAAAGTTTGAGTTTTTGTGGTTCAAACATGCTGAGTTGGTAAAAGTTTCTCTTATGTTCTTTTTATGTGGCGAGCTCATTGGGGTAGGTGGGTGGGGGATAACATGGGGTAAGCGGACAATTCCTTTAATCTTAAAATGTCACTGTCTTTTTATATAAGGGGGGTAATTTCTGGAGTATTTACCTCATTATGACCATTCTTTTTGCAAGTGCAGGTTTCCTTTTATATCATGTACAGGGTATGAAAAGACACTTGTTGTAAGCCATCTAAAATTTAGCTATTGCATCGTGGTTACCATGACAACACAAGCTAATGTAAAATCTCATGTATAAGCCTAACTAACGTATGAGCCACTCCCTAACTTTGAAGAATCATATTAACCTAAATGGGGGAATGGAAATCATAATTATAGTGCTGTTTTATTCCCTTATATATAGAATGCCTTTAGTTTGGCCGCTACTACCCACCCCATTAAATCAGGCTTGAGGTGCTTGACAGGAACAGATAAAGCATACATACTGATTCTATCATGCCTAAAGGGATTGTACCTAGGAAAACTATTTGTAAAGTCATCATCTTGGTCTTTTAACCAGGTTTCAGAGAAAATAACAAGATCTATATCTAAATTCGGCAATTCTGTTTTGAGGTGCGTTATCTTATGTCTAACAGACCGGGCATTCAAGTGCACAATAGAGAACCCCCTCTTGAAATCAGGCGGAGTGCCTGTTACATGTGTATGCACGACCTTAGAAGAGGGTATCAACCAATATAATCAAGATACATAAATACAAATAAAATTGAAAAATTTAACCCAAGTCCGCCCCCCCTGTACAGGCCTCCACTCTTATGATCACCCATACTTTCATTGACTTGAGACTAAGAGGTTAGCCTTCGCCCATTACCTAAGTGAAACCAAGAGGGAGGGGTGAGTAGTCCTATACTAGAAACTTCTCTTCTTTTTTTCAGGGAGGGGGGAGGGTTCTAAATCCAATACTAAAGGGAGTGGTAGTAATAAAAACTTGTGTACAAGCAACACTTTGACTTAGTCCTGATCCTGGCGATCTGACTCGCATATAGCTTCAATTTTAAAGTAAATTCCTTCTGATACTATTTTTCCTGTGACATGATGATCAAGATTTTTGAATTCACATGATAGGTATATCTTAGAATAGGTGTATGTACTGATTCATATCTAGATATACCAAATGCGGCCAAATAAAGCATGGTTTTCTACCTTGCTCAAATGACCTTGGCCTTGGTAAAGATTACCTTAGAAACTTGATACAAGGCACTCATCAGGCTATCAGGTATTATCCATGGCTATATTAGGATGTATGCCGTCTCTACATATAACGTAGCGCTATAGCGATGCTCTGCATGTCCCAGACACCCCCCCCAACACCACCACCACCAACATTACACGGCGGCTGAGTGTGAAAGCTGCTGGGGGGGGGGAGAGGGAAGTGGGGAGTGCTCACTCACACAGGCACCCCGTGACTTATGTATTAAGGGCTGTCTTAAGCGCACAGATACATGTACAATGTACATCTTTAACTCCTCTTTTCTTCTAAATGCAACACAGAATCAACTTGGTACATCCACAGGCCCTTAGTAGGGATATCTACCTATTAGGTTACTGCAATAGTTTTTCCCCTAATTTGCAAGAAAGGTCAGAAATTTGTTTTAATTTAAGTTGTAAATACATTGACTCAGTACTACGCTGTGATAACATGTCTATAAATGTATACTGAATAGCAATACGGTTCTGTATCCAGCACTGACAAGGGAGTCTAGGTTAGCTGTCACCTGTCTATATATGTGTACACGCAAGGGAAAAGGGATATCCAACGAAAATGTCAATTTTAAAACTGATATCAAAAGCTTTCCAGTGATATATTACAGAAGAACATATCATTTCTAGATTTTGAGAAATGACTTTTTGAATATTGGTTGGCATTGCCCTATCCAAAACCTGAATTAGCTCTAAGTCTCATAGTTTCCAAGATATCTCTTTCTAATTAGCATAATTAGAATAATTAGAAAATGATCATACATTTTCATTCTATAGGCCATAGATTTTGATCTAGAAATGATAATTTATTCTATTTTGACCATTATGATCCCTGTGAATAATTCTATCAATGGGATTCTTTATTTTCTTTATTTGGAATAAAAATCCTGTTTCCATGGCTACACATATCAACAAAGACACCAATTTAGGCTTTAAAACGGGTTTTTTTCATTCCAAATAAGGAAGTTTTTAACCAAAAATGGAACGTTTTGTATAAGACTACTGAATTCTCCAGAAAAAAGTACCAAAAAGGTAATATTAGCCTGTTTCTTTCATTTTAGGCCATGGTGGCAAAAATTGGTAATAATCTCGCGGGGATACCACTTTCTGCTTGCCTGCTCACATATATGCCAGACATGCCCAGTACTGTCAATATCAAAAGTGGAAATAATAACTTTTGACCTGTGGCTTGGTAGTACCATGCTAACAAATATACATTATTTTACATCAAAATAAAGTTTTTAACTTTTAATAATGTTTTGCCACAATAAGGACCCATAGAGAAACACTATATAACATTGTATAACATTTTTTATATAATGGGATTGGTTACATATAACCACATCCAGGAATTAGTGGTCATATGCAACATTGCATTTTTACTACATCATCTCTAACTATAGCAAATATGGCAACATTCCTGTAACTGGCCTTGTTCCAATAACCCTGACATTTTACTAGAGGTCATGTAAAGTGCTTAATACAAAGCACTCCCCAGGCTCTATATACATTATTAGGCTCTACAGGTCACCATGAGCACTTCACAATTTAGCTATTAACTGTACTAACAAATGAATTGTTTACCAGTTGCCATGGAAACATGAGCCTTTTCTCACAAATTGCAGAAAGAAATTGTTCCTATGACATCTCAGCTTTATTTGAGCATGAAAGCTTTTACCGATGTTGATACCAAAGCAATCAAAACCAACTGTGATTACAATCTTTCCCTGATTTCCATAGTTTGACCTTGAAAAGAGTGACTTTGACCTTTGCCAAGGTCATTTTAATTTCTCATACAAATAGGTGTACTATAGGTCTTTCCTGACATATAACCTTTGCTGTCAAAGTTAAAGGAACAGTTAGCCAATATGTATACTCTGATCTTACTCTCTTTTTGAACGACCTTAACCTTTGACCTTTGACCTCATCCTGAGACATAATGCAATATTTTAAGTGGAGAACTTTTGGTCTATGGTTGGTTGCTATACAAAAGCACCTTAAAGAATTTATAATCTACCACATCATGTCTAACTATAACAAATATGTCCAAATATGGCAGAAATTCCCACATTTGACCTTGATAGAATGACCTTGACCTTGGTAGGAGACTTATCAAGGACAAATTCCAGTTAGGAAATGTCTCTATGACATCTCTGCATCATTTGAGCAGAAAATGTAATACTGCTGATATTCAAGGTCACCAGAGTGATAGAAACTAAGCATAAGAGCAATTTTCGCCCATATTTCAATGTTTGACCTTGAAAAAAGTGACCTTGACCTTGGCCAAGGTCATTTTCATTTTTCATGGCATAAGGTCTTATATGGGTCCATCTTGATGTAAAATATTAGCCCTGCCTAATTTATATCAAATGAGCAGTTATGAGATAAGTATATTTTCTGACTAGACCCTATTTTTGAGTGGCCTTGACCTTTGACCTAATCCTGTGACAAAAGTACAATTTTATGAGTGGAGAACTTTTGGCCTATGGTTGTTAGTGCCATTGGCTATACAAACCACCTCAAACAACTAATGGCCATATATAAATTGCATTCTTACTACACCATGTATAACTCTATATACCAAATATGTCAAAATATGCCAAAAATTCCTATATTTGACCTTTAACCAATGACCTTGACCTTGGTAGAGGTCATATCAAGGACTCAATACATTACACCCATCAGACTCTACAAACATACCAGATATCTAAGTGATGTTATTACTATCAAGCTCTAGAGGTCACCATGAGTGATTTCTCATTTCACCCATTAATTATATTTAAAAAAAGAGACGGTTACCGGTTGCCATGGAAACACCAGACATTTCTCACAAATTCCAGATAGAAAATGTCTCTATGACATTTCAGCATCATTTAAACAGCAAATGTGATACTTAGGCTGATCATCCAGGTCACCAGAGCTATTGAAAGCAAGCATAAGAGCTATTTTTGCCCATATTTCAATGTTTGACCTTGAAAACAGTGACCTTGACCTTGGCCAAGGTCGTTTTCCTTTTTCCTGGAATAAGGTCTTATATGGGTCTTTCTTGATGTAAAATATTAGCCCTGTCAGATTTATATTAAATGAGCAGTTACTAGATAAGTATATTTTCTGGCCCGACCCTCTTTTTGTGTGACCTTGACCTTTGACCTCACCGTACGAGAAAACTGCAGGATTTTGAGAAAAGAACTTTTTTTCTCAGATTGGTATGGGCAATAGCTATATGAATCCACCTTCAAAAAGTAGTGCCCCCATCACTGGAACGAAACTTCACATTTCAGTGGCTTACCCTACGGCCTATAATGACTGAGAGATTGGTCGTATGGGGAACCAGGGAATATCAGTGTACACACAGTTGGTGCTATCAGGTTGAATTTAATACCTTGTTGCAATTGGTGCTGGGTCTCCTATGCAGTGGTGTAAAACAATAGGGAGAATAGTCACATGGCACAGCCGGTCTAAATATTCCTGCACCAGCTTTGGTAATTTATTGTCTATCGATAAGGGATGGTGCAGAGAATGAATATAAATGGCTACCATTTATGTTATGTAGCTAGAGCTAGGAAGTGACTGAAAGATAGTAGGCCTTTAATGGAAAATAACTATGGTAGGTAACACCCCTTCCAAAGGTATAAGCCATTCTAACGGTATGGGAACGAAAGGAGCAAGAATAAACAAAAAGCAGTAAATTGTAATTCAAGCAAAATATAAGCACTCATCGAAGACGGTAGTGAAACGTGCAAGCCTCTACATGGTCCTCTACATTGTGCTCCAACTATGTCCACTATGACCACAAATACAGGGTTTTTTCAGCTATCCATATAAATTCCCTTTACAGGGTAGTGTACCTGTTTGACTATGCGCAATTGAAGAAGTGTCTAACATGATTCTAACTGTGATGTTTTTGGGTGATTATGTACCATAATGAGCAGCTCTAGGGGTTGCTCAATATATTGTATCTGGCCTGGGTGCATACTCATGATACTGCACACTGGAGACTGCACCCGGTAGGGCGATGTAGGGGCTGGTCAGACAGAGGAATGCCCCCATGGTGAGCATTATAGGCGCCGGGAAAGATCAACAAACAGCAGTTTTGCTATATATAGCCAAGTAGACATGTCTACTAATGAGCTCGTCCAAATTGGGTACAATTTGCTAGGGGTAGATGGGGTAGGCATGGTCATAATTTCAGTAGTGCCAGTTGTTTTCATGGCAACACAAATCAGATTTTTTTTTTCAATTGAGCCGATCTGAGGAGTATACCTTGAGAGTCATCACACCAGATTCCATGCCTTTATCATCATTAGTTATCTGCTGCACCTGGTCTCAAATAAACAGCGCAAAAAAGAAATTATCCGAGGAAATGGAAAATACAACACACTTACACTTATCCATAATGCAGCACAAATCATCACATAGCTTCTGACCAATATGGCACCTACAGGCACATCTAGGCTAACCTCTTTTTTTTTGAACAACTTTAGCTTTTATTGCCATTAATAATTCAAAGACGATCTTTACAATGTATGACATACATGTGAGCCACATTTCCATCGTTGTTGGGTACCATAGCCTTTAGAAGCAGCAACAATAAAATGCCTTAGGCGTTGAGAGGGCGTGGTATTAAAATGGAGGAGAAACCGTGATAAGATAAACTATAGATGAGGGTCAGTGGAAAAAGAAGCCATGGGAAGAGGGGTTAAAAAGGATTAGAGAGGAGGGGATGTGGTAAGAGGGGCTAGTGAGAGCAGCGGCCATTACAACGAGTAATCATGACAAGAGAGCCGACAAGAGAGGCTAGGGAGAAGAAGCCATAGCAAGAGAATCTAGGGAGAAGAAGTCATGGCAGGAGAGGCTAGGGAGAAGAAGGCATGGCAAAAGAGGCTCACGAGAAGAAGTCATGTCAAGAGAGGCTAGGGAGAAGAAGTCATATCAAGAGAGGCTAGGGAGAAGAAGTCATATCAAGAGAGGCTAGGGAGAAGAAGGCATGGCAAGAAAGGCTAGGGAGAAGAAGGCATATCAAGAGAGGCTAGGGAGAAGAAGGCATGGCAAGAAAGGCTAGGGAGAAGAAGGCATATCAAGAAAGGCTAGGGAGAGGAAGGCATGGCAAGAAAGGCTAGGGAGAAGAAGTCATGGCAAAAGAGGCTAGGGAGAAGAAGTCATGGCAAGAGAGGCTAGGGAGAAGAAGTCATGGCAAGAGAAGCCAGGGAGAAGAAGGCATGGCAAAAGAGGCTAGGGAGAAGAAGGCATGGCAAGAGAGGCCAGGGAGAAAAAGGCATGGCAAGAGAGGCCAGGGAGAAGAAGGCAATGCAAGAAAGGCTAAGGAAAAGAAGTCATAGCAAGAGAGGTTAGGAAAGAGCTACCCAGTAAACAAATAACGTTATACACCATTTTATAACGGTATATAACGTTATATGTCAACGTTTTTCTAAGGCTCTTTAGTATGACATAACGTTATGTAAAATTTTAAACGTTATTTTGATGTAAAAAACGTATTTTTGTTAGCTGGATAGCAGTGGAAGGATAGACGGTGGTATGAGAGGCCAGCTGTGGAGTTGGTGCCTGGTGTTGACGGTAGAGCTATAGAGGTCTAAGGTCAACGGTCGCCTGATTTCTATCTCAAAGCCGTTGCAGCGCCTGTTTTGGCAGATAGGAGGCGAGGGGAGACGCAGGGCCGGAACCGGAAGTTACTACCCATGACGAATTAACGTTGTTCTAGTTATCTCGTGTCAACAATGATTAAGGGTGGTGCGTGGTGTGGTACAACAAGGGAAAGGGTGGCAGCCAACACCTAATCTTCTTCAGTTGCTGCCACAACTACAGTGGCCAAGGAGGCTCAATTTCTTTTGTAATATTGAAATGGAAAATTTACATCAACTTGCAAAAAAAACAACTTGACTTGGAAGTAAAATCACAACTTCATCCACTACCTACTTTCACCTGTCAACTGTCAATTCAAGTAGACCAACCTGTGACTGCTATTTTTCAACACTACGTGAAACCAAAAACAGTGCAAATATTAAAGTTGAAAGTGAATACTCCAACTTCAGTCCCTTACTGTCAACTGTCAAAAGAATTTGGGCCTCCTGGGCCACCGTACACAACACACCCTCACCCTCTATTCCCGGATTCTCCCCGCCGCCCCCACCCCTACCCCCGGATTCCCACCACCCACTAACATTACCGTGGTATCTTGCAAGACGCCAAGTTGTATTTGGTTGGCAAGTAAGATAACACCATTTCCATTTGACCTTTATTCGACCCCAAATAACGTGGGGGAAGTCAGAAAAGACATTTTCAAGGAACCTTAACAGTTACCTTAAGCTCGCTCCTTTGCAATCTTGTTCAAATTAAGACTTTACTAAAGGGACGTATACATATTGGTGGTATATCTTCTAGACACTGAACCTAATTCTAATGTCTGAACATATCAAATATGCAGATATCCTCGTTTTCTAAAATTAGGAGCCCAAAGGGTAGCGTTTTAAATACCCGTTTCACCCGAAAATGCAGCGTTTTTACCCGATTCACCCCTCCGCTATCCACTGGGGTCTAATCATCCCCTCTCCAAAAAAGAGATAAAATAAAATGAAATAAGATAAAATAAGAGAGAAGATGAAGAAGAAATAAGAGCAAAACACTGCATGGTGAATAATGTGTAATTGAAAAGTGGTAACGTAATACATTAATTTGCACTCCCTCATTTTTCCTGATCAGAATACAGACGAAATCACATGGGATCTTATACTATTTGATTACACAATCATCTTTAAAACAAAACAGACCCAAATAAGGACGATCCGTGACATCCGGTCATCAGGGTTGTAAACCTTTGTCTACGAATAGTGCCCTATATATAGATGTTATACACAGAACGACACAATATGTACCCACACACTATATTACCATTCTATAGGGTTTATGTGTAAGTAGTATTAGGTGCGTCATTTCTCTATGATGTTATGTATTATGTACCGGACACAGGATATCCCTGAGTAATCCCCTGTATAAATTGTCGTTCAGGACCCATGGCATGCTCCTCATAGTTTCATGTTCACCTGTTGTCCTGACGCACCAACGTAATGAGACACTAAATATATCAACCTCTTATCCCTAAGCCTCTGTCTCCCCCTAGAATAAGAATACTGACCATTGGGGACCGATAAGCTGCGTGCTATCATTCATGGTAATGCCATACTTGAATGAATCCGTTATAATGTATTAAGCATTTATAATCGTTTCATGATGCATGCATGGATGCAGCCCTGGCGCGGAACTCACCAGTGCTGCATTCACGCATCATGGAGTAAATGCACTCCCGGTGGGTCGGCATGATGCATGAATGCAGCAGTAGATAGTAGACTCGCCAGAGCTGCATTGATGTATCATATCAACCAAGGGCATGTTATTTTAAAGTACTATGCGGTCACAGGGAGACTGTTATAGGTCTGAAGTATTCCTGGTGTCACAACTATATAGGGCACCTGGCCGTTGATAGCAGCACCACCTGTGCTAAGTTGAGAACCTTCAATACAGGCCGTTGGCCACTAGGTAGAGCAGCTAACCGGGGGTTATGACATCACAGGGCAGGCCACTATTGCTTCTGTCTGAAGTGGTTCCTAGGACTTAGCCCTTCAGTGAGTAGGCCTAGTTACTGAGGGCCAATGCTATTCACATGTCTTCAGGGTAACACAGACTGAAGCAATCACTATCCTGACTTAGGCCCCATCTAGAGGCAACCAAAGGAAGCACCGGGGGTTGGACATGGCCGCGCCCATGGCCTAACCCCTAGGAGCCCTATATATGATTACCACTTCAGTAAGATCTCTGATGTGAACTAAAGTAAGTTGGCCTAAGGTGTTAGGACATGACCATCCTCACTTTGCACTCATATAAACACCTTCGTCAATACCTAGTAATGACAGGTATTAGTAAATATTCTACAAAACTGACATGATATCATACTTTACGTGTTGTAGTAATAAATCATATCGTGATGATATACATCATTTTTAAACTAATAAATAATACTTATTTATGCATCATTTTGAACTAATAAATAATACCAGCATCCCTTTGTTTTACATTGGTTTATTTCTGAACAGTGTTTTACTTGGACATACTGTAGTCTTGCTGGGGCCTTCACAGTAACAGAGTCCCTTCCCACAAGGCCACACCGCTACAGGTCATGGGGTCGTCCACTCTGTAACACAAACATGATTCCAACATTTGGTTTAACCCTGCACGGGCAGCCTACACTGAAAAAGTAAACTTGTCTCCAGACTTGTCAAAGTGACTATCATAAAATAAAGGAGTCAAAAGTTGTCTTACCTATCAGGTTACCAGCCCACAAATAGAAACTGGTGCTGGCAAATGTCGGGTTTTGGGCTGGCACATGCCAAGTGGGTCTTCTATCTCCAGCTAGAAGACCGGCTTCCTTTCACTTAGACACATTTTTGACTCGTTAATTTTATGACCGTCACTTGGGAGAGTCTGGAGACAAGTTTACTTTTTGAGTGTATAGTGCTTTAATGCATGATTCCTTTTTATTGTGGTGCTTCATGAACAATGCAGTCCTGGCAAGAAACTCGCCGGTGCTGCATTCACGCACCATGCCGACCCATTGGGGTTAATACATTCCTGACGCATCAGCATGGGGCATGAATGCAGCTCTGCTAAGCAGACTCGTGATAAAAAAGGGCACATTGCATTAAATTATCATGAATTATATTATGTTATTGTTTTACAGGTTGTGATGACATGATGTTATATAGGGCCAATAGGCTGATACATATTATGATATTCCTTGTGGTGACCATGGATTTTGTTTTGAATATGAAAGAATGATGGTGAGGTTATACAGGATCTAGGTTGATTGATAGAGAGGTATAACCAAGATGGCCACTATCTAGGATACAATCACCGATATGCTGCATGCAGCTGCTAATTGTGTAGGGATGCCCAGGATAGCTCTCCTAGGTGCACGGACAACGTTTAACCGCGCAATCTTAACACAGAATTAAGATCGTCTTAATTATCTTAAAATTAGTCTTAATCTTCCTTAACACACAATTAAGATTGTCTTGATCATCTTAAAATTAGTCTTAATCTTAACCTATCTTAAACTATGCAGTCCATTGTAGGATAGGCTAGTCGACTAGTATGTAAAGGGGGGCTCTGCCCCCAACCCCCATTTTTTTTCTTGTTTTTTTCTTTCTGGGTAGATTAAGATATTTCAAGATGTAAGATTAAGATGTAAGATTAAGATGTAAGATTAAGATGTAAGATTAAGATTCCGCTGTTAACGTTTGTCTGCGCACCTGTGAGAGCTATCCCGTATTTGCATTGTGTAGCCCCACCCGACCAGGAGGCCTCGTGAATATCAGTGAGATAAGATAGGATGCTTGCCAGCAATGAGTATTGTGTGAAATACCAAATGTGCTGTCGGTTCGTTTATACCAAACAACTTACTTTTATACTCGAACAAGATAATGTAAAACAGAAACACAGCATAGTTTTATAGTGGTGATATTAAAGGTAGGGTTGAGTGCCATATACAAACATTTATGATTACGTACAAACATCTATGATTAAAACCAGTGGAGCTTTAATCTGGTCTCACGGACCGATGTCAACTTGAGTCACTCGCGAGTTACTCACCAGAGCTGCTCTGTCAACGCACTTTTAAGCGGTACAATCACTAAACATCTGCCATTTAAAGTTCTGGTACTGTTTTAGTCTACTATGTGGTGAAGTGTTAGGGGTGATTGTGGCACTATGCGAGTACTCCACATGCTGCATTCAAGCATCATGGCGACCCTACGGTGTGGAGACACTCCCAAAGGGTCAGCATGATGCACCAGTGCGAGTTACTGGCTGGTGCTGCATTGGTTCATCATACCGACAAATGTTATCTTTTAGCAACATGTGTTTCTTGAGGCTGTGTCTCACCAAATCAATCCAAGTTGAAAGTCTTTGAGTCGGGTGCAATCTATGGCTGGGTGCAATCTATGACCAGCATGACAGTCGTGGATGGCTGTCATTATTTCCCCTTCCTTTCGACAATGTAGCTGTTTAAAATGAATGCTACTTATAAAGTGACGTCTATGACCTTATAAGATGAAATTTTCCATTTTATATGTATTAAGATAGAGATATAATTAAAGAAACTATGAAAATAAAATTAGTATCATAAAATCTCAGTATTAATCTGTCTCCTTTTATCCTTATTTATGTCTCCTTCCACACTATATTTGCCTTTTACTTGCTAGCCGGTCAGAGATTGCACCAGGTCATAGATTGCACCCGGTCATAGACAAAAACATTGGCCCGTGTTTGTGAGACACAGCCTTGAAGGGTTAAAGGGTTAATACTAACTTTAAGTGACCCTACAGCTGCACATGTGGGCGCAGTCCCTCTTCACGTTGACGTAGTGGCAGTCCTCAGGCTGGTAGGTGTACACGGGGATACCACCGCAGTAGTATGGGTCAGTCTTGGGTAAATCACACACATCTACAACATAAGACGTATAACAAGAAGACATCCCACCAATTTGTTAGATTATTGCACTACACTGCAAAAAAGGTATTGAGATCCTAAACACAAACAACACAGCCTAGAAAAATGTTCAGATTTTAAACATGTTTAGACCTAAACATGTTTAAACCCCAAGCACCTTTTTTGCAATGTACACAATACTTTCTTCTGTATAGCCCTTTCTTTATCCATAGCAGTAAAGTTTATGGATTTGGTACTTACGATTTGTATAATATCATGTAAGTTGTGATACTATATTGTTGATAAATGTTTTTCTTATCTATAAAATTGGCCGTGAATGAAAGGCATAACATATTGGGATCTCTTATGATTAACAAAAAAGCGTTCAAAAATCAATCAAAATCAATCTTCTTTTTGTAATTTGAGGTGAATTTAAAATCCACACGGCATCAGACAAGTTGAATTTGGTTAAGTTTAAGATAATTGTTATTGGGGAAATAGCAATAATGAGAAAAGGGGATGTGGGGTCTTTATCCCACAAACAGTCTTTATCCCTCAAATTAGTACTACTATGAGGGATAAAGACACCCACGGGTCTTTATCCCTCAATTATGGCGTTAAAGCCCAAGTGTCTTTATCCCACAAATGTCTTTATCCCTCAAAGCCAATATAATAGTCTTTATCCCACATAGCCAATGATAAAGGCTTTATCCCCAAAAGCCTATATAGTGGCCCTATTTGCCGAAACAGTAACCAGTCTTTATCCCACAAAGCCTATACAGTGGCTATATATGGCCATACAATGACCAGTCTTTATCCCCCAAAGCCTATGTAGTGGCCATATATGGCCATACAGTGACCAGTCCTTATCCCCCAAAGCCTATATAGTGGCTATATATGGCCATAAAATGACCAGTCTTTATCCCACAAAGCCCATATAACCGTTATATACCCATACAGTGACCAGTCTTTATCCCCCAAAGCCTATATAGTGGCTATATATATATAGTCATATATAGTGACCAGTCTTTATCCCACAAAGCCTAGATAATGGTAATAGGCCCATACAGTGACCAGTCTTTATCCCCCAAAGCCTATATAGTGGCTATATATGGCCATCCATGACCAGTCTTTAGCCCACAAAGCCTATGTGGTGGCTATATATGGCCATACAGTGACCAGTCTCTATCCCACAAAGCCTATATAGTGGCTATATATGGCCATACAATGACCAGTCTTTATCCCACAAAGCCCATATAACCATTATATGCCCATACAGTGACCAGTCTTTATCCCCCAAAGGCTATATAGTGGCTATATATAGTCATATAGTGACCAGTCTTTATCCCACAAAGCCTATATAGTGGCTATTTATTGCCATACAATGACCAGTCTTTATCCCCCAAAGCCTATGTAGTGGCCATATATGGCCATACAGTGACCAGTCTTTATCCGCCAAAGCCTATGTAGTGGCCATATATGGCCATACAGTGACCAGTCTTTATCCCCTAAAGCCTATATAGTGGCTATATATGGCCATAAAATGACCAGTCTTTATCCCACATATATAGCCACTATATAGGCTTTGTGGGTTAAAGACTGGTAACTGTATGGCCATATATACCCTCTACATAGGCTTTGGGGGGATAAAGACTGCTCATTGTATGGCCATATATAGTCACTATATAGGCTTTGGGGGATAAAGACTGGTCATAAAATGGTCATATATAGCCATTATATAGGCTTTGGCGGATAAAGACTGGTCACTGTATGGCCATATTTGGCCACTACATAGGCTTTGGGGGATAAAGACTGGTCACTATATGACTATATATGGCCACTATATAGCCTTTGGGGGATAAAGACTGGTCCCTGTATGGGTATATAACGGTTATATGGGCTTTGTGGGATAAAGACTGGCCATTGTATGGCCATATATAGCCACTATATAGGCTTTTTGGGATAAAGACTGGTCACTGTATGGCCATATATAGCCACTACATAGGCTTTGGGGGATAAAGACTGGTCTCTGAATGGTCATATATAGCCACTATATAGCCTTTGGGGGATAAAGACTGGTCACTGTATGGGCATATAATGGTTATATGGGCTTTGTGGGATAAAGACTGGTCATTGTATGGCCATATATAGCCACTTTATAGGCTTTGTGGGATAAAGACCGGTCACTGTATGGCCATATATAGCCACTACATAGGCTTTGGGGGATAAAGACTGGTCATTGTATGGCCATATATAGCCACTATATAGGCTTTGGGGGATAAAGACTGGTCACTGTATGGGCCTATAACCATTATTTAGGCTTTGTGGGATAAAGACTGGTCACTATATGACTATATATAGCCACTATATAGCCTTCGGGGGATAAAGACTGGTCACTGTATGGGCATATAACGGTCATATGGGCTTTGTGGGATAAAGACTGGTCATTGTATGGCCATATATAGCCACTATATAGGCTTTGTGGGATAAAGACTGGTTACTGTTTCGGCAAATAGGGCCACTATATAGGCTTTGAGGGATAAAGCCTTTATCATTGGCTATGTGGGATAAAGACTATTATATTGGCTTTGAGGGATAAAGACATTTGTGGGATAAAGACACTTGGGCTTTAACGCCATAATTGAGGGATAAAGACCCGTGGGTGTCTTTATCCCTCATAGTAGTACTAATTTGAGGGATAAAGACTGTTTGTGGGATAAAGACCCCACAGGGGACGAGTACCCTTTAATATAAGTGACTTGTACTGGGAATAGGGACCTTAGTGCACCCTGCACTAAGGTCCCTTTTTGAAGATTCAGTCACAATTATTAAACTGGTTTTTGATGTCATATTTGGACTAGACTTACTTAGATCACACGTCTCTCCAGTGTATCCAGCCGCACACTCACAGGTGCAGGTGTTAATGTTCATGAAGCCGTCGTTCTGACACACCTTACCACAGTACTCCTTTTCTGTAACAAGATATCACAGCATCTTGTAGTAAAATGTACGTCAAGTTTGAACCATTTAACCCTTTGTCTTGTAGGAAAATGTGCGTCAAGATGGAACCATTTAACCCTTTGTCTTGTAGTAAAATGTACGTCAAGATTAAACCATTTAACTCTTTGTCTTGTAGTAAAATGTGTGTTAAGATTGAACAATTTAACCCTTTGTCTTGTAGTAAAATGTGTGTCAAGTTTGAACCATTTAACCCTTCATCTTGTAGTAAAATGTGCGTCAAGATTGAACCATTTAACCCTTTGTCTTGTAGTAAAATGTACGTCAAGATTAAACCATTTAACTCTTTGTCTTGTAGTAAAATGTGTGTTAAGATTGAACAATTAAACCCTTTGTCTTGTAGTAAAATGTATGTCAAGTTTGAACCATTTAACCCTTTGTCTTGTAGTAAAATGTACGTCAAGATTAAACCATTTAACCCTTTGTCTTGTAGTAAAATGTACGTCAAGATTGAACCATTTAACCCTTTGTCTTGTAGTAAAATGTACGTCAAGATTAAACCATTTAACTCTTTGTCTTGTAGTAAAATGTGTGTTAAGATTGAACAATTAAACCCTTTGTCTTGTAGTAAAATGTATGTCAAGTTTGAACCATTTAACCCTTTGTCTTGTAGTAAAATGTACGTCAAGATTAAACCATTTAACCCTTTGTCTTGTAGTAAAATGTACGTCAAGATTGAACCATTTAACCCTTTGTCTTGTGGTAAAATGTACGTCAAGTTTGAACCATTCAACCCTTTGTCTTGTAGTAAAATGTACGTCAAGATTGAACCATTTAACCCTTTGTCTTGTAGTAAAATGTACGTCAAGTTTGAACCATTCAACCCTTTGTCTTGTAGTAAATCGTACGTCAAGATTGAACCATTTGACCCTTTGTCTTGTAGTAAAATGTACGTCAAGATTGAACAATTTAACCCTTTGTCTTGTAGTAAAAGGTACGTCAAGATTGAACCATTTAACCCTTTGTCTTGTGGTAAAATGTACGTCAAGTTTGAACCATTTAACCCTTTGTCTTGTAGTAAAATGTACGTCAAGTTTGAACCATTTAACCCTTTGTCTTGTAGTAAAATGTACGTCAAGTTTGAACCATTCAACCCTTTGTCTTGTAGTAAATCGTACGTCAAGATTGAACCATTTGACCCTTTGTCTTGTAGTAAAATGTACGTCAAGATTGAACAATTAAACCCTTTGTCTTGTAGTAAAATGTATGTCAAGATTAAACCATTTAACCCTTTGTCTTGTAGTACAATGTACGTCAAAATTGAACCATTTGTCTTGTAGTAAAATGTGTGTCAAGTTTGAACCATTTGACCCTTTGTCTTGTTGTAAAATGTGTGTCAAGATTGAACAATTAAACCCTTTGTCTTGTAGTAAAATGTACGTCAAGATTGAACCATTTAACCCTTTGTCTTGTAGTAAAATATACGTCAAGATTAAAACATTTAACCCTTTGTCTTGTAGTAAAATGTACGTCAAGATTGAACAATTAAACCCTTTGTCTTGTAGTAAAATGTACGTCAAGATTAAACCATTTAACCTTTTGTCTTGGAGTAAAATGTGCGTCAAGATTGAACAATTAAACCCTTTGTCTTGTAGTAAAATGTACGTCAAAATTGAACCTTTGTCTTGTAGTAAAATGCACATCAAGATTGAACCATTTAACCCTTTGTCTTGTAGTAAAATGTACGTCATGATGGAACCATTTAACCCTTTGTCTTGTTGTAAAATGTATGTCAAGATTGAACCATTTAACCCTTTAAGGGCCGCTTAGTTATTTAATACAATAATTCCTTTGTTGTCATCATGCATGAATGCAGCCATGGTGAGTCTGTTGCCATTCATGCATCATCCTGGCCCGACGGTTTGATACACTTGGCATGATGCATGAATGTAGCGCTGATGAGTAGACTGGCCAGGGTTGCATTCATGCATCATGCAGTCAATGGGTATGATGCATTAAAGCACTATGCAGGTCATGGAGGGTTCAGAGTGACAAGATGACCTGGATCAGTGTGGGTGCATGTGTAGGAGGTGGCCCTTAGAGGACCATTTTAATCCTTTAAGGACAGCATGATGTTTAAGGCTCCATGTGCAATACTCAATCAGTACTATTATAAGTACTCATTGTACGAAAACGTCACGGGTCATGTACCTCAAGAATTATACATAAAACCTAATCGGCTAATGAACTGAAATGTTGAAATAATATGTAGCATCTATTGATTAACACTCGGCTAATGAACTGACATGTTCAAATGACAAGTAGTATTTATAGTGTAATACAGCAAATAACAAGCTTTGTTGTGGCTAAGAGGGAAGAAAGAAGAAAGAAGAGGGAGACTGATATCATATGCTAATTAAAGCATCACCAGCAATAGTATATTGCTCAGCAACCAGTCATAATTAATTATAAATAAAGTAATAAAAAATAACAATGATTGAGAATATGAATCATCCCCGCATAAGACGTCAACATATTACAGCACATGTATGTGGATTTGCCCGAGTAGAATGCGCCGTAAGATGCTACCCACCAATAAAAGATTCAATTCCAATTCAATTCAATCTGTCATCATGATTCATCGACACAGCGCCAGTGAGTAACTCGTGCTGCATCTGTGCATCATGCCAACCCTTTAGGATTGTATCAGCCCTGTAGGGTCGACATAATGCACGAATGCACCAGGAGTATTTAACTAGGGCTCCATTCATGTATCATACAGACTAGGGAGTATCGTCCATTGAAGCACTATGCTTCATTTAAGGTTGAAACTGATTAGGTAACAATGAGTCAGAGGCTGTTACTGCGCGCATGGATTCTACATTCGCAGGGGTTAAAGATGGGTCAGGAACTAGTTTGGGGTCGATTTGTATTTTGCAGTTCCACAGCGTAGTTGTGCTCGTAATGTCCACCTAAGCATATGTGTGGATTTTGTCCGAATTGCAATTTTTACTCAATAATTCTACACCTCAGAAAACCTCAATTTTCATATTTTACACAAGAGGATGGGAAAAAGGTATTACATGGCCATCTTGGTGACCATTCTGGATTACACAAGAAAATCAAATCCTAAATTATACCTGTACGCCCTAGGCCTCAAGGCTAGACCCAGTGACAAATGAATTAAAGCCTCAGGGACATGGTTGTAGGATAAGTGCAATATTGTAGGATAAGGGTCATAAGAGCTTGAGTTATAGCCCTTACACTACAAAACCTATCTGATATAGGTTTTGTATGATAAAGGCAAATTTATTCGGTAGGATAGGACTTGACTGACTGCACTTATCCTCCAAAATACATAGGTTTTGTAGGATAAGGGCACATCTTTGTAGGATAAGAGTCGATTTTGTATGATAAGGGCCTGACTGACAGCCCTTATACTACAAAGCTATACATTTTCGTAGGATAATGGCAATTTTGTAGGATAAGGGCCTAATAGGGGTCCCCTGACCTGGCTTCCTCTATATTTATGTGTAACTGAAAAATGGAAATCGACTACAAGTTAGCTCCTAACCCTTCTTTAATGAAAGTTACACAAACATAATCATGTTGAATATGATCTGTTCTGGCAAGGTTATGGATAATGAATTACATACTGAGAAGTATGGTTACACAAATATGTAATTTAATATTTAGCTTGAAATGTCATCTCAGTCATTGAAGAAACGACCTCTTATATAAGCAACGGTGTGATTACGTGTGTCACACACCACACATATAATATGGGCGATGAGCTATTCTCTATTCATACAGTGTACAGCAAGCATAGCACTACCGCAGCCCACAAAATGTCTAAATGGCCAAAAACACAGCCCTGCTTTGTGCGATTAAATGAGTAAAATAAAAAGAAATGTAAAGAATACACTGAAGGATAAGTAATATGAGAGCACAGCATTTCGTTGTGCATGATAAGGGTATCACAAAGCCTATAATATCCAGATAAAGATAAACAAGGATGCAGCTACCCAGATAACATTGGTCTCTGGGGTTCATTTGTGTTTTACTTGGGCCTGCTGGGTTTGCCCATATCTGGGTTTTCCTCATTTTTGTCCAGGGCTACCAGTAAGATTCCAGATGGGCCAAGCCCACCAACAATCCTTTCCTAAAATATGTTGTATATACTTTGAAACATACTCATCTTTGGTTGTTCTTAGAAATCATAAGTTAAAGTACCACTTTCATGGCTTTGTATCGAAGTGGGTTTTGCCTGAGTTGGATCTAGTTAATGTGGGCTAGACTTCTTTGGGATTTCTATCGGAGTAAACCAGGGCTGCTAGGTGGGCCCCAGCTGGGCTCAGCCCAACGACCAAACTTCAAATATGATCATTTAACCACATTTTAAATACTTTAATTTGTGTCCGTTAGAAGTGATTCTTTGAAATTAACATTTTCAAGTAAAGTTGCGATGTTCTTATATCAAGATGGGTTTCACTTGGGATGGACTTGGGCAAAGTGGGCTAAAGGATCAGTGGGCGTTATATGGGCTTTGAATGTACTGTAAGGTGGGTCCCGATTGGGTTAGCCCGCCATCTAACTGTCTGGGCTCCGGCCATCAACTTAACTTTCATGGCTACTTTTCAAATTCCATTCCCTCTCTTGGATGGGATTCATCTGGGCTGGACCTGGGTCAAGTGGGCAAGTCATGTTCTTGAACAAACCACTAGATGTCCTCGTTGAAATTGATAACACATTAATGTTCATAACTGACTGACTTTGAGGTGAGGGTGGTTTCAGCGACAATGACGCTGACTTCTTTTGAGTGTGCACATGGTTATCTAGTTCTTGTGCTTTGACCTGTACCTTTGTATAGTCACACTTTAAAATACATAGAACGCACAATACTGTCTGATTTCGCCAAAATGGACTATTCCGTTCACATTAGCATCTTAATCTAATCTTTTAATCAGAACAATATTACCATAGATAATTCAAAGTAATGTAGAAACCTTTTTCTCTACCATTGACAAAAATATTTTATTGTTCAATTTAATCACATATCACCATAAATAACAATAAGGGTCTAATCAAACTTATCATTTCTAGAAGATTCACACCAGATGAGACATTCAAGTTTAAACCACTTTATTTGTACCTTTAATGTGACACAACCTTGTGTAAGGCCCCAACCAAAGCTAGAGGGGTCCCATTAAACTCACTTTTTTCCTTAGTGCTCTAAGACAGTTCCCATATATGGACATTAACATACATTCTGCTGTGATAGTGTGTCATATTGCATTCAGGAAGTGAGGTCATACACTACATCCCTGTCCTCTGATTGGTCAGAGCTGCCAGGTAACCAAGGTATCCACCAGCATAGAGAGCCTTGTCAACAGCCATTCAGTGCTTGTGAAAAGTAGGAGAAAGTAACCAAAACCTTTCCTCCCTGGTTATCTAATTCTCTGACTATTCTTATAATTTCAAGGAGGCAGCACCGTGAGCCATAAATTGATGATACTATAATTATCATAAATGTATGATATACTATAATTATCAATAATGTATGATATACTATAATTATCATTAATGTATCACGGACCAAGCGGAATGAGCTGAGTAAAGCGTTGATTATTATCATTATTAAATTGAGTGTGTCGTGTTTCCTCCTAGCCACATATAGTCATCTTTACCCCTGTTATGACTAACATTGACTTGTTGTTGTTGTTGTTGTTGTTGTTAAATTTTATCATGGCAAAGTAATCTTAGTACGTATGAAGTTTTTCAATACAATGCCAGGAAATCCTGAAAGCCAGAATTTCGATAGAATATTTAATCCACAAATATTTACACTAAGAGCCTCGTCATTCAGATTCCAATTATCACAGTTCAGAAATATTACTTCAAGACCAGTCTATACAAAAACTTTTTCACCATGCAGGACATTCGGTCCTGCAGACTTTTTTCTTCGCAGGCCTGGCTCAATTTTACTGGCAATGATCATAAATAGGGTTCCCCCTACATGTTACAATTAAATCAACCATTTTAATATATGAATTACTGAAGAATATTACAGAAAATATTCACCCTTTCTGTTTTAGAAACCTTAATGATGGTCCGATTTACAAGCCGTAAAAAATGGCATATAGGCAGGAATCTCTAGAATACAGCCAACCATTCGGACCTGCAGTAGCCCTCTTTCTGCTGGACCGGCAGACCGTTTTCCGGCAGGTTTTCGTATAGACTGCAAAACATGTACTGTCCGATCAAGATAGTCATAGTAGTCCTTTATCTAAGTTACCAACAGGTCATTAATAAATGTACCCGAGATACTTCTTAGTAAGGTATTCAGGATTTTATTCAATCAGGACTCATTGAATCTCTCATAATCTCTTTCATGTTTACCCACAACCATACGCTTCTGTCTTCCTACAAATAGCAATGACCACATAGGAAATGAGTTCGTCACAATTAGTACTCTAAACACCCGCATCAAATGGATTTTACCAATTTTATGTACTTTTACATTATAATTATAGAAATTAGTTAAATTTATCACTAGTGGCTGTAATCCATGTCAGTGTATCTTGAGTATGGTGAGGTACAAGTCATCACAGTTAATATCATATTATGTTCCTGATAGAAAAAAACTAAACTCCATAGGGAGAACATCATGAGAAATCTCATAGATTTTGAAGAAGAGGCATCTCATTTTCAAGGAATGGTAGAGTACGTGGACCAGTGATTGGGGTAAACGAAACTCTAGTAATTAAACCGTTATAATGATGAACACATAATTATAACCCCCTAATATATGTCATTACTATATCATTGCATATATACCTGGTATAAACGATGGTAATAAAGATGGTAATAATTATTTCCGCTAATTCGTCTCTTTGAAATAGGATGCGTGCATGTGACAGTGATGTGGGTGCACAGAGAGAAGAAACAGCGTCAAAAGGGAGTCCAAGTTGCCTCCAGAATGACTCCCCTGTCTAGGGGAGTCCAGGTCGTCTAAGGGAGCCTAGGTGACTCTCTGCCTGATCTAAGGGAGTCACCTGGGGGAGTCATATGACCCAGAGAGCTATATGACTCAACCAGGTGACGCTGTTTCTTTTCTCTGTGAGCAGTTAACCCTTCCAGGGCGGCATACTGCCTTAAAGGGAGCCTTGGGTGGCAGTATGACTGGTGTTTCCACAGCAGTGGAATTTGCAGAAACCCCCACTTCACATATACAGACATGCATACATCATACAACTGAACTTCTATCCTGCTCCGGAACCTCTCAGACAGACGTTAGGAGGTGGATTCATCCAAAGACGGACATACACTTTAAAGGCATAGAACTTGAAAATATTTGACATCGAAGTGAAGTAATGGCAATTCAAGTGCCTTCTCATAATATAAATAAAGGATCCGGAGTTAGTGATAATCGGGACATCCTCAAGTAGAAAAGTGGTATGCCACATTCAATTTCTAAGTGCAATATTTCAGGATTGGGGGTTACGATTGATACATACTAAAAAGCATCTGGCAGATATAGCCCAGGGTCATTAATTTTCTTTACACAGGAAGGTTATTAAGAAATTTCCTTTTTGGTAACCATGGCAACCAAAACCAACAAAAAGGCTCGTTTTGAGTCATTTGGTGCCCATTCAGTGCCCATTTCTTCGACCAAAATATGACATTTTTTTACATGAAAAAATCATTAATATAGATTTTATCTTTAAAAAAGGAAGATATAGTCATGTATTTTTGTCAAATCTAGGCTTAAATATTGATCGTAGAGGGGCTAAACCTTTGTTAAATAATTTCAATATCTACTACCATAAAATGGACTTAACCAGCAATATGTCAGAGAGCACATTATAGATGAAAGAATTGTGTAGATTGAGTGACATATCAAAAGTGTACTAAATGTAGGACCGCCCACATCACGCTCACACACAGTGGGTGAGAAGATGACCGGGGCAGTGTGGGTGTGTGGGTGTGTGGGTGTGTGGGTGTGTGGGTGTGTGGGGGTGTGGGTGTGTGGGGGTGTGGGTGTGTGGATGTGTGGGTGTGTGGGAGTGTGGGAGGTGCCATCATTATTGAAGGTCAGTCACATTATTGGTGACCTTTAGACGTCCGAGACGACATACCTCTGAGAAAAGCTACATTTCAGGTCAGTTGTATGCTTTTTCTTTTTATAAAAGAAGATACAATGGGCTCAAAAACTATGTTTCAACCTAAATTGGCAACTGGTTGACATACGGTTGATAACCTTAGGGTGCCCACTGGGAAGGCCAATTCCTGGAGGGAAATCAGAAAAAAAAAGTTTTCATGGGCTGATACATCTGGGCTCCCACTGGTAGCCCTGGACAAAAAAAAATGCACACAGCAGGTGGGTATTTTGGTGCAGCTATCTATATAATAAACAGGTGAAACCCTATAAAGTTATGGATGCTACTGGTTGCTACTTGGTATGTGATATTGCCCAATATGTTGTTATATAGTGTTAAAGAATGGTCTCACCTGTTCCTAGGTCAAAACATCAAAATTATTATGATTGGGTCATAAAGGCAATTTGTTTACTCTATACTTACACCCACTGAGGTAATTTGCAGAATATTGGGTGATCATGTTAAGAGCCTTAGTAGCAAGCCCGCACAGGGCCAATTTGGTTTTAGCTCGGATTGGCTGTTTAAAGTCGGGCAAAACTGAGCTGGGTTTCATGTTGGGCAGATGGCTGGGCTGAAGTGTGGCCCCGATCGGGCTGCCCATTTTGGGCTTAGATCAGTTTCAAAGCGGGCTGCCCGATTTGGGCTCAGATCAGTTTCAAAGAGGGCTACCCGCTTTGTGTTCATATTGGCCAGATGACAGGAAACCCGTCCAAAACCCATTCTGAGCCCAATTCGGGCAGCCCACTTGGGGCCACACCAAAACCCAGTGCCCTAAACCAACGGGCGCCCCTCGTTTAGCCCACTCCGGGCCGATGAGGGCTGAGGTTGGGTTTGGACAGGGCAACTGGTCTAATAGTTCTGATAGTCACTACTATACAATATCTAGAGTTTTCCAACAAAGCCAGATGAAATTGACATTATATAATAATACAATAAAATGTTAAAGTGATGTAGAGTAGGAAACAATAAATAGATGTTCTCACAGTTTGAAATAAGATAGAATATATATTTGAATGATGAAAAGGAGGTTCTCTAAGCAGCTATCCAGTGTAAACACTATTTCTGTGGCATTACAATCTTAATACAAGACTCATGTGCCCCATGTAGGTATGAACTATGGCTTTGAAGGCCAATGTGCACCATAGACACTTGTCTATGCTGCATGTGGCTCAAACCTGATGATAATAGGCCTGCTTGATACTTCCATTATTGGGTGGGAAGAGTATGATTATGCCTTGGGTTTATTAGCAGGCCCTAGGATATCTGGTTCAACAAATACAAGAAATCATTGGAGAATGATTGAATAGATTCTAAAAACCCATAATTATTCGATCTTAGCCCGCTTTCAACCCGTCCAAAAACCGATCTAAGCCCGCTTTCAACCCGTCCAAAAACCGATCTGAACCCACTTTCAGCCCGTCCAAAAACCAATCTGAGCCCAAAGTGGGAAGCCCGTCCAAAAACTGATCTGAGCCCAAAGTGGGCTTCCCGTCCAAAACCCAATCTGCGCCCAACATTGGAAGCCCGCACGGGGCCAGACCAAAGCCCAGTGCCCTAAACCGACGGGAGCCCGTCGGTTAGCCCACTCCGGGCCAGACTTGCAAACACAGTCTGGCCCCGTCCGGGCCCACAGTGTGTTTGCTACTAGGGAGGGTCTGTCAATCATGGCCCACTGGCCAGTACTCGAGATGCCCTCCAAATCCCTTACATAACTACCTCCCACTCACCTACCTGAGACAAATAGACACCACCACCTTTCAGATTGACTCCAACAATTATATAGAAGATGTGCTGGGGAAACTTGGTGGATTTTGTTGGCATATATCTGATGATTGCCAAGATTCTATGATAGATAGAAAAAAAATTCCAAAAGATTTACATCATGTTTCTTATCTGCTACATCATAGAAAAAGGAAATTGACTTTTTAATAATTTTCAATTTTTGCTAGGGTCCCTAGTACTATAGTAGTACTAATGGTATAGGGGCAAGAGGGGAGGCTTCTCGAGGTGCCTAAGTGCCGCGCATATCTCTGGTACTCTTAAAAATGCATATCTCCCGTAACCTTAACCATTTCGACCGAAACTTTTGTACACTGTTCTCTCTTAAGATTACAGGGCATGTGCATTGGTAGATCGTACTTTAAAAAAAAGAATTCTTTACTTCTGCCCGAAAGATATCCAGAAATTGTTTGGCAAACTGCTGCGATGACTCACTGTCAGTTCATTGAATCAACCGTAAAATAGCCCTAAAATGGCCCAAAGTATTTGTTCAAAATTGGATGAATAAAAAAAGGTTTAGCAGAAACAGAAAAATCTACAGAAAATATGTATGACAATGCCCCGATGCCATCAAGTAGGAAAATAACCCAGAAAGACTTGAAGAATACTTACGTATTTCATGCCAGGATGGACAGATGCCACACATGTGGGGGCAGGTGGAGGGCACGTTGTGGTAGTGGAGGCACGCCTCTGCCGCAATACAGCCTAATGCTGTACACCCACAGAACCACGGGTCGGGGATACGGCAGTCCACTGTGGGACACACAATACAGATATTGTGATGGATACTTATTTTTCATTTCAATAGAGTTTATTTTCCCTCCCTGTGTCTATCTCTGCCAACGTCTCTCTCTGTATCTGCCTCGCTCTGTCTCTGTCTCTGTCTCGCTGTCTCTCTGTGTCTGTGTGTGTGTGTCTCTCTCTGTCTGTCTCTGTCTGTCTGTCTCTGTCTCTGTCTCTGTCTCTGTCTCTGTCTCTGTCTCTCACTCTCACTCTCTCTCTCTCTCTCTCTCTCTCTCTCTCTCTCTCTCTCTTCCCCTCAGTCTCTGTCTTCGTGACTCTGTCACATTTTCCCTTTTTCAGGCTTCAATCTTTCAAAATTGAGCATATATACAGTTTTTTATTTTGGCAGTATGTATCTAGATAGACTTTAAAATTATGGTTTAATTTTCGTATTTATTACTATAACCAAAACAGATCCAAGCAGTGTACTACCTTGAATTGAATTAACCCTTAGATGACGGCGTAATGCCCCGAGACCTATACACCAAATGCAGGGTGCTGCCTTTAACGGGTTAAATATCCCAGGTACACAGAGAGAAGAAACAGTGTCAAAAGGGAGTCCATGTTGCCTCCAGAATGACTCCCCTGTCCAGGTTGCCTAAGGGAGCCTAGGGGACTCTCTGGTTGACTTAAGGGAGTCACCTAGGGGACCCAGAGAGCTATAATGACTCCCCCAGGTGACCCCCTTAGGTCAGCCAGAGAGTCATGTAGACCTGGACTCCCCTAGACAAGTGAGTCATTCTGGAGGCAACCTGGGCTCCCTTTTGACGCTGTTTCTTTTCTCTGTGTATATGAATGGGGTAGAATGACAGCTTACTTTCCTCACACGATGGGCCGCTGAAGATGCCCTGACACATACAGGAACAGCGGGTTTTGTTGATGTCCAGTGTACCTCCGTTATAACACACCTTACCGCCGCAGTCTGAAGCAGGCAAAGCCGTTAAAAGTGAAGTATACATGTTTAGGCCATTAAAAAAATAAAATGGTTTCTCAACACCGCGCACATCATGAAAATCAGCTTTTGAGGAACACTGCCAGTAATGCAGTAGGATAGAAATAACTTACATTTTCCCTGCTTTTAAAGATCCATAATTTCTTAACTACTTAAATGTAAATTTTGGTCATGAAAAACGTATTTCATCCCATGCATTTTAGCCCGCGAGTAAGAAAAAAAAAGCCTCTATCGTCAGATTTTTCAGACCTTGGTGATGAGAAACCACTTTTTTTTTAGTGGCCTTATACTAGTTTGCTAATACATCTGCATAGCCTCTGTAGGCTCTGCTGCTTTCATGTGCTGCATTATACCACAGCGGGCACGGAGAACAAAGCATTTCACACCTCTTGTATACTGTACACAGCTAGTGACATAAAGTAGTACTGTAGGGGTATTCAATTAAGGACTGTATTTCGTGTACAGATTGGTACACGTCCTATATAACTACTACATACATGTCTGCCAGTATAAAGACTGTCAGGTTCATGCTCCAGTGCACTTACTCCAGTGCCATCTAACACTGACCTGGTGGAATGATATGACTGTTGTGTTGTACTTCCCAGTGGGCACAAAATTCAGTTTAATGATGAATCAACATTGCATCAACATTGGATCAACATTGACTACCAGTTTTTAATGTTGATTCACTGTTCTGAGCCCACTGGTTTGTAGCCACAAGTATTCCTCCTACCTGCACCAACACAACATGGTGCCTTCTATGGACTCTCAATTTTTTGGGCACACAGCATTGAAGCAATATTGATGATTCATGATTCAATGCTTATTCAATGTTTATTCAACATTGATTCAACATTAAACTGAATCACGTGCCCACTGGGTGACAGCTGAAGTCGTTTGCCAAAATGATAATGATATATGAAAACCCAATATGATGAGAATCAATCGAGATTAATTAGAACTTTTACAAACATGGAATATGTACATTGTATTTGTACAGGGGCCTTTATTTGATAATTTCTCATGATTTCACTGTGGGTGAGAAATATAATTTGATGGGTTTCTGTCTGAACATAACATATTCACCATTAAGACCGTATATCGTGTACCTTTCAAATTCCCTGGATTAGAATGAGCTATTCAAAGTGAAAAAAAGAGTAAAAATTCAATAGAATTGAAATATCACAAGCATCATTAAATACCATTAATCAATGTCATTGTGCCTCTATATATAATATCATCATATTTCTTTTATAAAGACAAAAAAGAGGGGCTCAAAAATATTAACTCCTCTCTAAGGAGGGCGGCTGATATTGTCCCAAAGCCTCTTGTTGTTGAATCTCCAGACTCTTCTGAGTGACGGTCAAAAAATAAATGAGTCAAAAACTTGTCTAAGTGACAAGGAAGTGGGTCTTCTAACTGGAGATAGAAGACCCACTTGGCATGTGCCAGCCCATAACCCAACATTTGCCAGCTCCAGATTCTAATTGTGGGATGGTAAGCTGATAGGTTAGATAACTTTTTACTCGTTTATCTTATAATAGTCACTTCAACGAGTCTGGAGACAAGTTTACTTTTTCAGTGTAGTTTTGGTTACATACCACACAGTCCTTTCTCGGCAGACATGGGGCACTTACTGGCCGTTCTGTTGGTTTCACTGATGTCGTATGGATGTTTCATGTCGTTACTGCAACAGCATGAACAAGAACATTATAACAACAGATTACAGGAGTGTGCTTCTAACATGTGTGGACCTTATACAGGGAGAAGAAGCAGCGTCAAAAGGGAGTCCAGGTTGCCTCCAGAATGACTCCTCTGTCTAGGGGAGTCCAGGTCGTCTATGGGAGCCTAGATGACTCTCTGCCTGATCTAAGGGAGTCACCTGGGGGAGTCATATGACCCAGAGAGCTATATGACTCCCCCAGGTGACACCCGTAGGTCAGCCAGAGAGTCACCTAGGCTCCCTTAGGCGACCTGGACTCATTCTGGAGGCAACCTGGACTTCCTTTTGACGTTTCTTTTCTCTGTGTACTGAATGATGCGTGGTCATCACCACCGGTTACTTATAACCATTCCAGGTACCCATCAGAGATTCACACATCATTTGTGGACGACCATACATGATGCGTGAACTACCACAATCAATTATTTCATCAGCATCATTAACTGACATTGAGTCAATTTTAGAAATTACACAATTTTCCCCAAAATAGGAAATTAATAGCAGTGTAACCTTTAATCATGAGGCGTGCAGCAAAGACATGTCATGCAACTTACCCAGATATATAATTACAGACGTACATGTTGCCAATTGGACATTGTGCGAAGCCACACCCAACACGTGATGCGGTTGCTCGCATGACCTGAAGGGAAATTTGAAAGGATGCAATAATTATAGTGTGAGGGCAGAATGGTGTTTAGTGTGTTGTGTTTTTGTTGTCATGATACATAGAATGCAGCCCTATCGAATGAGCACTCCAACCCAGCATGATGCTTCAATGCAGCATGATGCACCAATGCAGCATGATGCACCAATGCAACATGATACACCAATGCAGCATGATGCTTCAATGTAACATGATGCACCAATGCAACATGATGCACCAATGCAGCATGATGCACCAATGCAGCATGATGCACCAATGCAGCATGATGCTTCAATACAACATGATGCACCGATACAACATGATGCACCAATGCAACATGATGCACCAATACAACATGATGCACCAATGCAGCATGATGCACCAATGCACCAATGCAACATGATGCACCAATGCAGGGCCCGAGAGATAACCGCCCTGTGAGTAGGATTGCAAGCATTGCTGACTCCATGAACTCGATATAAGATATTTGGTTGCGTCATGTTTATTTTCTGTTAATATCAAATAGAGATAGGATTTCAAAAACACAATAGTCTGTGCTGTGATGAGAAACTGTAAACCCTACTTTGAGGTTTCCTTATCTATGTATACTGAGAAGCCCTTAACGATATGACACTGTGTCGACCTGCCCAAAACTCCATTACATTTCACATTCTAACTCAACAGGTGGTGAAGCTAGAATTGCAGAATTGCTAAATTGTAATTTGAGAAAAAAAAAACCTAGCCAGCAGTCACTGTGGTAACAAGCTCATGTTACAGTTTGAACATCAACAAACAAGTCGATCACATGTTGGATACGTTAGCTACATATTCAAAAAGTTTTGAGCAATTTACAAAATACTCAGGCCACCCAAGAGAAAATGGTTTCTCATCACCAAACTATATGAACTGTGACCAGAGCATATAAAATCTGATTCATCAGGATTTTTTGAGCATCATAATGTTGACCTAGACTTTCTGTAATCAAAATCTCGTTTTATTGGTCAGTTATGGAAATTACTAACTCAGTTTATCATTAAGAGTATATATATATATATATATATATATATATATATATATATATATATATATATATATATATATATATACACACACACACACACACACACACACACACACATATGTATATCATTAAGCTTTAATTTGATACCTAATATAAATTATAATCATAAATATCTATCTAAAAAATCCAAACGATTCAAATGATTCACAAACGGGATGCACACAATGATGAGAAACCCTCATTACAGTGGCCTAATGCGTTGGAGTGTTCTCCCTTCTACCACCTGTACACATGACACGTGTCAACATGCAGCATGTGTCCAGTTGTCAACTATTGACTCCCTGCCTTATTCATTGGACGCTCCACACACATGGCCTTGGGGTAGAGTGTGGCGCCACCTCTAGAGGAATCTGATAATCTACATCTGTTAGCCGCATTGAACAATCAATGCTGTGTGTTTGTCTTGGTGCTATCATTCTGAATATACATGGGTGGTTTTAGTGTCAAGGTTATATATATGAGTCATTCTACGCTGATATGCACAACACTGAAAACCCAGGCTCATATGAAGGTGCTCATTATAGAGGACTTAGGGTGATCATGCCCTTAGGTGGTCAGATTAATAAGGAAAGGTGATCATTTTGAGGACATAATTTTGCCACTAGAGGGACCTACCATATACAACAATGTAAGATATAGCCCCTGCTCCATGTGATCTACTGATTAAACCCTATACTAAGTAGTAATATTGGTCATACATGTTTACAGGTTGGAGTATATATGAAGACAATTATCACAGTTTAAAATCAAGTGATTTGATTGAAAATTAGGTCAGAACTTTCTAAACTATAAATATCTATACACAAAGACACCATTTATGTGTCTGAAACCAAAGCTAGAGGTGTGAAGATTGACAGCCATCATGATCAGTTATACATATCTGTTTTACATGGATTTTTATGATGACTAAACATACATAAAAAGGCCTGATGACTGAAGTTGATGATTGGGAGGGGGTTAATTATATTAATAGTGGTAGATAAGATTTTATAACGAGAAAAATTTGAAAATTAAAGGCAATCATCAAATTGAGTAAACAGGGTCTTCCCATTGACAACCTAGCATGCTCTATAATTGGGTCAAAAGGGTGATCATATTGCTGACCTGGGTCCTCACTTATGATCACTCTGAAGATCACGAGGGTACTACCCCACGCCCCAATCAAAATGATCACCCGAAAAGTCCTCGCTAGTGAGTACTTATATTAACATAGGGTTTTCAGTGAATGGATCAATTGTTATCTTCCTTTCCTACTGTTATCCTCCGACCCTTATGTGCTATGAATTCCAATGTGTATTTACAGTATACTATATGCACCTATATTGCTGTATCATAAGGGAAAAAAGGTGATTCATGCAAAATGGTCTGGAATTACAGGCTGGGTAGGTAGCTTCTTCTGAATATCTTTTACCGGGAATGAGTCCCGGATCGCGACATCGACTCACAGGTCATCGGAATGACTTATTAATTGTTGGATACTTAGCAAATAAACATTTAAGTCCTGTGAAGATTGAAAGGTTCTTTACTGGAGTGACCTTAAAAACATGTCTTGTCATTCAGGTACAGGAAGCCAAACTGCCCCAGCACAAAAGGTGCAAAGTGTAACCCCCTACAACCATATAGTTCTTAGCTTTCACAGAAGGTGGCAGCACATATATTATCAACTCGGGTCTCTGGCTATGCAGCCTATAGCACTGTCTACCACATTAATAGCTGAATATTTCTATTGAAATGTCATTTTCTGAAGTCAGCCTATTTAATTATCAGGACCACTGAGGCCAGTGGGATCGAGCTTGTTACTCTTAAAAAGAGAATTGCTCAATAGATCACTTAGTAGGGAGGTAAAATTTCAAAAGAAGGCTAGAAATCATTTTATGAGGGATGGAATGTTAGGGATTGGCATCCATGCCAGACTTGAAGTTTGACATATATTGAACAAGTTCAGGGTGGATGCCAGCTGAAATTATCGTTTTTCTTTGAAATAGGGCCCGATAAAGGCGGCCATTACCAAAATTCACTATTTCTGATATAGCTTTGCAGCTCATGATGATAGACATTCAATTAAAGTGTCTACATCCCCATTTTCAGGGTCTAGCAACATAATGAAGACATCAAATGACCTCTCCAATGCATAGTTTATCCCCTATAAGCCTAATAGTGGTAGCCATTGTGGAAATTTACCATTTTCGTCGTAGCTTTGCTAATAAGGGTGATACACATTCATTTCAAGTGGCTACATCCACCTTTTCAGGGTCTAGGAGCATAATGAAGATATCACATGACCTCTCCAGTGCATAGTTTACCCATTACAGGTATGGACATATGGCAGCCATTGTAGAGATTTACCATTTTTGCCATAGCTCTGTGAATAAGGGTGATAGACATTCTTTTAAAGTGGCTACATCCACATTTTCAGGGTCTAGTAACATAACAAAGGCATCACATAACCTCCCCAATGAATAACTTTCATATTATAGGTCTCCCTATGTTTGCCATTACAGAAATCTACTATTTTCACCATAGCTTGCAGATAAGGATGATAGACATTCCAAGTGGCTATAGCCATATTTACAGGGCCTCAGAACATATCAGTGCTCCTACTTCATATGCTGTTCTCAGCACATGTTACTGTGCCATCATGTTTAAGCACCCTGCACTTACAGATTTGGAGCATAATTTCCCTTCAGTGCTAATACAAGAAGACACTTATTCAAGATTGATTTGTGGCGCCTAAAATATATTTGAAGGCTCCCCTACCCTAGGCACTTATACAAGACTGGTGCTTATTCAAAACCTGGTTTGCAATATCCCTCAGTAAAGGTATGTATAAAATACCTTAAAATACTGTATATATGAATAGCATAAGGGTATATGAATAGCATCTTTTAGAATATATCAAAATGGGTTACAATCTCAAAAACTTAAGTGTCAGTCAGTCAATTTGTGAACCATGCAAGTCATTTGTTTTGAATCTCACCCTGACCTCGAAAAGGGTAGGTGGATCAGGATTGGTTCCCATGGAGAAATTAACAAAGTACTATGACTTCAGATACAAACATAATTACTATACAAAAGGCTATAGTTGCATTGCCTCAGGAACTTGATATTCCAAGTACGAGGGACTTTTTCCTTCTATTTATTACCAGTCATCCATATGTTTATCAGGTCTCTATCTGTCCTAGGTCATACTGAAATCTGGCCCTGAGCCCTCAAAACTGGGCAGCTGTGAGCGGTTAATTTCCTATTGCATATCTCTAATTTCTTATGGCAAACATTACTTTTCTATGTGTGACAGAGCTAATAACTAAGTAAGAATAGAAACCCAAATTGTATTCTCAGATACCAATGTGTTCTAAAAGCTGTACTTAGTTATACCAGGATAGCACAACATTATTGATGTGTTTGTACTGGCTGAGCTGTTGGGGATACTGACACAGCATTGTGACACACACTGTGACGTCAGTCTGTACCCTTAGTGTAATGCTAGAACAGTTATTGCCACTGACGCACGTTAAGTATCGTGCCTGCGCTAGGTCAGAGCGTGACATTACCTCACAGGATATTTTGGGTAAACTGACGTAGCTGCCTCATGTAATATCCTGATTATGTAGACTTTATAACTGACACATCTCTCCAATAGCATCAGAGGCATTAGAGGTATCAGAGAAGGACTATGGTGAATACGACAGCTAACATCACCTGGAGGAACAGCATGGGCCGCACCTCTCCGGCCGTCGCCATACAACAGGATCAGCTCCCATCCCTAGGAAGGGCTATACCAGCAGTCTGTGGTATGGGGCTCCCTACTGCCCCATACCCACATGAGGCTGGAGGCCTATACTGGACATTGTACACTAAGTGTTACAGCCCCCACATTGGGAACATTTGGACATTTGATATTTAATTGATATAAGTCTATTGACTGTATGAACTGGAATTATTGTACACCTACTTTGGATATATTAAAGCTATATAATATCAGTCACTGAAGTCTTCATATCTACATATATACACACCACACACAGATAACCTTACTTGGTTACATATGCATGGAGGATTAGTTCCCCTTCTCTCTACTATAAAGAGAAGAAATTCAGAGTGGATTATGCATATAGGCTATATTTCCTCAATGCTTTGGCAACATATCATTGAAATTTATTATTACTGTGCCTGTGTTGCATGTATGATTGCTTTTCTTCAAATTAGTTCTGGTTATATCTTCAGCACTGTTGTAGTCTTTTAGGGTATTTGGGAAAACCCTTTCACTTAGTCCTTTGAGACTGACAAAAATAGTATTTTCTGGTAATAGGGGCAAGATGTCCCTGCAGAAACCTCCCCTCAAGGGCCAGACTATGCTACATCCCATAGAGTTATGCTGACTAAAGTTGATGCTCGGCCAGCTATGTCATCAACTATAGTTGGTGCTCACCCATGAAGTCAAAATTTCCTCCATACATCCCCAAGTTGTGTGGCTTGGCAACAAAAACTTCCATGACAGGTTGGCCCAGTTAAAATTTTAGAATAAAGAAATCTGGTCAACAGGAAATCTTCCAGATACCAGATATTGTAAAGAAAGCCAAGATGATAAGTGCACATAAGGTGGTACCAGCATACTGCATTATCTTTAATGGCAAACCTAACACTCTACCAAGAGGCAAAACATAATTATATTATAGACTAGACACACAATGTTAACATAAGAATAAGTTTGTTTTTTTAGAATAAGTAAAAAATGTTTAAGCATTTATCAAAGCCCATGCTGAGACAAGCTGTTGGCTAACTGCAAGGGGGTTTCCCAGTGGGCACAAAATTCAGTCCACTGTTGAATTGACGTTGAACCTGAATTGAATCAACATTGACAACCATTTGTCAATGTTGATTCAAGGCTCTGTGCCCACTGGGTCAGAGGTAAAGTGGCCAAAGACTGTCCCATTCACGTCCTCTTTTGATTGGAAAAGATGGCTTCAATTATTGTATGTATCCACAATTGAACTGACCATGACGTATCATATACCAAGGCTTACTTTATGAAGGGCAATACCTTGCTTACTTACTGAATACTAATTGAAAATTAGGTATGGTATCAAGGTTTAAAATGGTGGTGTTGCAGCTGTCTCGTTACAGTGTACTCAAACCACTTTTTGTGAAGGGTTTTATAGTTTTACGGATAAGTATCTTCACACCGGACATAGATGATAATATGCACTAACATAGATTATAGGAAGGGATTTCTCTGTTCATAAGTTCCACCCCAATGGGTGTATTTATAAAGAAAATATATAATATGGGATCATTATAACTACAATCACAGGCATACTGGTCTTTAGATCCCTCTATTCTTTTTAATTGTATATGATTCTAACCTTTGTAGGCTTTTAGAATGCATATCTAAAGATGGATACATGATCGCCAGATGACTAGTTCCCCTGTCTACAGATAATATGTGCTCCTATGGGCAGTGTGAAAGAACTATACAATAGATAGAAATTGGGTCGAATAAGTTGATATCAGGCCAAAATAGGTTAACAGTGTATGGGATAAGAGACAAAATGTCACCATTGCATCCCTGGACCCTGGAAATATGGATGAAGCCACTTTAAAAGAATGTCTATCATCCTTATTTGCAGTGCTATGGTGAAAATAGTAAATCTCTGTCCTGGCTACTATGTATTGAGGCTTATTGTTAGTAAACTGTGCACTGGAGAGGCCAATTGATGTTGTCATTATGCTCATAGACCCTGAAAATGTGGATGTAGCCACTTGAAATGAATGTGTATCACCCTTATTAGCAAAGCTATGACGGAAATGGTAAATTTCCACAATGGCTACCACTATTAGGCTTATAGGGGATAAACTATGCATTGGAGAGGTCATGTGATGTCTTCATTATGTTGCTAGACCCTGAAAATGGGGATGTAGACACTTTAATTGAATGTCTATCATCATTAGCTGCAAAGCTATATCAGAAATAGTGAATTTTGGTAATGGCCGCCTTTATCGGGCCCTATTTCAAAGAAAAACGATTATTTCAGCTGGCATCCACCCTGAACTTGTTCAATATATGTTAAACTTCAAGTCTGGCATGGATGCCAATCCCTAACATTCCATCCCTCATGTGGTAAAATTTCAAGATTCTGCCTCCCTACTAACTATATCTTCATTAAGAAGGGAGAATTTGTCCGCTTTTTAAATCTAGGGTTGGGTTGCCTCAAACACACTTTTTTTATATGGCTGGCCTAAGCACCCTTACCCTCTCCTCACGCACACACACACTTCCGCATGGTATGGAAACGTCCTTCTTTTTTGATACCACTCCTAAGTTAGATCTCAATTTAAGTGAAACTCACCTCCTATTCCAAATTTTCTGTCCATAGACACGCTTGTTCACACTTAGGCCTACCGTAAGTTACTTCAGTCTATACGAAAACCTGGCGGACAACGGCTATAGCCGGCAAAAAGTCTGCGGGTCCAGCAGAAAGAGGGTAACTGCAGGCCCAAATAGCTGGCTGTATTCTAGAGATTCTTGCCTATATGCCATTTTTTACGGCTTGTAAATCGAACCATTATTAAGGTTTCTACAGCATAAAACAGAAAGTGTGAATATTTTCTGTAATAGTCTTCAGTAATTCACATACAAAAATGGTTAATATAATTGTAACATGTAGGGGGGATCCTATTTATTATCATTGCCAGTAAAAACACTTGTTTTATATTTCATTTTTAAATAGCAAGATTGTACTCCAATATCTGGGCCTACAAGAATTGAGCCGGGCCTGCAAAGAAAAAAATCTGCAGGACCGAATGTCCTGCATAGTGAAAAGGTTTTTTGTATAGACTGACTTACCTGGGTATAATGTCCGACCATGATGCCCTCAGGTGCGGCCTCTCCAAAGGTAAAGTCCTCCACCTCCCTGTACCAAGCGTAGATAGCCGGCGCCCAGGTAGCCCACTTCCATACCGGGCCCTTGGCAAGGTTCTGGCCAATGTACATGCCATACCCTAAAGTAATACAAGAATAAGGCATGTGTATTCTGATAAATATGGTGTCATAATATTTTTTTCATGAAATTTGGTTATTGATCACAGCTGCATCAATGTCTCCACACCCCCTATCTGAAAATGGATCTCACTCTCCACTGTGACGTCAACAAGAGGGACCTACTGAATTAATAATTAATTTTAATTAAATAAGTATTGATATCTAATGTATCTAAACTAAGAGGTTCTTTACCCCTGTGCAACATTTCCGTTGGGTCAAACTACTTGACACTATATAAAATACCAGCATTTCACTATACTACTTAACACTAGCCTGCAGAATGCCAACATTTCACTTTACTACTTAACACTAGCCTGCAGAATACCAACATTTCACTATACTACTTAACACTAGCCTGCAGAATGCCAACATTTCACTATACTATTTAACACTAGCCTGCAGAATACCAGCATTTCACTATATACTACTTAACACTAACCTGCAGAATACCAACATTTCACTATACTACTTAACACTAACCTGCAGAATACCAACATTTCACTATACTACTTAACACTAGCCTGCAGAATACCAACATTTCACTATACTACTTAACACTAACCTGCAGAATACCAGCATTTCACTATACTACTTAACACTAACCTGCAGAATACCAACATTTCACTATACTACTTAACACTAACCTGCAGAATACCAGCATTTCACTTTACTACTTAACACTAGCCTGCAGAATGCCAACATTTCACTATACTACTTCACACTAGCTTGCAGAATACCAGCATTTCACTATACTACTTAACACTAACCTGCAGAATACCAACATTTCACTATACTACTTAACACTAACCTGCAGAATACCACCATTTCACTATACTACTTAACACTAACCTGCAGAATACCAACATTTCACTATACTACTTAACACTAACCTGCAGAATACCAACATTTCACTATACTACTTAACACTAACCTGCAGAATACCACCATTTCACTATGCTACTTAATACTAACCTGCAGAATACCAGCATTTCACTATACTACTTAATACTAGCCTGCAGAATACCAGCATTTCACTATACTACTTACGGTAAAACACTAGCCTGCAGAATACCAGGAGTTTACTATATTAATCTATCCAAGGAAAGTGAGGTGACACAGGAACTGTTTGGGATCCGCGCCGCTGGATAGACAGCCAAAATCCAAAGTTATGTAGTATGAGTATAGAGAAATAAACCTTTGGTCACTCATGATAAATATAGCTTAGTCACTTCCAGAGCACCCTTGCGGTGCGTCGCATATGAAGACAAGGCCTTGGAGACCATGGCGTCCATTTTTTAAATGTCCATATCGGTGTAGTAGCGGCCAGCAGTGACATCACGGCGACACGGCGGGAAGGCGGGTACTCCCCCCTGGGGATTAATACTAGTACTACCTTAAAACCTCGCGTATAAGCCATGGCTAGTACGCAATCGGCAGTGCGGCTTATGGGATCGGCCAAGGGTCGGGGTGCGGCTTATACGCGAGTTTTTGCCACTATGATACAGTACTAAAATCAGACAATAGGGTATAAATTTCCGCGAATTTGCTGAAAAACACAATTTCGCGCATATTTAGATTCGCAGATTATGAAATATGGTAATTCTACAGTTACATTGAATTAATTCCTGCGCTGTACATATTTTCGCGGACTTTAAAATCCGTCAAGTCCGCGAAAATATGTACAGTGTGAAAACTCTATACATTTACAGTAGCTTACCTGGGCAACGTCTCTCCCAATTCTCATCATGCTTTGTGGGGCACGTATTGGCCCACTTCTGTGCAAGCTCTGCAAGGTTGTCATCCCAGTACTGCAAGAGGATGGAATTCATAGAGAAGGTACCCATTGAATGCCGCATAGTGCTTCAGTGTCATTGGTCGTCATTATGGCATCATTATACAGCCCTGGTACGTAAGTAACCTTCCAATGCTGCATTCATGTATTGTATCGACCCTCCCGGTCAACATGGTGCATGAATAAAGCCATTTTCTGAAGTCAGCCTTTTTAATTATCAAGACCACTGAGGTCAGTGGGATCGAGCTTGTTACTCTTGAAAAGGAATTGCTCAATAGATCAATAGATATCTTCATAAGAAAAAAGACGAAGAAACAGAATTGAGAAGAAATTGTTAGGTTTGGCCCCTTTTTAAATTTAGGGTTGGGTTGCCATTGTGCCGCACATTACCAGGTTGAGGACATACCCACTATTCTAGTACGCCCTAAATGAGCTGTACTTGTACTCATCTTCTAGGGCGTACTATTATAATGGCCTGCCTACCACCATCATTGTATTTAGATTTTACATTATATTTCTTTTATAATCCTAGTGTACAATATGTCATGTTTAGCACCATTGGAAAGAGAACATCTCAATCTATGCACTGGCCGATTTACAAACTACAGTCACTTATATTTATTAAGATAGTATTCATTGAACATGACACATTCAGAAAATAACCTTATTTGACTAAATGTCATGAATCGTCTGGATTTGAGCTGCCAGGGGGCTCAAAAGTAAATGTTTGAATAGGGTTTCAACATTTTTTATAAAATGGTATAGTTGTCTGGGATTATAGACCATATATTTGGGTAGGTTAAATATCATTATTAAATCTACAGTACAGGGTCATATGTAGGTGAATGTAGACACGACTGAGCCCTCTTTATAAAGTGTAGGAATTTTATATGTATCTGGGATAATTCCCTATGAAAAATGGTGCATTTTATAGGGTTTTTGTACTAGAATGTCTACAATTAGGTAGGGCCATGTTTTGTTTGGGCTCAGTCGTGTCTATGCAAAACTACCCCAGCACTTTTGACCATACATAATATTTATCAAACATATGACATAGGCCTAAATGGTCTTAAAATGTTCCGTACCATATAGGGGAACTGGCAAAAAAAAGATATGTGCAGATAGCTCTATTTATAGAGGGGTACTTACAGCATAATGTCAAATTATTTTTTTTATTCTCAAACTAACTAAGGGTCTGACATAGGTGAAACCATGGTTTCCCTCGTAGATCTATCCAAGCCCGATCATACTAGACCAAAAAGATAACTTTATATGACATTTGGAACATTTTTTTTTTTTTTTGAGTTTATAACGTATTTTATTCACGGAGTGATTTTCAAAAAATACGATACATTCAATGTACTATGTGTACCAGATATTGGTGAAGTTATTTCATAATGGTACATTCAAAGTAGTATATGTCTATATTTTGTATGTACATGCATAACCGGATACATATAACATTGGCGCACACCGCCTATTTGAACACATTTGACACATTGTTATGCACTATGTGAACATTAAGTCGGTATTGATTGGAGAAGGAAAAAAGTTCAAATCAGGACGATCTGTGACATTTAGTCATTTACACCCAGTAAAATCCATTTCCGAATTTTCTGTTAGATTTGCTGATGAAAATAAACATACAGGGTAGTAGAATAGATATTGATCTTTCACTCTACATTTTCGTTTTATCTCCTAATTAAATGGTAAGGTCATAAATAGGGGAAAACCATGATCAAAGTGGGTTATTCTCCCCAACCCAATGACTTCAGTGTTGGCTTAGGCAGGACCCATTGTTATATGGGGACAGATAAGGCACTAAGGGGGATGCAGACCTTCCCATGGGCTAATGTCATGGTCTAATGATCACACCATATGTACCATTTAAATGGTATGCCCCAGAGCCATGCACGGTACTAGAATACTTGTGGCTCAGTCTCATGAGTTTGTAACAGTTGAAACGTCTTTGACCGGGTGTCGTCTTTGACCGGCGTCGTCTTTGACCGGTGTAGTCTTTGACCGGGTAGGGATTAAAATGAAGAAAAAAGTAGTGTATAGTAAAGAAATTTAAGCTTCAACTTCTTCATGTAATAAACAGTCTATGGTTGTTTTACCCAATTTAAAAAAATATTTTAATGCACATAATAAGGGTCCCTTTTGGGCTTTTTTTCTTCAGCCGGTCAAAGACGTCACTTGGTATTTTCCTTAAACTTTAAACAGCTTATTATTATTATTATTGCATAATACTTTAAACAGCTGCACTGTCCAAGGTATGATGCAATAAGAAGTGTCACCAAGTACATTACATCATATACATATAAAATATTTTAAAAAAATGGAAAAAAGCACTTTTCTATATACCCGGTCAAAGACGACGCCGGTCAAAGACAACGCCTGTCAAAGACAACGCCGGTCAAAGATGTTTCAACTGTTACAAACTCATGAGACTGAGCCTTGTATGGTCTAAGTAGAAGGGCTGTACCACAATAGTAGTACGTCCCAAAAAGGCCTTCCTGTCCCCTACCTGATTACAGCCCTATGCGGCATTCAAAGGATTAGAGTTCCATCAGGAGAGATAACAGATGATCGAGAACGTAAAAGCAGTCCAGAACTCCAGGAGGGTTTTTCTCTTATTAAAACGATTAGCTTACAGAAGTTCCTTTGCCATTTTCTGTTTCTGGGCTTGAAAACGAAAAGGGTTAGGTTCCAACGAGATCTTTTCTAGAAATTAAACAAGAAATATTTTAAGCAAAAGACAATAGTATTTCTAATGGGGCCTGTGGAAATCGTTAGGCTTATTTTCAGGGATTTTCTTTCAAGAAAGAAGTTCGTTTGCCCCCCATTATCTGTTTCTAAAGCCCTACTTAGTAGGAGCCTGGGAGGTGCTACTAACTACAAAATCAACATATTACACACTGTTATATATACTTTTGATTTATTTATGTTGCAGAATAACACATTATTCAGCATACCTTGTCATGCTGTGGACTCCTTTTTTGTTTTACAATGTATCTGTATAAAAGCTACACCAGTCCATCTCCTGTATTCTCGTGGTGTGGTCGTTTTTAAATGGTGCATACCTGTCATCTGCTTGTATTGTTACTGAGTCTAAGTAAAGGTTACCCTACAAGGACCAGAGGGTATGCAAAAATAATCACACCAGACTGACTGGTGCCCTCAAAGGGGATTTCTTCCTGGGTCAAAGGGAAAAGTGTGACGTCACTAAGGGAATTCCCAGGGTGTTTTCCGGAATGTAGACTGATTTCTGTATATTTCTGTGATTAGGCCAGGTGCAAAACGAAATGCCTATCCATCCCAGGTTAAACGAATTTCCTGAGAGAATAACCATATAATCCCTTTTCCTTGTTTTCATTTAATGATCAAGAAACGAAAATAAACGATTTTCCCATCAGTATGCAATATTGCAATTAATGAAACGATTTCCTTTACTAATTCCCAAAGTATTTTCTTTCACTAAAGAGTTCGTGGAAAAAAGAGAAAAACCTTCCTGAACTCTTTATCAACTCTCGCAGAATGCTTCCGGTTTGATTGGACCTCTTCATAATTAAGCCTCGAAAAGCCGATAAATCAATATATATATATATATATATATATATATATATATATATATATATATATAATTATATATATATATATATATATATATATATATATATATATATATATATATATATAAATTTAAACCATTATATATACAGTTTCGATGAGACCATACTGTTTATTCAGAGAACAGTAATAGACATTGGCAGTAGCATAAGACCCTGCTGTATACGGTTTTGAGGAAACTACACATACTACAACGGTATAAAACTTTCCTAAAAAGCTTGAGGGGGATCAAGCACACTCAAAAAATTTACTTGTCTCCAAACTCTTCAAAGTCATAAAATAAACGAGTCAAAAACTTGTCTAAGTGACAAGGAAGCAGGTCTTATAGATGGAGATAGAAGACCCACTTGGCATGTGCCAGCCCAAAACCCGACATTTGCCAGCTCCAGATTCTATTTGTGAGATGGTAACCTGATAGATTAGACAACTTTTGACTCGTTTATTTCATGATAGTCATTTTGACGAGTCTGGAGACAAGTTTACTTTTTCAGTGCACCTGTCTCTAAGAGATTATAGTGAGGAGGGGACAACGGAACTTGGACCAGAAAATCGCACCAATAATTGGAATGAGTCGTTTTTTTCTAAATAAAAAAAAGAGAAAATCATCATGAACCTACCATTTTCTGCATGTCGGCTGCTGGTGGGTCAGACGACATCCGGTGCTTGTTGTGCTCCTCTATGATGACCTTCATCTCGGATACGGTGACGCCGCTCCAGGTGACATTCGGGTCGTCCCAGTAGTTACACATGGTACTGTTCCCCTGCAGCAGGTACTTCTTGGTACAGCTAGACGGCTGGTACAAGGGGCACAGAGATTTGAATATACAGTTTATTTTTTGGTAATACAAGATCTCCTATGCTTATGCACTGGAAGGCCGCATTCAATGCCCCCCATTGAATACAATGTGGCCGTATTCAATGGGGTAAGAAAAAGTTGTTTTTCCTTCATTAAATGGCTTCAAATTTTTTTTAAAGCCAACTGCATTGATACTGCTCTGATGTATTTCACTCGTGGGGGCTGGGGCGCATCCCACTCAGCCTACGGCTTAATGGGATACTGCCCCAGCCCCCACTCATGAAATACAACAGAGACAGTATCGAGGCATTGGCATTATTTTGTCTATTTATATTATGTAAACTCCGATCTGGTTGCAAGTGCGTTATTTATTGTGCAATGTTACAGATTTTTATTTCATCGGTGAATGATTGAATCAGATTAAATCATATCCGCCAGTTTTAACATGTTGACTCCTTTGAATGATAGTGTTATTACCTCACTTCAAGTACTTCCACGTACAACTAGATGGCAGTAACAAATATATAATTATTTGTTCATAACTTATTATTCTGCTACTTGTGTGCATAACATATAGAAGGCCATGACCAGAATAGGTTAGGGGACCGTCCCTATCTCTCCTTTCATTATCTTCCGCATCTTAACCTTTTCTATGGGTATAGCTCTTATATTGAGAAATGTAATTGGACAATCTGACAATGAGTTATTTTAGATTTTTGATATTGAGTGAAAATTAAAAGCCTATTATCATGAATATGTTTCTGATCCCACAAGACTCCGTGGTAGATTTAAGATGTCTGCCTGTGGACCCCTATTTATAATGAAAAGTACCACATTATGTTTCAGAAGAAAGAATTTATTTTTCATCTGGATTGGAGCGCCCAATGCCAGTTAGACAACCCACGCCCATACATACATGGGCTGCTACATCCTGCAAACACATCTGTTGGGTTTTGGCCTGCCTGTGTGTATATTGAGCTGTGATCGATCCTGCAATGTGATACTATACTGTATTCATGTATGTATGATAAGCAAATAAAGTTATTTTCATCTAAAAGTTTACTAGACTAAATGAATGAAAAATGCCTTCTTTGCATAAATGTGAATGACATAAGGATTCACCAAGCCAAATAACAGGTCCCATGAAAGCATGCTCTAAAGGCCGGACTCCACTGAAGCCAAACTAGTAACTGTGAAATGCTGCGATCTTTTAAATGATATAGCTTATACCCTTTTTTTTCAAGATTCCGTACGAATCTGCTACCTCTGTGACAACTGTGCACACAGGTGACACAGTGTCCAAGCAGGGATATCACGGTAATATGCTGTGCCACATACTATGCTATGCCACAGTGGACCCTGGGCTATAATGTCACCCAGAAAAAAACGTTCGGGGTTTTTGCAGCCATGCCGCAGTGAATTTGGGGCTATAATCTCACCCGGAACAAAAAAAAACATTGCCGTGTTTCGCAGCTACCAGTGACTACCTGGTGGAATCTGGGCTTAAATGGGTGGTCATTCTTTAAAAGCAGCGGGGAATGAAATTTCAATGTGCTTATATGTTACCCACTAGCCCACTGTTGGTAATAAGTGACCACTCCTTAAAGACCACAAGTCACGGAACAAGACAGCCAGAGCCAGAACTCACCAAGGAGAATTTAGAGTGGTTGAAACAAAACACAATAGTAAACCATACCCACCTCTCCAGCACATACGGTGTTTATTTATATAGCTACATTAGGGTAGATTCACCACTTTCGGACGCTCGTTGGCAGGGCAAACAGCTCTAGCCCTGACAGTATTCAACATAGACCTTGTCTGAAGGTATCTATAGTAGGAGGGATATTCACACATTATGCCCATCCAATAATCCGTGTAATATGTGAGGTATTAAATGATATATTCCTCTTCAAAGTTAGTGAATTACATGCCCCAATTTTACCTGGTGTCGGACAACTTGGGGTTCCTTTTGTTTTTTACTAGTAATGTTGACTGCTTTGCCTTACTAGTATATCAGGCATGACATAACTCATCCAGGCTATGGATATCATTAAATGTAATAAACATATTCGCACCAGCAATATATGTTTCATCCCGTATTTTAAGTAATATGCACTTCATAGTATTTACTGGAAGAGTATTAGCATTGCTTCCTTTATATTTGGGGTAAAGGGAAAGATACAGTGCACAGTGCTGTCCGGCTCCAGGAGTAATTATATCATATACTTGAAAGGTCTTCAAACATTATTTCCTGGTAGCCTAATTACTATGTACTTTTTTGTTCTAATATACTTTGAAATACATATACCTCAATATCTATATCCAAATATTTTGCCTGGGTGTAGATAGAACAGCAGTATTCTGCATGACACCACCCTGTCCGACTTGAGGTACAATAATGAGGTACACTCTACATCAGCTTCTCACCCTGACACAGGCCTACTTCAGGGCATATGTAGACACAGAGAAGACTGGTTTGCATGTCTATCCTTTACTTTATGGGTAAGAAGAACACTTCATGTTAGCCGTGATGCACACAGACACGGCAAATATTTTAGGTTAGGCCACTTAAAAAAGAATTGTTTCTCATCACCAAGGAGAGAAAAATATGACGCGGGCGTTTTTTATCTATTTTTTTTTTTTACTTGGGGCTTAAATATATAGGGAAATTTAAACTTTTCGCTATCAATTTTTACATTTTAGTAATTTGGTGTTTACTGATCCCCAGAAGTAGTATTAATGCACTTCATTCCTATAGTCCGTGGCACCAAGAAAGGGACTATTGAATTAGGCTTGTTTTCTATGTGAAATAACATGTAGAAGCAACTCAAATGAGCACAAAATATTTCCAGATGAAGAGCTAAACACATACACATGAGAATAAATGTTTACAATCAGGGAAATTGTTCATTCTCTTGCTTGTAAAGTGCAGTTTCATGACAATATTGGCAAGCACTCTTTATGGCACACTATAAGTATAGGGAATATCATCAAAAACTTCCCCAAAATGCTGATTTTAAGCAATTTTTGAATATTTCGATCTCACTTTGTGGAAAGGCTCACATTTGCATTTCTTTAACCAGAATGTTCTAAATGGTACCATTGTGAAGAAAAAATTCTTCCCTGATTTATTTGATGAATAATTCCATCTCTGACAGTGTATTTCAATTTCTATAGGTGCTAATGCAAATTAAAGTCAACAAAAATATAACATTTCAGAAATGTTTCCAAGATATTTACAAATTTCACAATTACCCACATTTCTCCAGAGAAACATAACATTGTCATTACCTTAAACTACAGAGTCTTGGCTAAAAAACGTTTTTTACATCAAGATGATGCGACTACTTGTGCCAAAGTAGCGGATCATGACGTGAAATGCAAAAGGGAAAACATAGTTTGGCAGTCCCTTTCTTGGTGCCACGGACTTATAGCTGACTGCATTACTGACAGCATATGCTTTAATTTGATACCAAATTTGCCAATATTTCTCAAATTTAAACATATTTTTCATCAAAATTGTAAAAAAGAAATAAAAAAAACGTTTTCCTCAAATCACGATTTTTATGATGCCCGCGGTGATGAGAAACAGCTTCTTTTTTGAGAGGCCTTTTATTACTATTTTTAGATTTAAAAGTGTCCGACTTCAGGTGTATGTCCATCTTTGGGAGAATCTACCCTACATGTAGATGCACCTTATCAAATGGCCCTTAGATGTTGGAAGTGTTACAAAAATACCCTGAATTCCTATGAGCATTACTAGATATTGCTCGCCTTTTATATCAAAGCCATGTTCAATTATTTACCAATTCTTGTCCTTTAGGTAAGGGAGAAGATTAAGGCCATTAACATGGATCCCATTCATATTATCTTAAATTAGAGTCAAATAACAGAATATATGATTCACCAATATATAATTATGGAATACTAGAAATGAAGCCTCAAGACAGCTCCAGATAATATCTTATTGCCATTGCATTCACAAAGGTTGCATGGTGCATTAATGTACTATGTTGCCCTTCAAGGGTTAAGGAAAGTAGGTCATATATGTTTTAGATCTTGAGCTGATTTCATCTGTTGATCCTAGTTAAAGTATAGTTGATTTGAGACATAGCTGAGTAGTTTCAATGCACCAAGGCTATGTTTGATGCATTTACTTGTAATTGTATTACTTTAACCTGAGTAAAAATAGAAAAGAAGAGCTTAGTGTTACCTTGACTGTTGACCACCAAGAGGAGGATTGCAGACAGGACACTGGACAGGAGGAGAAGAAGCTGGTGCTTCATGGTGGTTGCTCCTGCACTGAAAATCCATCAGTTGAAAGGGTTAGTCAGTAGAGACTATCCTAGGTTTGTCATACGTGTGTTAGTCACGATGACAAAGTTTCATTCAAAAATGACTGAGCAGTCAGTCAGTAGTGGTGTGTTGTATTTGGTGCCACCTGTAAGATAACTCAGTGGCTCCCCCTGGAAATTAAAAGACTAAGGTGGGTTGGTCAGTACTGACCAACCTGACAATAAAAACTTACCTAGGTTTGTCCTATAGGGAGCCAAAAAATGACTAACTAGGTTAGGTACTAGTGACTGAGAGATTGGTTGTATAGGGAGCCTAGGAATATCAGTGTGGTCTGCTTCTACAAACATACACTCAGTATGACTGTAAAGGTAGCTTCACTTAGAGCCAGAATTGAAGTGATCATCTCAAGGTACTGGTTGACTTAAGTCAAGCTACCCTATAGTCAATACTAAAGGATTTTTTGAAGCTGTCCAAAAATGTTAGATTGTTGTTGTTGTAATGTACACGTAACGGTTAATTTAGCTTCGTTCGAATATTAATTAAGTAAATCAATAATTACATGGGGTAAATACAGAGATTAAAGAGCACATTCAATGTATAGGTATATTAAACACTATGCCTTAACCCAGGGATAACAGAAACAAGCTATACCTGATATAAAATACTAAGTCTTATACTAAATCAAACCAGAGATAAGCTAAACAAGAAACCCACCTTTTCCACAGGAACACTGGTTCCAAGCTCTACCCTGCGCCTTGTAGAGGAACTACAGCTGTCCGTAGGGCAGTGTGGACTGTGGGATGAACTGGTTTCAGGTTACCGCTCACTGGGGCTGTCCCTTGGTATAGATTTGAAACTGAGCTGGCAGAAATCAAAGTCAGCTAACACCTCTTATATGCACTACCAATGTCAATATTAGACTCACCTGGTGCGTACAGGCAGGGGGTGGGTGGGTGCGGTGTCCATGGTGCGTTCGGTGTAGCGTATGAATAATGCATTGTCATAGATCATAACTGATGTATCATTGATAAATATCATCATGAATAATATTATAATATGTACACATGATTTATAGATGCATTATCAAATGAAAATCCTCAGTGAATTCCTGATAAAAGACGGGAAAAATAACAAGCCACTGTACTGGATCATTTTATCTTTTTACATCTCACTTTTCATCTAATAATTGCTTTAGAAATACATAGAGGATTTAATGAAAAGAGGTAGTAGTCAGGGGCCATTTCTGAGAAAGAAGCCTGTATAAAGTCTGCTAGGCATTTCTGAGTAGAATTTGACATACAGTGGATTTTATACAATTTGGGTATGCTGAATCCAAATCTGCCATATGTCAAAAAATATTTTCACTCTTGACGCCTCAAAACACAAAATCAAAATGGCTGCCGTTTCCCCCCGAAAATCACCTCATTGGTTGTCCTTTGTGAGATGGTTAATAGGTATATCTATTTGGCTCTTGGTAGCTCAAGAGGCAGCCAGTCAGATATCATACCATTGTTCATGCTATTTTCTCATATATATGTGGGTGATGGCAAGAGAGAAAGAGAGTGTGCAGGTGAAGTTAGTAAGCAATGTCAACTACATCTTCAAAACTATATGTGATAATCTTCTTAGTTTGCAAGTGCATTTTTATTAAGTAGTGACAGAGCTTAGACATACAGCATGCAAAGTCAGCCTTATCAGTTCCAGTGAGTCAACATCCTGTATTCAAAGAGCTAGGAAAATCAATACTGTCAAGGAACTCTCTGATTGAAAATATGCGAAGTGTGGACACAATCCCATCGACCCTATAGCATCTGCTGCTCATATAATTGCATTTTGTACCATCATTATTCGTCTTGTTGTTCACCTGAATTGGACATTCCGTCCAAGTCAGTCTAGGAGAGCACATAGATTTTAGGATACAGGCATTTGACATTTTGTATTCTACAGTTAAGCATAGCCAGAATAATCAAAGCGGACAACTGCCTGTCGATATCAACCAGACACAGACCTGTATGACCTTGAAGCATACAGACTGTAAATTTGTTACCTTAATTACAGTCATCAAGCAAGATGCTGAGAGGAAGATAATAAGTTCTTTCTACAGGTTCAGTTCCCCTATTTAAAATCTCAAATGAAATCAAGTTGTTCTAATTCAGCTATTAGGGACAACTATCATGTCTTCTTCTGCAATTTTCCTTATCACGAGGCAACTTCCATTAAAGGTCCTCACACATTCATTAACAGAGGCAGACTTATTGAACAGAATCTCCACACAGTACTTCAAGCACTCACGACCGAGTAGATGTGAATGTCTAAATTCAACTTGAGGCAGTGCACGATGTTGATGCACGACAGGGGATCATAACAAGATCCCTTCATATTACACTGACTTGGTCTGATGAGATCCTGACTCATCTTCTACCTTCACAGATAGCAGGCAGTGGTATGTGGGTCTCACATGTTGGATACCTTCTACAAGAATGCATTGATACGAACATTGGTTGACAATGAAGTAACATATGTTTATTTAATGAAGACACAACTCTATCAATAAAGATTTTAGTCAGTGATTACCCATTTGACATTCAGGAGCGTAGTTTCACTATAAAGACCACAGGGTATGTGAGTAACAAGGCCAGGCTCCTCCCGCAATATGGCTGCTATTGTCTGAATCAGCTTAGTGAGTGGATGATCATTGATGTCCAATTAATGGCAGAAGAGCATCAAATTCCATATCTGAACATATCCAGAATTGTTTTCAGATTTATCATTGCTCACCAGCTGCTGTACTACATAGTTCACATCTTACTGCCATCTTTCTTCCTCTCCCTGCTCATTCCAATGCAGTTCATGCTAGCCCCAAACATTGGACAGGCAATTGCAATTGGGATGAACATTCTAGTAGCCTCAAATGTGTTCCAGCTCTTAGTGGCTGAACATGTTCCGCATGCACCTGATGCATCTGGAATTCCACTGATATCAAAGTACTTTGTCTTAATGATTATGATTCTTAATACTATTGCTGTCAATCTAAAAGCAACGGTCCCTCTGGTTTTGGCGTAACTCCGGCAGTCACCCTAAATAAACATCCTGAAAAATGTATAAAATAATACCAACATTCCCGCCTCACCTCTTTCATTTCACAATATTCCTACGGAAAATCACCCCCAATCCCAAAAATCACCCCCAACGTGATCCCATTATCCTTACCTACCTTAAAGGTTAAAGCACAGATACTCTACCATGGTATGCTCACAGCTCGGCAATGGCTGAAAATTAGCCCACTAATACTTGTACTCAAGTAGGGCTGAGGCAACCTGCCCTTCTTTCTTGCCACAATCTTGATTTAGCACTGACCCAAGGCACTTGTTAATTTCCAACATTGTATTGCTTATTTATTCACATGGACTACTGCCCTAATAATACTATATCCATGGGTGCTACATATTCATCACTTGACGCAATTAATTAAGAAATATATGTTACCAGGCATATAGTATCTTGTGAATGTTCTTTTTCTTGAATTATTATGTTCACTGACATATCCATGCTGAGATGGCCCAAGTCCGCACTGTCCTTGCATTTCTATGGCAAATAAAAGATTGATAAACCTAAATAAATGTTGACGACAATGGTGATCAACTTTTACCACAAGGTGGAAAAGCAGAAAAGGAATGGATTCATAGGAAATGATCAAGATTCTAAATCTGTCCATGAATGAATTAAGTCTTCAAAGCTCTGTTTCCCCACCTGTTCAAGATTCTAAGAAGACGGAAGAAAGGATCCAGCTTTTGCATATTCTTCATGGGTAGCTTAATCTTGGTACTCTCATTATTATTGTCCACTTGTTATTCAGTAGGAGCTCCAGTCTCCCCCAGAAATCTTCTCAAAAGATTGCTGGGAAATGTGTTAAATTCAAACACAGTTACCCATTTAGGATAATTAGAAAAAGAAACTGTTTCATTCAATGCACAATGGCCACCAATCAATTATTACCCAGAATCACTTTGCAGACACTCTGCATCATGGATGTTTAAACTCAATATGTGAGAGATGTTTACCCAGCTGAAGCAATCAACCCATTCAAACACTGATATTACTTTACTGATTGCTCTCTCTACCTATCTGTATGATGTCATTCTTTATGAATATACCTAAGATTTTTAAATTTGTTGATATCAGGAAAGTACAGATGTTTGTAAAGTGTGCTTTACCTATGCATGGATATATGTCCAGAAACCTTAAACCATTTATGGTGTATTGGACTGAATTCACCGATATTCACATAGAAAATTTAAAACTAATTGCCTTCAAGACAAATATGTACTGGTATGAATGCACAGTCTCCGCATCTATGACAATTGGGTAGAAATTGTGTTTTTTTATTGATCTTTCATCAATACAGATGGTATTTCACCCATAAAGAGAGACAGTTCATCAAACTTCTAGGTACAGGAAAGTGGTATGAATAGGTTAGTAATAGTCATGATATTGACAGTGAGGAATGAGCTGAACATTAGTTATAATCATAGAACCTCTTTATTCATGGAAAATCTTAGGTCAGAATTTACTTATACAAAAAAGCAACTTTAGATTGACCATGCATAATAATGAAGGGAAAAAGAATATTTCTTTGTGACAAAAACTTCAACAATCATGGAAATTGATTGCTTGTGTTGCCAAGGTACCTAAATATTCAAATGGAATTTTTAGGATAATAACTTTCAATTTTAAATGCTCAGTTGAGAAAACATTTGTGTGTGAGGATGATTATATCCTACATTTTTAAGGAGGATTGGAATATTGTACAGAACAATAAATAGGTACATGTCATTGTTACTATTGTTATAGACTATTATTTGTAGTGAAATTTGGGTATCGAAACCCGATGTATAACCTTGATGCAAATAACTATAGCAGTACGAAAGTGATGTATTGAAAATCAAAGTTAGTTGAATAAGGTGTTAGGTTAACATAATCAAAAGAATACATGAGGTATAGAAAGTTTTGGTAAGAGAAGGTCGAAAAACACTAATCCTTATGGTGTAAACGTGTTCTCAATTTCTAGAGACCTCTAGCAAATAATCACGAGATGGAAAGAATGTGTTGATAGACCACAACCTGGAATCAACCTTGCATTCTACCTGTGCAATATTCACAGAATATTTACTTTAACATAGCATCCCTTCTGCTTTCCCAACTTACTCCCATAAACTATTTTGGAATATAACCAAGTCAATATCACCTAATAGCCAAAAGTAAAGACTACATGATGGAGCAATAGCCTTTATTAATACTCTCCATCATGAATAATGGCTAAAAAGAGAACAAAATCAGGGGAGGTGAGTTGTCGCTATCAGGCATTGCTGGATGTAGACCTCAGGCTACCAACTAGTGCAAGTAAGCTTCATGATATCTGCACACCAGATTTCTACAGAAAAATACAAAATATTATATGAAAGAGGTCATTATAATTCAGATTCATCCTTAGGGTATTGTATGAGAGAATTCTAGATCAAAATTATCATGTCAACACATTTAACTATTGTGCTATTTCTGCTGCATCTCCCATTGGACATTCTTGCGCATGCATCAACGGAGGCAGTCATTCTGGACAAGATATCATCACAATACTGCAAACATTCAAGGCCAAGATTCAACATTTCTGACCGAGTAGATGTAAATGTCTCAATTCAACTTGCAGCAATAGAAGATGTTGATGCCCAACAAGGGACAATATTAACCTCACTCTATATTGCCCTGACTTGGTCTGATGAGATTCTCTCTGATCTCATACCCTTACCACTAGCAGACAAGGGCCTATGCATACCATCAAGTTTCATTTGGACTCCTCCAATAGATATCCAAGAAACTGGTTCTCCGATCATGAGCTCTTTCTATAAGGATATGTCGATGAGGACCTTCATTCATAATGAAGATGTGCACCTTTATTTCACAAAGTCACAGATGCACAAAACAGGATGTCACATTTACATCACTTATTATCCATTTGATGTTCAGTATTGTAATATAACAATTTACAGTGTTCTATATGTGATTGATGAATTGAAGCTTCACTCAGAAAAGGTTTGTTACTGTATGCATCCATGTGGTGAGTGGATGATCACAAATGTAAAACTGATCCCTGAAGAACGGCAAGTCCAATATCTCAATTTATCCACAGTCATCTTGACATTTACCATTGCTCGACAACCAGTGTACTACATAATAAATATTCTACTGCCATCGTACGTCCTGTCCCTCATTATTCCGATGCAGTTCATACTTCCAGCAGACTGTGGAGAGAGAATTTCAGTGGGGATGAGCATTCTGATAGCCTCAAATGTATTCCAGCTGTTGGTGGCTGGAAATGTACCACGAACATCAGGTGATGTCCCACTTGTAACAAAGTACCTGGTGTCAATGTTGATCCTAAATACTCTGTCTGTCATGGCATCTATGATGGTGATCAGCCTCAAGCAGCACTCAGTTTGGTGGCTGCTCTTCCCTGTCAGTAAATGTGTAAGAAGATGTAAACCATCATGCTGCAGAGAGAGCCAAGTAAATGATGCCCCTACCCCAACTACTGAGAATAATATAGAGCAAAATTATCATCCTGACATGGTGACCTCCATACAAGATGAAGAGGTATCAGATATAATGTCCCTTGGAAAGCAACAAGCAAGTCCTGAAATTCAAGTTCAGGCATTGGGACAAGAACGTAAAACGGATGAAGGGAACATATATTTTCAGAACCGTTTGGATAAAGCATTATTCAGATGTACCTTAACGCTTGTGGTGGCTACACCATTTCTTATTTTCATCTACCTTTGCACGGTGAGGCCATCTCCATTATTTAATGTTTATCAGCTTCCGTCAACATGTTGGGATCAATGTGAAAGGAAACCTATCTTTTACAAGCACTAGACAGATGGCATGACAGAAATGAGGCATGGATTCCTGTTGGCAAATGGGGATAGATTTTAGTAATTTACAGACTTTCAATCCAGGAATGAACTTGTCCCATATGTATTTGAATATGATAAGACTTGGAGACATTTGCGGTCCGATTTGTGTAGTGTTTTCAAATTTTAATAATATAGACATTGACCTTGCTGACAACAACTGTGTGATGGCAAGTAGCTGCTTTATTACAATCAATAAACTGATGTATTGTGGGCAGCCCCTTTTGACTGTTAAGAAAAAGTTAAAAGATGTAAATGTATATACCGTAAAACCTCGCGTATAAGCGTAACTCGCGTATAAGCCGCACCCCAACTTTGTGCCGATCCTATAAGCCGCAGAGGCCATCTGAGTGCTCTTAGGGAAAAACTCGCGTATTAGCCGCACTCCTAACTTAAGCCTAATACCCTTGCTAATACTATGAACCCTACATGATGTCAGGGTCCTCCTAGTGGCCCTGGCGGCCTCCTGGCGGCCCGTACAGCCTCCGCGTGGCCCGTGAGGCCCTCAGTGACAGCTTTCTCCCGACATTGTCACACTATTACTGTTAAGATGCTGGCAAGGATTAGCGGTTGTTGCATTGTCTTAGGGGTTAGGTGCCATTGGGCTTCATTGTCTTAGGGCTGAGGTGCGAGTGAGCTGCATTGTCTTAGGGCTGAGGTGCGAGTGAGCTGCATTAGCTTAGCACAGGCTCTTAGTCCCCCCCCCCCAACCTCGTAGCTCTTGGGTGAAATATTATGGCCATTTTATAATGACTTTTGTAATTAACATTTGAAAAAACTCGCGTATAAGCCGCACCCCGACTTTGGCCCGATCCTATAAGCCGCACTGACGATCTGACTCGCGTACTAGCCGCAGCTTCTACGCGAGGTTTTACGGTAATATAAGATTTTCTAGTACTTAATAAAAACACATATGCAAAGAAGCAACTCTGTCACATTGTCCTGGTATAACTCAGTATAGATATTCTCTCTGTCTACAGCATAACTTCACCTCTATCTTAGGATGGCAAAGGGGTGGAGTTTAGTAGGATACATTAAGGGCTAGACTAGAGGTTTAGGGCTAGCAACCTAAGAAGATGCAAATATCTCTCCCTGGTCCCTGTCTCTCTCTAAAAAATATCATTCAAATTTAAATCAGCCCCAACCCCGCACCAGAAGCTGTTGATACCTCAAGGGCTGGCATGACAAACTTTGAATGCTGGGGGATGCATTTATCAACAAGAGGACCCTTGTGCAGCTGGAGGCTTAATAAATTGATGCATAAGCCTACACAGAGAAAAGAAAGAGTGTCAAAAGTGAGTCCAGGCTGCCTCCAGAATGACTCCAGAATAGTCTATTTAGGGGAGCTCAGGGGAGCCCAGTCAGGGAGTCATCTAGGCTCCCTTAGGTAGCCTGGGCTCCCCTAGAGACAAATACGAGATAGCTCTCCCAGGTGCGTGGCCAAACAATAACAGCGCAATCTTAATCTAACATATTAAAATGTCTTAACTTAAGTTAAGGCAGTCCTGTTTTGTATTGAGATTTGTATCTGCAAGCTAGTGTCATATCCCATATTATGCTAGCTGGGGTGTGCCTTTATAGTATATACCCTACACCCAGGTGAGACAACATAAACATCTAAAAGAAAAAAATGAGGAAAAAAATGGGGGTTGGGGGGCAGAGCCCCCCATAATATACTAACCGACTAGCCTATCCTACAATGGATGATATAGTCTTACCACTACTATAGTGGCGTGATCCTTATTTACTTAGTAACACTTTTAAGATAGTCTAAGATATATAGTTTAAGATAGGATTAAGATAGGTTAAGATAAGTTTTCATATAATTAAGACAATCTTAATTCTATGTTAAGATTGCGCTGTTAATGTTTGTCCGCACACCTAGGAGAGCTATCCCAGGTGTGCCCCCTAAAGGGGGGAGTCATTCTGGAGACAACCTGGACTCCCTTTTGACTGTTTCTTTTCTCTGTGTGCTTGGTAAGCAGGCAAGCAGAGAAGATGCACAGATCATCCTTTCTACTTGGCTGCTCACCAACCTCTTGTGGCCTCTCCCTCTAACTCTTACCCTACCCACTAAACTCCACCTCTCTGCCACGCTTAGATGGAGGCGAGGTTAGGCTGCAGACTGAGATAAACTAAAGTGAGCAGTATAACAATTACCGAAATCAAATAGATTTTCAAAACAATGTGACAAAGTTCTTTGTTTGCAAGTCCATTTTATTAAGTCCAAGTGAATCTTAAATATTGTACACATTTATATATCATTTTAACTTTTATCAGTCAAAATGGTATGCACACAGTATATCAATTGATTGCAATAGAGTAGATCATAACATCATCTAGAGCAAAATCAATGTCTTTACCATTTATTTGACAACACTCAACAAATCAGACCACAAATGGCTATGTCTTATTATATCCAAAGACAGACAATTTTGGTTCTGCATTAAAAGTCTGAAGGGCATGAGTCTGAGCACGTTTTGCCTTTGAAGCAATGGGACAGTGGTAATCGAGGTACCATTTCCATCGTGCCCTGCATCTAGCCTTCGTGAAAGAAGGTTTTAGTTCCGCAATGATCCCAGCACAAAGAAGGCTTCTGAACAGCATTTAATGAAGACGCCTTTCCCATGCACAAGTAGATGAAAATAAGGAATGGTGCAGCCACCACTAGGGTCAAAGTACATATGAATAATGTTTTATCCAAAAACCTTTGAAGACTTATGTTACTTGAAACATCTTCTTTCAATTCTTGTCCCAATGTCTGAACATGATTTTCAGGACTCACTTTTTCTTTTCCATGAGACATTGTGTCTGATACCACTTCATCTTGTATGGAGGTCACCATGTCAGGATTATTATTTTGCTCTATGTTATCCTGTGTATTTGTGATAGGGGTGTCATCAACTTTGCTGTGTCTGCAGCTTAATGATTTACATCTACTTATAGATTTACAGTGGGAGAACAAGGACCAACGTACAGAGTCCTGCTTAAGGCTGATCACAACCATAGATGCCATGACAGACAGAGTATTTAGGATCATCATTAACATCAGGTACTTTGTTACAAGTGGGACATCACCTGATGTTCGTGGTACATTTCCAGCCACCAACAGCTGGAATACATTTGAGGCTATCAGAATGCTCATCCCCACTGAAATTCTCTCTCCACAGTCTGCTGGAAGTAAGAACTGCATCGGAATGATTAGGGACAGCAGATAAGATGGCAGTAGAATATTTACTATGTAGTACACTGGTTGCCGCGCTATGGTCAATGACAAGACAGCTGTGGATAAGTTGAGATATTGGACTTGCTGTTCTTCGGAAGTCAGTTTTACATTTATGATCTTCCACTCACCACGGGGATGCATACAGTAACAAGCATTCTCTGAGTGAAGCTTCAATTCATCAATCAGATATCCAACACTGCGAATTGTTATATTACAATATTGAACATCAAACGGATAGTAAGTGATGTAAATGTGACATCCTGTTTTGTACATCTGTGACTTCGTGAAATAAAGGTGCACATTTTCATTATCAATGAAGGTCCTCATTGACATATCCTTATAGAAAGAGCTCATGATTGGAGAACCAGTTTCTGATATATCAATTGGAGGAGCCCAAATGAAACTTGATGGTATACAAAGGCCCTTGTTTGCTAGTTGTGAGGGTATGAGATGAGTGAGAATCTCATCAGACCAAGTCAGGGCAATATCGAGCGAGGTCAATATTGTACCCTGTCGGGCATCAACATCTTCTATTGCTGCAAGTTGAACTGAGACATTTACATCTACTCGGTCAGAAATGTTGGACCTTGGCCTTGAATGCTTGTAGTATTGTGATGATATCTTGTCCAGGATAACTGCCTCCATTGATGTATGTGCAAGAATGTCCAAGGGGAGATGCAACAACACAAGCACAAAAATTAAACGTGCAAACATTGTCCTTCTAAAATGCTCAAAGTTATTAAGGTGGCATTCTCAACGAGCGTATCCCACTTACTTTCTAGTACTGTTCTCGTCTACTATGTGGTTAAGTGTGAGTGGTGAGAATGTCGCTTTAAAGGTTGATGAGAGAAAATGTCACGCTTGAAACCGAGTTGTAATGATCTCTCTCTTATACCTTTTATGATATCTCCGTAGAAATACTGCTGCAACGCCTCCGAAAGATTCCTTTCTATTGGTCGGTAGCCTAGGGTCTACGACCACAAATGCTTCTTGCAGACAACTCAGCCCACTCTCATGAGCTTGTTCCCTTTTATGACAGATATTGTTCATGATGCAGAGTATTTGTAAAGGAAATTGCTTTGTCAGGTAGGCTTTACTTTGGGCTACAAAGAGATATTGACTCCAATAAAGTTCGTGGGAGTTGGTTAGAACAGCAGTAGGATTCATATTTCAATGTAAATATGCTATTAATATGGCAGATTGCAGGATTGATTCCTATATACCCGGTCCATCAATGCACTTTGTCCACATTAGGAATACCTGATAGAAGTTTCGAGACAAGGGATATATTTGCATCATGAATTTTTTATGTGATTCCCTCTTACCCAAATCAAACAACTCCACAAAATCACAGGTTTCTTTATTATTATGATTATACACAACCTGTTTCCCACATAGACAGTATACACTTGTTTCATCAGCCTACTACCTCTAGATGGCGTCCTTGTAAGCCTGCCTCCAACACGGGCATCTGCCCCACCCAGCCCCAGACCCCCATAGGTTTAGCATGGAGGAAGAGACACCACTTACAATAATGCCTTTATCATAAAGAAAGGATGCTCCAATAGCTTAGAAATCGTAGATATCCAGAGGGAAATAGTTAAGCTACATGCAGTGTTAATATTGGGAAAAAATATTATGTGAAACATAATGTAAACCATTGCAAACATGACAGATCCTGAAGCTGCTTGAGTATGAAAAGAGGGAGGGGAGGGGTGGGGATGGTGGTCAGACCAGGGCATAGCCCCTGTGGTGAGGACGGATGGCACACAGAAGAGACAATAAACACCTGTCAGATAAGGCCTTGGTCACCCCACCCTACAGCCGGGATCAATTAGCAGGGTGTCTTTAATAGCCCATGGTAGACAGATAACACCATAAATGTACCGCATACATCCCCATGGGAGGGGGAGCCTTGTTTATAAAATAATTATACCCATCACCACAGCCCCCCCCCCTGCCTGCCCCCTACTGAGGTTCAGGGTAGGCGGAGGGAGGACAGGCACTGCCCGTGTAGGACCAGTCTGCTAGCCAGGTCGTGACTAGCGCCGCCTGCCGTATAGGCTTGGTGAAAAGAGTGTATAAGATGTACATGCTTTATGTACTGGTTTTCCATTTGTAACATAACAGAACATAATACCCTGAAGCATTAATTTGGTATGTAACAATTTGCAAGGTATTTTCTTATGATCGACCCAATCTAAAATGTTGACATACATAATTCGAAATTCACATTACAGTAACCAAATTTGAGTTCAATGATATGTGACCATTGCAATGAAAATCAACTAATTCAATTACAATTCTCTCTCAACTATTGTAGCCTTTCCTAACTATTTCCAAAGGTATATTTTCCCCTCACTTATGTACCTCAAAAAGCGTCAAAAGAAACATGTCCTTTTACCCTTACATATTAATCTAAGAAAAGCCCTTTTGCTATAGTATATCAAAATATAACAGAGTAACACTAGTATACCATGAACAAATTGAAGTTCCTGGACACATCCATGAACGGTGGTAGCCTAATAAAATGCAAACATTGAAGGTTTCTTGATACGGATATCGTTGATATAGCCTCTTTCCTTTTAGTTTTGTCCATAAAGATTGATATCATATAGACAGGTAGGGGGAACAAACAGACAAGCAACATCAATGTTTGCGAGGGATGATTGGTTCAGCTGAGTTGACATCTTTCACGTAGTGATTGACTCATTCATGCAGAAATTCAGATATGAAGAGATTCCAATTCTATAATCAGTTGTTGCGAGAGTGTGCTTTGGTGGAATTATTGTTTGGTTGCAGTTGTGCATTGAATAAAACAGATAAGGTTAATTCTAAAGGGGGACACTATGTTTGAATTTAACACATTTCCCAGCAATGAGAGAATTTCTGGGAGACGCTGAAGCTCCTCCTGAAGAACAAGTAGATGATAATAACGAGCGGTGCACAGAGCACCAGGACAAGGGTACTCATGAAGAATATCTTATCGAATAGCTGAATCCTTTCTTCTGTCTTCTTTGAATCTTGAACAGATGGGGAAATAGAGCTTTAAAGACTTGATTCATTCATGGTAGAACTTTGCTCTGTGGTTTGCAATCCAGAATTACAGCTATCTATGTTAGAATCTTGACCTTTTGTTATGAATTGATCCTTTTTCTGCTTCTCCGACTTGTGGTAATAGCTGATCACCATTACAGAGAGCATGACAGCAATAGTGTTTAGAATCATCGTTGAGACAATGTATTTTGAGAGCAAGGGAATGCCAGATGCATCAGAAATATGCGGAACATTGTCAGCCACTAGTAGCTGGAACACATTTGAGGCTACTAGAATGTTCATCCCAATTGCAATTCTCTCTCCACTGTTTGGTACTAGTCTGAACTGCATCAGAATAAGCAGGGAGAGGAAGAAAGATGGCAGTATGATGTTTGCTATGTAGTACCTTGGCTGACGAGCAATGGTAAATATGAAAACAACTCTGGATAAATTCAGATATGGAATTTGATGCTCTTCTGCTGCTAATTGAACATCAATGATCATCCACTCACTAAGCTGATTTAAACAATAGCAGCCATATTGTGGGAGGAGCCTGACCTCCTTACTCACATACCCTGTGGGCTGTGTCTCACGACCTTGGGACAATGTTTTTGTCTCTGACCGGGTGCCGTCTCTGACCAGGTGCCGTCTCTGACCGGGTGCCGTCTCTGACCGGCTTGGCTTGATAAGGTCAAAATACTAACAGCAAGAGGCTAATTATAATTATAACTATGATTATAGAACAACCGCCATAATGTTTTTCCAAATCCTTATATATATGAGTATAATTCTTTTTAAAACACCTTTTTCTGACACCTGGTCAGAGACGGCAGCCGGTCAGAGACGGCACCCGGTCAGAGACGGCACCCGATCAGAGACAAAAACATTGTCCCAAGGTCGTGAGACACAGCCTGTGGTCTGTATAGTAAAGGTACATTCCTGAATATCAAATGGGTAATCACTGACCAAAATCTGACATCTTGTCTGATAGAGTTGTGTCTTCATGAAGTAAACATAGGTTACTTCATTGTTAACAAAGGTTCGCATTAATGCGTTCTTGTAGAAGGTATCCAACATGTCAGAACCCATTTCTAGTACTTCAATAGGAGGGGCCCAGATGAAGCTTGCAGGTATGCACATCCCACGGTCTGCAAGCTGTGAAGGTACAAGCTGTGCCAGGATCTCATCAGACCAAGTCAGTGCAATTTGGAGGGATGTTGTTATAATCCCCTGTCCTGCATCAACATCATGCACCGCCTCAAGCTGAATTGATACATTCACATCTACTCGGTCAGAAATGTTCCACCTTGGCCGTGAATGCTTGAAATACTGTGTGGAAATTCGATTCAATATCTCTGCCTCTGTTGATGAATGTGTGAAGATTTCTATTGGAAGTTGCATCACGATAAGGAAAATTGTCAAAAATGACATGATAGTTGTGTCTCATGCCCAAATGAGCAATCTTGCTTCCTTTTAAGCTGTCACATTGGGGAGCCCATCCCCTATAGAGATACTAAATGTCTCCTCCACTGAATCCTATGTAAACCATCCAATGTGAATAATTTTCAATTTCTATCCTCTGAAGTCACACCAAACTGGGCCTGGTTATTAGAGACATATAAGTAGAGGTAGGCTTATATTGGAGCATTGAAAACTATTTTGGCTATACAAAACTGTAGAATGCAGTATCAAACGGCTGTATGCTTAAAACTGTGCACTCCCCTCGACTGACTTTGACAAAAATAGCACTCAAGGTCGATGAGAAGATGAATGATGTATCAATGCAGTTATCCCGGGGGGGGCTACTCACTCCACCGACTGCCAAACTACCGCCCGCCTAAAAGCAGGAGCCACAAAACCACTGCCCCTTTAAAAAACATTTTACCGCCCCCAGAATCCTTACATATAAGCCACCACCCATGGAATTTCAGGAACCATAGTGTTTGTACCTTTAATTCCTGATGCAACATGTAGGGCAGACATGAATAATACTTCTCTTTATTACATTTATCATCAAAACCTTACTGATGCCCAATTACTACTCCCTCCTCCAGAGTTACTGCCCCCCTTTTTGAGGGGGGCAGAGCCCCCTAATTTTTGGCCCAACCACTACCGCTTCCGCGGGCTGTTTGGCAGTGGGTAGTCATTTCATATCTGAGTACCCCCCCCCCCCCCCAGGGCAGTTATATGAGCAGCAGGTGCTGCAGGGATAGGGTTGATTAGAATGTGTCCACAACTTGAACATAATCAATCCTGCTTCAGAAAACCGCTTGACAGTATTGATTGTCATAGCCCTTAAGGGACAGCTTTTTTTTTTTTTTTTTTTTAAAGTTTTATTGGATCTAATGATCAGTTAATAGTTAACCGACCAAACCTAAGCTAGGCGCATTGCCTGTCTGCCGCCAGGACCCCTATCTAATGTACAAAAGTGTATTGACGGTCTTATATATAGTAACAATCTGCTATGGAGAACTTGATAACATATTTCACATTAATGCTCTAGTAAATGCTAGGTAACATAAATACCATTATAACATTAAGTATCAGATGAAAAGATGAGATGAGATGAGATGAGGAACAGTATGTCAAATGACGTTAAATTGCCATAAAACAGTCAGGGTAGTCTCGTTTGATGGCCTTCTTAAACTCATGAAGGGTCTCCATCCGTGTGTATTCTGGCTTAAGGCCATTCCAACGTTCAATGGCCCTATATAGGGCACTTCTAATTATGATGGGCTTTAGGCTCCTAATAGCCTTGAGCCTTTTTCCAAGGTGTCTGCGTGTAGGTATGTCTCTATTGTCTATCATTCTCTCCTGGGTGGATAGATGGAAGGCATAAGATAAAAGATGGATGTCTCTCCTATGGTCCAGGTACATACAACCACTTTTAACATGAAGTTCCTCTGTGGTAAATAAAGGATTCTCCTCTAGCTTAACTTTATATACTGTGCGTAGGCCTTTGTTTTGTAACAATTGCAATTCTCTATTTTCACCCTTTTTACATCGATCCCAAATAAAGTCACCGTAGTCAAACGAAGGAACAACCATTGCCTTGTATATAGCCAGAGCAGTGTCATTATCTACATGAGTTCTCACCTTGCCAAGCTCATTGACTTTATGTCTTATGTTACATACCGCTTGCTTTCTGTGGTTTACAAAGGAGAGATTAGTATCAAGGGTAATACCTAGGTATTGAAAGGTATCACATCTTTCTAAAACAACATCATTCATGGTAAAAATCGGGTTAACATTATGTAAATTGTTGTAAACCATCCATTTGGTTTTTTTCTCGTTAACCGTTAAACTATTAGCTTTACACCAGGTAGCAATTTTATCAAGGCTGGCCTGCATCTGATGAGGGGATGTAATTGAAATAACCGCATCATCAGCATATAAGACTATATTAAAATTATGTATTAAAGGTAAAGAATTGATATACATTGAAAAAAGGACAGGACCTAGCACGGAACCCTGTGGAACACCATATACAATAGGATGTTCATTAGATAACACATTATTTGCCACAGTGCGTTGGGTTCTATTCGTCAGATAGCTTTTGAACCACTCGCATGTTTTTTCACTAAGACCAAAACCAGCCAACTTTTTTAGCATAATAGAATGGGATATCGTGTCGAAAGCTTTCTTGTAGTCGAGATATAGAGAGAAGGTTGGGTTATTATTTAAAATATTATCTAATATATTGTTAATGTGTGTGGTGGTAGCAGAGACTGTCGAGTGACCAGCCCTGTAGCTTGCCTTACAATTACTGCTATATTTGTCAATTTTGCCTTACAATTACTGCGATATTTGTCAACATGATGTACACAAAAGCAGTGCTGGCCAGTGAGTAACAAGTTAGCACTGTATGCCAACATTGTCTGCATGGTGCATGAGTGCAGCATTGATGAGTTACTCACCAGGCTGCATTAATGCATCATAAAAATAAATAGCATAGTGCATTAGCGTACTGTGCTGTCCTTAAAGTGTTAATCTAACCATCTGCATATGCATCAAGGGATCTATATTCTTGGGCAGCCAGGCAGAAAGCCTTCTTAGATGACTCCTTCTGGTTGAATGGTGAATCATCCTTTCTACTTGGCCGCTCACATTTGCTCTTGGCAGATCATTGACTGAGCACGTCTTACAGCACCATGCATCATTTAGAGAATTGATGAGAAGACAAACAGGCACATGCCCTTTTTGTATTGGCAGGTTAGATTGGATGTACTTTGGTGTTGTATTTGAGTGGGAGAGTGTTATAACATTTCTGGATGTCTATGTTACAATACTAAGTTTAGACTGGTTACACTAAGCCAAGCTTGTACCCCCTATAACTTGGGTTGACCGGGAAGCGTTATTATAGCATAAATTAGACCTATTTAGCTAGAAATGGGTGGAAAAAGTTAAAGGATATTTTCACACTATATGAAAGGAAATTTATTAAAACTTTGTTATATTTATACGTAGGCCCTTTTACATGCATTATAAGATTATGTTATATTTTTTCCTCTTCCCCTCAAAAACGTCCCTTTCCATATCATGTGAACTTTGAAGAGCTACACTGTTCAAAGTATTATGCATTAGCCATTGGCATACTTTTTTCAAATAGAAGAGATATGGGAAAAAAAAGAAAAAAAAGATACAAAAAATAGCCTTTTCTAGCCTCCCGGTCAAAGATGTCACCCGGTCAAAGACGTCACCCGGTCAAAGACGTCACCCAATCAAAGACAATCCAATTGTTACAAAGTTGTGAGACTGAGCCATAAACGGTTCAGAGCAGCAGCATCATATTTATTTTGGGATGCTGAGGAGCAACTCAGACAACGTTAAAGATTTATGCCCTTGAAAGTAAATATTTGCAATTGTTAAACTTTTTTTCTTTTGTTGTTACAAAACATTGCTGGCCAAAGATCTGTATGGAGGTCAAAGTATACATATAAATGCTCCAGTAGAACCTGATTTCACCCCTGAGCATGTGATGTAATTTGAATAAAATCAACCTTATCCATGATGGCTAGCATGTGGTACATTGAACCACAAAAATTGGGGCACCTTGAACCATGCTCTTGAAGTGCTAGCTCTATTATTCAATACATATGCGCCTGTGCATTGTAGTGCATAGAAGGACAATGTATCACTGCTCTTCACCAGAGGGCAGCAGTTTTTGCAAGGTCTCCTCATCAGCCTATCGGTGGGAAGTGAGAAGAGAATACTCAGTTCAACTGCTGGGTCTACCAGAGGTGGTATAGGACATATTTAAAAACACATTTTTTATTAGGCACACAGAAAGACACACACACAAGATACAATTTGGTTATACTATCATGATAGAATATGTAGTCTGCCATTTGGGATGATAAATTCTTTTGTAGCATATTCAGACCCTCTTTATCCCTAGATCATCACTTTTTTGAAGCAGAGCAGCCTGTTACATCATGAAAGAATACAACCAAAGATTTACATATACCTTGAAAATACCGCACCGTCGCGATTAAGCGCCGAGGCGCTCTTCAATTTGAAGGGGCTCTTAGCCAGGCATGTATACAAGACAGGCGCTTATTCAAGGTCACGATTTTAGTGCTCAAGAAGCATTTGGAAGCCCCTATACCCCGTCGCTTATTCAAGACCAGGCACTTTATCACGACGGTACGGTAGTAGCGATCATCTCAAGATGGTTTATAGACATAAATGGAAATCTGTAAGGCTCTAACCCAGTCACTACTCTAGAAACTTTAATTGACAGATTTGTGTGCATTAAAAATGTATGTTTTATACTCAATTCTATGCAAAAGTAACAATAGCTAGTAATTACACCTAAACTTTCAATAATAGATCCATATTGCTTATAGTTTGAACCACCCAACGATTATATTTTCAAAAATTCAAAATAAAATAAATACAAAAAACGATCATACTTGCTTTGTCATAAGTGATCTTATATCGCAATGATATAAAATAATTGCTAGATCCAAGATCACAGTTTAGATGACTTTAATAAGGCCAGGAAAAAAATTAATGTCCAGAAGTGGATCAACATCTCCCCCCTACTACTATATATGAGAGGCCATAACCGCTACATATCCCCCATCTTCTGGGGTATTCATTTGCCAGTATCTGCCTACAGTTTTGATACTCCAACAACAAGTTATTTTCGGAACGACTTTAAACAGGAATGCTAGGCGACGCTCAGATTTTCCCGAGATCAAGATGCTATAGGGCGCTGGACATGAAGCTTCGACCCATTACATTGCTGCCACCCAATGACAAAAGATCATACTATAAATATAACTCATACTCATATATAATACTCTTTGGTCGACACAACTTATTCACTCATATGATTTGGACAACTTTTTTCGGGAAATTAGGAAGTGATCAATTCTTATCAACAGGAGGGAGGGGTGGGTTGGGTGGGGGGGGGGGGGCCTTGACCGGGGAGTGTAAAAAATGTGGTTCCCCCTTACTATGCTTCAAAGGGCCCCCATGTGCACCGATTTTCGACCCGTAAGGGGGGGGGTGTAAAAATTTGGACCCATTGGCCGGGGGTGTAAAAAAGTTTGCACGCTCTGCGCGAAAGCCCCACCCCTCCTGTTAACCTTTCCCTTACCCTGAGTTAAAATGACAAAAAATCTTAAGAAAAGAAAGGAGAGCAGAAAAAGTGGAATCTCTTAGAACCAACTGACTGGCCATATCGTATATGGCATAAACATACACAGATAAAACAAAGAAGTCCAAAAGCTGTTACTTATGAAGTTTTATTTACACGGTATATAAAATATAGATCAATATACAACCCTTCACATATCGGGTGCTTTCTGTCTCCACCCAAACCAGACAATAATAAATTCACCACAACCATTTGTTCAAGTTGAGGATAGTTGGCAATACTCAATGCCAATTTATACGATGGATAGGAACTATCCTTAGACTGTTTTGGTCTAGTATACAAGCTGTGTAAGGCACTTCTTGTTTATGTTTTTCTACAACCTAATTTACTGTTTATGACGTAATGAAATGTCCAATACACTTCCTCATACACATTATTGAGTTCTCAGATCATGTTGTATCACAGTCAGGTAATGATATAGTGTAGCGGACAGGGGGTTGCCGTTGGGAGAGGGAGAGGGATGATTCTGGGGCGCTGGGAAGAGGGGTTTGGAGCATCTGGAGCAGTTCAAAGTCCAGAGTGCAGCGTCTCAGCCTAAGGCCAAAAAAAAGGTTTGTTTCAGGTAACATGGGCAGAAAATGTAGGGTCGGTAGGTCGGATTTTTTTTAACTTTTTTTTTTTAAACATGAAAGTACTAGCCGGCTTCTCCGAAGGACCTAAGATTGACCAAAAAAGGTTAAAAATGCGGTAACATCTTCAAAATTGCATAAAAAACTTAGGGTCGGCCCTGTTTTGGTAGGGTAGGGTCGGGTGACCTGAAACAAACCTATTTTTTTGGCCTTAGGTGGGGGGGGGGGTCAGTTTCTGCTACAACCCACTGGAAGACTCCAACTTTCTCACTGGTTTAGTACATGGATCAGCATTGTGTCATCATACATTCGTAACTGTGATACTTGAAGGATAAAATATGCCAGAAGGCTGCAGTTGAGTACAAATATAATCTCTTCACCTTTCCATTACAACATTTATTTCTGACAATGGGAATATATTTCTCAGATATCAACAAAGTAACGAGTAACAAGTGGTTAATACTTGAGCCCCTGTCCCACAATATGACAATATATTGTGATCATATCAGAAGTGGATCATAACATGATTAATCATTACTCCCTTGACCTTCTAAAGATAATTGGGTCCTGCCTTTTGGTTATTTCAGTAAGACTACACTAGTAGCAAAGAGCAAGTAGATACCAGTTTTTAGTACTTCATGCAATTTAAATTAGGAGAATATACATGACTTATCATACAACTGTTCATTAGGATATTGACTACCAGTGCATACTAATCTATAGTGGTACACACTTGACAAATTGGTCCCCACATCTTCACATTAACAAATATGTCGCATCTTCTGTATTGATGCACTAGGTGCTTATACACGTGCTTATGAAAGATATGAAATTAACGTACACTGTATTAAAGCTGGGCCGTCAGAGAATAAGTTCAGCATTTTACATACATAGACTAAAATAACAGTTCCACCAGAGGGCAGCAGTGTTTGGACAGGGGACCATGAGCATTGTCCAGCTACAACATATTCACCTTATCTTGTGTCTGTAAGAGCTGAGCTCCCAGCGCTTAAGAGCCCTCTTATGAATGAATACTGAACTATATCCAAAAGTCCTTTTGGCCTCACTTCAACCATGACGGTCAAGCTTTAAACTTAACCTGCATTTATGCATCATGCTAACAAATGGCGCAGTGCTACCCTGCAAGGAGTAACTGATGATTGGTCCCTGTAACCGTCAGGTGGAATGTAAAACGTAATGATTCAAAAAGATAACAACTGCCTAATATATCAGTACACTTTGTACAAATCATAGGTTTTGGATTTCTTTCACTCTTTTTACAGAATTGCTTAGCAATTATATTGGATATCAGTGAGATCCACACAACATGAGAACTGGCCACTATGATCTGTCCATGCTGCAACACAGAACTATCCCAGTGCTTGGACTTAACAATGTTATCACGTGAACTGTTGTTCACCAACAGATTCATAATTCTCAAATTATATAAGCAGTAAACCTTTCGACAACCAGTTATAATATCGAAGCTTCCTTGCTCTACTTCAACATTATAGTCATAAAGGTTTTGTAAATTTCATGAATCTGTGTGACCACGTATTTCAGATTGACAATGGTATTTTGATTGTCTCCAGAAATAGTTTTGATTAGTAATACAGCTACCTTGGTATATCACATCATTTACATTATTATCTTGATTTCAAGTGTCGTGTCAGTCTTCTACTACATTTGTATACATTTTAGGTACTTCAGCATGTTGTACCACATACAGAGGGATTTCCTTTTTTAAATGAATACTGTACTTATAATAGCAGCTAATAGGATACTAGTAATTGGCAATTAGGAAGTTTAAACATGGTATAATATCACATAGAAAATGTCTGTAATGCCTTGGTGCAGAAAAGTAGGGCATTTGGAAGTATACTGCAGTGCTAAAGTAGCTATAACCAAACCCCAGGTTTGGCTTATGGGACTCTACAAGTTAGGGTCTGGCTCATACACAAGACTTAACGGTACCAGCCTTGGTTTTACTCAAATTAAATTAATAATAAAATTACAAGCAATTGCGTCCCTTAATAGGGACTCATACGGCATTTGTACAAATTTAAGACAACACAGTTGTCAAGCGCTCCCAAAATAATGCATTTTGGATCTAGCAAAGTTTTTGGTAAACAAACCAGGTCTACCAACATAGGGTTAACAGTATTGTGTTTTCACTATGTAAGACACAACATGGTCACACTATATAATACGTGACTCCATGGTTACAACAACGATGGTAAAAAATATACAATTCAAGTAGTGAGCTGTCGAAGAATTGTAATTCAACAGTCCACCCAAAGTTTAGGAAGCTTACCATTAAATTTCTTTTAAACAACTTGTCGTATACATAGAAATCTGTCAGCTGTATGGTCATCAGACTCTGTTTTATAAAAAAAAAAAGAATATAAACATGACTTTTTAGCTCAGTGCCATACTGTGTGAGTATTCGCGAGGCTTGTGCTGCCAGTCTGTGCTATAGCACACTGCATGACTTTGTGTCAAGAAAAAAACATACCCAACACCGCATTAAGATAAGGACGACAGTATTGAGCCATTCCTATCGGCTCTCTGAGCACGATTTGCACCAACAGTAGGATTTCATAATCAGTACTTCTAACACTACTACAGTCCCTGTATTGAATGAGATTTTCAAGATAAATTCTAACCCTTTAATGGGAGTTGATGTTCATTTGGTGCATGATGCTTGAATGAAGGACCGATATGTAGCATGTCAGCGCTGTATCATGCCAACGCTTCCTCAGTGTATCAACCTCATAGGGTCGGTGTGAAGCATCCATGCAGCTTTGGCGAGTAACTCGCTGTCCTTAATGGGTTAACCCTAACTACCATATTAAGGCATCTACCTGTAAACCAGACTACAAACTCTATTTTTCTTCTCATTTACATTACGTCATTGGACATGATATGACTCTATTTATAGTATTTCCATCTGCACTATCTGACAAATACAAACCATGATATGTTACCCACAACGGGTTGGGGTAAACCTTAGACTAGTTCCAATCCCGACGCTCCGCTTTGGGACCAGTAACTGTACAGCGTTGTAACGGGTTACGTCGCCGCGTTCTGTAACCAATCACCCCAAGCTGGCCCCATCTCGCACCATTTTAAATAGCGCCATTAGAGAGCGCCACTCCGAGCAGACCGCACGGTTACTGGTCCCTAAGTGAGGTGAGCGGTAGCCGCAGGAGCGCATGGGATTGGAACGAGTCTAGGTAAACCTCAGCTCTTAGCTCAGGTAGACACTGAGAGGACAACATATTCCTGAGGATTTGAGCACAGAATTACTAAAACCCTAATACCAACACCTGAGGAAGAACCAGAAAATTGTGGAACAAAGAGGAGAAAATGATATGTCAATGTCAACAAATATCAAATTGACATCCCTTTAAAATAGACCTCACTGGGATGGGACGAGTATTGGCAGGCAGTGGTAGAGTATACATGTCTAAAACTGTTCATCAGATCTCTATCTTTGACTATTCCTCCCCCACTATAGCACACCCTGAGCACCAATGGAAATCAACGACGCTGACTCCCCTATGGAGTTCACGCCTCTGACGAGTTGTCGGCAGCACCCGCCGGGTTATCTTTGCCCTTCTTGGCTTTCTTTTTCGCGGGTGGCATTGCTGTGAGCGCTTCGTGAGTTTTGTTCACGTGACCTTGAACCGCCTTCCTCACCTGAAATTTGCCAGAAAAGTCACAGATGTGTGTGACAATAAAATGGTTAGATTGTCTATTCCTTATTCAAGAATGAGCAAAACCATGAGCAAATATTTTACATGTAATAGGCATACCGTTAGGTCTCACGTATAACCTGCTGGTTGTATAAGAATCAAGGCCCCAGTGCGGGTTATAGGATTCTCCCAAAATCCAGGTGCAGGGTATACAAGGATTTTCTCTCATCATGCTATGGTACTAGAAGTAGCCATAACGCAAGATGTGGGTTATATGTGAGATGCGGGTTATATGCTACACTTCATAGTGATATCCTTCAACAAGATCATTAGGACTCCAATGGCCTAGCCAGCATGGATTAACCTTACATATAATTATGGACCATACTTATTATCTTTATAGTCTGTAAAGCAGTAAATAGACATACCTCCTTTAGACCAATGACTCCGACCAACTTGCCGGCACACGTAACATAGGCGTGGTTAAGGTTCAGCAGGGAGAAAATGGTGTGGATCTACAACAAACAGCATGGCACCTCAGTCAAAGTCTGATCTCTAATAATGTGCAACTAACTTCAAATAGGAAAAGAGGAGGGGAGGAAATATAAAACAGGTTTCCCATAAAAAATCTCAGATTGAAATACCCAGATTTTCACTGATAAAAATTAAGCTTTTGTTTTTCTCTGGGTGCTCTTGCATTTGACGGTACTTTCCCCCTGCGCCACGAGTGGATTAGCCCGGTAGGTTATATAAATTTCATATTTTTCAGTTCCCTGAATTTCACAAGATTCTCTGGCTTACCATGATCCGTGGGAACCATGTTAAGTCCGTCTTACCTTATAAAGTGAAGTCTGTGGGACCACTTGGAATGGCGCGGGATCTATTGTCAGATCAGCAAAGTCGATTGCACGCTCTAACTGGATCCGCTCCCAATGTGAAATCTAGTGGTATGATAGGAACAGATTAGGTCACTGAGGATGCCATGTACTGTACACAGTCACCTTACCCACCACAATGCAGCGTCCGGGAGAAAATCGTTAGCACTGCATTGGTACATCATGCAAATTCTTCCTAGAGTGTATCAAAATGATCAATATGAAACATGTATGCAGCATGGGCGAGTAACAGCGCTGCAATCATGCAGATAAAATGGCATTACATGGTTAAGCTAGATATCCGTAATATAATCCGAGCCGCAGGTCTAGCATGTATAATATGGGTATATATTCATGTATGTATTATCAAAGAGTCACAAGTCAAACCATATTGAGGGAATAGGTCTTACCAGCTCTATGTCTAGGATGCTGCTACTGTCCACGTCCTCCATACCTGCAACCAACCAACACCTCAGTCAAACATTCAGTCAAACCTTAATGCTAAGTAACCTCTTGCGGGTCGCATAGTGCTTGGGCCAAAAAAAATAAAAGGTGTCTTTCAGATTACATAGTCTAAAAATCTAGGTAGGGTAAGTCGTTTTTCTCCCGTTTTTTCTTTTCTTTCACCTTAAAGATTAAAAGAATTGACCCGCAAACTTCAGCGCTGACTCACCGACAACAGCGTTGACTCATGGTCTATCAAATTGACTCTGAAATAGCCTCAAAATTACTTTAAATATAAATATTTTCTCAAGGTCAGCTCTGTTTTGCTAGGTAGTCGGGTAACCTGAAACACCTTCTTTTTTTTTTTTAATTTGGCCTTGTGCTAGAACGGTCACCTTTTACAAACCTCCTATTTTGAGTTGAGAAATAGTTTATGACGATCCAAAAAGTTACATATATTTTGTGTTGTGTAGTATCCTTATTAATGTCCTTCTGACGAGCACTTAACGTCCTCTCGATAGGTACAATCAAAAAGAAACTTTACATTTGTTTCAGGATTCCCATCTTACATACCAAACAGGTCGGGTGTGTCGAAGTTTGTTGGTTGCTTCAGAATGCCTTTTGGCATTGGCGGGGCTTCTTCTACTGGCTCCATCTGTCGACAAAAGTTAAGTGTAGAATTTACATGCTGGACCATGGCAACAGGTATCATGGTAACAGGTATCATGGTAACAGGTAGCATGGTAACAGGTAACAGGTACCATGGTAACAGGTACCATGGTGACAGGTATCATGGTAACATGTAGCATGGTAACAGCTACCATGGTAGCAGGTAACATGGTAACAGGTACGATGGTGACAGTTATTATGGTGACAGTTATTATGGTGACAGTTATTATGGTGACAGGTACCATGGTGACAGGTACCATGGCAACAGGTATCATGGTGACAGGTACCATGGTAACAGGTATCATGGCAACAGGTATCATGGTGACAGGTACCATGGTAACAGGTATCATGGTGACAGGTACCATGGTAACAGGGATCATGGCAACAGGTATCATGGTGACAGGTACCATGGCAACAGGTACCATGGTAACAGGTAACAGGTACCATGGTAACAGGTACCATGGTGACAGGTATCATGGTAACATGTAGCATGGTAACAGCTACCATGGTAGCAGGTAACATGGTAACAGGTACGATGGTGACAGTTATTATGGTGACAGTTATTATGGTGACAGGTACCATGGTGACAGGTACCATGGCAACAGGTATCATGGTGACAGGTACCATGGTAACAGGTATCATGGCAACAGGTATCATGGTGACAGGTACCATGGCAACAGGTACCATGGTAACAGGTATCATGGTAACAGGTAATGTTGTAACAGGTACCATGGTAACATGGTAACAGGCAGGCCTTACTTACCGGTGCAAGTTTTGGTGTGAGTTTTGGGGACTGTGACGTCTCGTCATCCACCCGGGATACGGAGAAGCGGAACTGCCTCTTGGACGGCTGTAATAAATAAGATAGACTGAATTGCATATGCATTTATTCTCACAGAGTTTCGATGTAATTTCATCATACCTTTTTATTGACGAGAGGTTACTGACATTGTTTTGATGATTCGCTCGTAGGGAACAAGGTAGTAAGGTGTACAGCTAGCCGTAATAGACAGTCATATAAGATTGAGCGACACCATTAATGACCTCTGGCCCCCACTAACCTGGCTCTGAGCTGTGTCGACCGGACTGGACACCTCACTGTCAGTGAGACTGGCGTGCTGCTGCTGCTGGGTGTCGGCGTCCATGCTGGTCTCGGTGTGTGCCTCCGACTCGGAGGGCTGTGAGTAGAGGCCGATGTCGGGGACCGGCAGGTGGCCGGGTATGAAGGTCATGTCGCGGCCCGGGGTGAGCAGCTCCTCCAGACGCTGCTCCAGCTGCAGGCGCTGGATGGAGCCCAGTAACAGCATCGTCTCTGCAGATTCAAGTACAGCTTTAGCATGTGCTGACAAGTGCCACATAGTGTTAACCCTCAGGCATGGGATTGGGTTTCGAAGAAAAATCCAAAAAGCAGCCAAAAGACGTGATCTGGGGGGAATTTTGTATGATTTGTATGGCATGAAGCCCTCTAGAGACTAAGACACCCCCCCCCCCCCTAATTAATGTTAAAATATTTTTTCATTTGGATCTGCACAAATCACAGGGATGACCTTTTTGGCCCTTAAAAATCCGGAAATCCAGAAGAATCCCATGCCTGAATCCTTGAAGGACGGATGTCGCTAAAAGATTATATTTGTTGTCACGAAGTACCAATGCAGGTACTGCATTGGTGCATCATGCCAAACCTTCAGGAGTATCTCCACCCTGTAGGGTCGACATGATGTTTGAATGCAGCACTGGCGAGTTACGCGTCAGGGCTGCATTCTTGCATCATGACGACCAAGGGCATGATGCATTAAGGCATCATGCTGTCCTTAAACGGTTAAAGGATGGTCGAAGCATTTGGATTCAGAATTCCTTCATTTTCCTGCCAGAGATACCTTATAATAAAAATCAAATTTGGGGAAAAAAATACTTTTTTTCACTTGACCAGTAACTACAAAAAGTTGAATGGCGCAAATCTATTCGCCAGTGCGCCATTAAATCATCATTCCAACCCTATCGAGTTGATACTCCCGGAGGGTTGGCTTAATGCATTCATACAGAACCGGCGATCTACATGAAGATAAAGTACTAAAACTTAAAGGGTTTTAGCTCTTACCTTTAGAGTGAACCAGAGGGTAGCTGCGGTAGTTGTGGTTCTGGAGCATGTCGTACATGTCGTGGTACGTCGACTTGACCGTCAGCACGTCCACTTTCTTCACCATGAAGTCGTCTGCCACCACGTGGTGTGCGCTGTGGGAACATAAAGGGTTTTAATATTACCCGCTTAGCTAACCTGCTAAGGGCCATGTAGTGCTTTATTGTGTTATGTCCTTTCTCTTCATGATGCATGAATGCAGCACTGGCGAGTGACTCACCAGGACTTCATTCAAGCATCATGCCGACCCTACAGGTTTGATACACTCCCGGAGGATCAGTATGATACATGAATGCAGCCAAAAGACTTACACATGAAAGCAATCTGTACAAAATGCCTGCATTACCAGGTAGACAATCTATAAATCTGTAAAGCGATATGCAGTCTATAAGGGATTAAAATAGCCGTCCATTTCTATGAATCTACCCAAGTGGCGTCCTTACTTGATAGCGGTTGGGTTGATCATGTCGGGAAGGTACGGCAGCTTCTTGATCTGGATAAGGCTGTCGTAGATGGACAGTTGGAGCTGGTGGGCGATAGCGTTAGAGATGAGCACCGCGATCTGAAACCACAATGTGGGGTTGTTTAGTTAAACAGTACCATGGGGCTGTTTAGTTAAACAGTACAGGAAAGGAGAGGGAAAACAGTGGATCTCCATCTGTCAATGCAGTACATTTATAAATTGTGAAATAATTTGTGAGGGTTCTCAAATTGATTAAAGCGAGTGAAGGGGAGGAGGAGGGAAAGAAAGGTAGCCATAATGAGGGAAGGGTAGGAGGAGGGATGGAAGGAAGGCCAGGAGGCAGGCAGAGGGGGGGGGGGAGTTGGCAGAGGGGAAAGCAATCTATGGCGAGATATTACCAATAGATGTCTCCATACGTGGGACTGAATTGTATCTCTGTGCGCTTCAGTTCACCAGCGTAGCCTTTACTCGCTAGCAGATGTTTGGTCCTGACTAGAACAGAGTGGCGGCCATTATCCACCGGAGGACGTTAGCGAGTGTGGGAGATTTGAAGCGCGCAGATTGAGGGGGAGGGTTAGGGAGAGGGGGCTCAGCGGAGTAGGCGAGGGGAGGGGCAGGGTAAGGGCCAGGGGGAGGGAGAAGGTGATGGTTAGACTGACTTATGTATTACTTACAACAGCGGGTAGCACATGCCCCATCTGTCCGGTTAACTCAAACACTATGACGGAGGTGGAGATGGTGTGGGTCACACTCCCCGATAACGCCGCCGCACCTTCAACACGAGACGGACAATTAGTGATTAAGGGTGTTTGGTTCCTCTCAACACTACATTCCCACTGAGACAGACAATTACTAACTAATCTAGGGCACAAACAGGCCACTCATAAACCAAGCGTACACACAAACGCTGGCTCAAGGGCCAATATTACAGTTTTGGGTAAAGCCCACAGATTTCTTCAGAAATACTGTATGAATAAACTCCTGGAGAATATATTTATAAAAATATAGTCATATTATGTGTCGTTAGAAAGAGAAATTCACTAGGAAACTTACCATTTTGGTAAAGCTTTGATATCAGTTAACAAGAGATATCTATAACTTTCTCTTTAAAAAAAATTGAAATAATCGTTATGCACCCAGTGTTTTAGTTGTTGGCCCATAGATTTCTAAAGCTACGGGCAAGAGTTGGCCCATGGTAAGTAAGTGTCTAACCCTGAAAAACCCTGAATGTGTGAGAGGAGAGTTTGTAGACTTACCCACGATGGCGTAACCACCAGGTACGATGTGTTTGTTACCGATACCCATCGGGAACCAGGCGGCCATGCCCTCCCCGACCAACCGACCAAACGCCGCTCCTGGAACAGAATGGGGATGAGTTATCTAGTACTTCATTGGTACTTCAGTTAAGGTGGCTAACTACATCTTACACTGCTATGGCGTTATTGAAACACCTCTCCATTATCAGAAATGCCACTCCTGGGCCCACAAATGTAGTAAAACTCTAGCGAAAAAGTAGGAAAAGTGGCATCTCAAAGTTATGGAGATAATTGATCTTTGTGTGAGAAATATCATATAAGGCCACACCAGCAAAAAAAAATTGGTCAATGGATTTCACTTTTCAAAAAATGGTGCAAGCGAGCAACAATTTTTTGTTTTACCCAGCCTCCATCAAAAGTTCCCCGAGAATCCATAACGACAAAATGAATTGGTTCACCTGGGAGAATCAATGGAAGAAAAAAAGTGAAATTTACAATTCTCAATTTTCCAAAAAATGAGGTGAACGAAATTGACCAACTTTTTTTTTTGGTCTGGCCCAAGATTTCAAGAATTCACAATAAGTCCTATTTTACATGGCATTAGGGACCATGGCTCACCTATTGTGAAGACGGGCATGAAGACACCAGCAGGCACGGGCAGCGTGATGGCCAGGGCCGTCATCCAGAACTGCAACATTCAGTGTCAAAGTCATAAACTCACATCAAATTGACACTATGTGAAAGCACTGTAAAGTTTTTAGGGAAAATTCAGCTCTTAGTTATCTCAAAATTCTCTTTAAATTGCTCAAAAATCAGCTACTGAAACATTTTCAATGATCAGATTATGAGGGAGGTCTGCTTTTATTAAAGAGAGGTGTTTTGGTGAGTAAATCTAATCGACTGTCTTTTTGAGTCAAACATATCAGTTGCGCCCTGAGATCTAGACGACAATCAACAATTAGGGTAGATTCACCTGGAGTCGGACACATACCCTGATACTGACACTTGATTTTGTGGCTATTTAAGCATTCTAAGCTCTTCATCTGTGAATAATGGTAAAGTTTAATTGTTATTCTTTCCAAAAAACTAACACTAGAAATCGTATTGTACATGAATGACCTCAAATTTCACTGTCCGTCTCAAGGTATGTGTCCGACTCAGGGTGAATCTACCCTAAACCTTTAAGAGCCGCAGAGTACATTGTACTTAAATGCATTATATTATACCCTTGGTCGCCATGATGCACGAATCACCAGGGCTATCCTTGGTCGTTATGATGCATGAATGCAGCACTGGCGATTTACTCACCAGTGCTTCAGACATGCAACATGCCGACCAAGAGCACAGTGTATTAAAGCTCCATGAGGCCCTTAAATGGTTTAAATCATGTAACATTGTACTGACCCTCATGAGTATGAAGAGGGTGAGGGTGACGTAGAGGTTGTTGTGGGGACCCTTCCAGTGCCGGATGATGGCTGCGTCACTCACGTCTTCGTCCACCCCGGTCGCCCACGTGATGTTGGAGAAGAGCATGTTCACCGCCTCCCCATTCGTCAGCTGTTAACACAAGGGGTGAGGAAGTCGTACTGTAACTTTATGGTGAATCTTACTGAGCAGGAAAAGCATTGCATTGGAGGGTATTGGAATTGTCCTAAAGGATTTGAGAAATATTTCACTAAGGACATGATATATTTAGCCCAAAACGATTTCTGCAGTTGTGGTTTATTTTTATTCGCTATTGCTACATATATGCACCACGCAACTCCCGAAAGGTCGGCACGATGCACCAATGTAGCACCAGCGAGTGACTCGCTAGGGCTACATTGGTGCATCTTGAGACATCATGCTGTCCTTAAAAGGACGGCATCATACATGATTGCATCAAGCCCCTGGTCGTCATGATGCATGAATGCAGCCCTGACAAGTGACTCGCCAGTGCAGGGTTGAGATTCTCCCGAAAGGTCGGCACGATGCACCAATGTAGCACCGGCGAGTCACTCGCTTGGGCTACATTGGTGCATCTTGCCGACCAATGTCAATTGTTATCTTTTAGCGACATACCGTCCTCAAATGGTTAAATTGTTGCATCAGTACTTACATCGCCGGCCATGTACTGTCCGAGACCGAGCGGACAGTTGAGTGATGACAGAATGAGGACCACCACTCCCGGGAAGATGAAGCGGCTGCAATCATAACGGTACCATGTGTTCAATGACAACCACAGTAGGACTACATGCTACATTTCTGTAGAACCACTTCTGGCATCTACCTGTCAGTGCATCAGAGATGCCACTAAGTCATGGATAAAAAGTAGGAGATCTTACAATTTAGGTCAATTTTCTGTGGGGAATCAATATAACTTGATATATAATATTTCAGCAAAAAAAAAGAGTAGAAATTCCTACAAATGTAGGAAATCTGGCATCAATGGTACACAAACATGGCACATACACCTAATATCCTATTACCTTATTGGTTTACGACAGGCATATTTGATTGCGGTAAACCAATTTGAAGCACACAAATGATCTACAACATTTTTGTATAGTTATTTTAGGTGATATCAAGAAAAACTGCACATGTACAATTAGCATTTACTCACTTTTTTTGGAGGAAGTTTGACATTTTCCGCTGACCCCGGATAAATTCGACAATCTTTCTGTGTGTGTAAACAAAGAGCGGTCCTGCGAACCCGCAAACCAACCTGTGGAGATATGATCGTGAGTGATTAAAGTTAAAATTCAAGTTTATCCATCACCGATACAACATCCAAATCAAAAATACTTTCAGAACTAAATTCTTATTCTCAGTGGTAACTCTCTATAGAGCTAATCGTTATTAGACTAAATAAGAATAGGTTTTCACAAAACTTAAAAAACAATAGCGGTAGAATAATTTTATCGAGGATGTAAATTGAATCCTTACCCAATTAGTGCGAATACCAACAGCTCTATAGGGTCAAAGGGCAAGTCCTGCCGCAGACTCGTTTTGAATAAAGCTGTTAGTGTCTCTGTAAAAGTACCACGGAAATGTGTTTAATCACACAAAGCAGCATTTAACATACCGTAAAACCTGGAGTAGAAGCTGTAGCTAGACCGTAAATCAGAACGCCAGTGTAGCTTATAATGAAATACCCTTAGTAGGTCAAAGTGTTGTGGATTGTGGCATAAACAAGTTTTTTTTTAGAAGCTACTAATACTGCAGAACTAAAGTAACTATAATCATATTATCTGTGCGGCTTACAGAATTTCCTCAAACTCTGGGTGCGTCTTATACGCAAGGTTTTACAGTATAAACACATTCCCAGTTGCGTTTCAAAATCATGTCTCTATGGAAACTCACAAATCACATAACTTCAGAAAATTGATGACTAAGGATTTACTCGTACCTTCATCCTTAAAGAAAATGGCTAATAGCCGGAAGACGAAGGCTCCACACACGGCAGAGTAAAACCCCCGCCAGTAGTTCCTGACTGCAAAGTAGGTCGCCGTGACCTCAATACTGAAGAGTACGCCTGAAACAAGAAAAAATTCTTGATGTAAAAACCACATTAAGCCAAAATCAACATATCTGGACTCATTTTGACCTAATTAATTTAATATACCCATGACAACATGCCAAAATTTGATCTTGTGACCTGAATAACATTTAAGTTTACTTGTCAATTGGCTAAAGAAGATGCATGAATAGCATCGAAATGTACCATCTCAACCCTAATCTCTCCCATACTTCGATGCAACGAAAACCTTCAAAGGGAATCCAATTCAAAAATTGGAGCCTACGTGTCAGTTTTTTGTGATACATCCAAAATATACAATATTTAGGATTGAGAAACACTACCGGTAGATTTACCTCCTATGGGGGCAGCGAAGGTACATGCGACGCCCACGGCACAGGCCGCAGCCAACATCTCACTGTTACGCGACTCGTTCTGAAAAGACGAACCACCAACCAACACAAATTAAACAACAGGAATATTTATCGTATTAAATATTCAATTACCGGTAGGAAGAATATTTCTAAATAAGAATATCCACATGGCTAAGATGGACCTAGAATGAGCATTAATCTGTATTCTATCATTTATCTGTAACTATTATGTTACTTTCAATAACATGAACTATTGGTAAGTGGAAGTTGTACATGTATTATTTACCAGTAGTACCCATGCGTTTTGCTACCATGTAAACTATTAGCTAGTCCAACCTTATTGTCAGAAGATTGTTTAACACCTGAGAAACTTGGTGAATTATCTGTGCTGTGAAAAACACAGTGTGTTACACACAGAGGTGTGGCTAAAGATAAATACCCATACCTCTCAATTTTATAATCAGGGAAGAGAAAATAAGTGAGGAGAATATAACAATTGATTCTACGGGTGTCAACCTTAACATATCTATAAAAGTGTAATGGTGACCAGATGTAATGATAGAGGCATAATAGGATTCACTCCTGGTCAACAAGAAACATCAGGATTCAATGAAAAGTGGCATCTATGATATTATACATGCAGTAAACATATTAAAATGTTATACATATTCCAATATCCTTTCAAAAAATGCAAATAGACAGCAGCCAGGTATATTGACATGGACAAATAAGCTGTGAAAAAAAATGGAAGCTATATTTTCTCCAACTGAGGAATAGGACCTTAGTGATCACTGTGTGCCGCAGTATAATGCTATGTGCTATAACATCTATCAACCCTTATTAAAGGGCCGCACGTTCCCTTAACGAGATATGTCCTTTGTAAGTATGATGCATGAAGGTAGCATTATCAACAAAGGGCCCAACTCATGAAATCACTACGCGGCCCTTAAAGGTTTAAAGCACATATCACACTCGTATACTCAGAAAATATGGTGATGTGTCATATACAAATTTTCAAATGAACAATATAAAAGTAATAAAAAAATAGTTTAAGCAACTGAATTGAGACATTTGTCTCGTGAGAGGCCAAAAAATTGGTGATTTGAAATTTGTGTGAGAATTCAATTCAAGAAGATACCAGATTCGCTGGGTAAGATTCCTCAGAATATTCACGAAACATTGGGGGCTTTTCGCTGAGTCGAGGTTTTTTGCTTGTTTGGGAATTTTCCTCTGATGGAAAATCTGTAATCACATCAGAATTTCTGATCGTTTCAGATCCCTCGATAGATTGAGGTCTGATATTCTGAAGAGGAGAAAACCAAAAACATTAACAATACAACATTCGCAAGCCTTAATTTAGTTTTTGTGCTAACATTAACAAAACTGTGAAACAGTTAGAATACAAATTTCGATTAATTTTTGAAAAGCATGTCAAAGAACTTGATCAATCACATTCAGCGAGTCATAAAAGATATATACATTTGATTGGCAATTGAGGGCTGATACGTTGCGAGTTTACAAATGCACGGTAAACGATATGTCACCGGTCACGGAGTATCCACACATTTTATGGGTAAAAGAACCCTTATTTACCACTAACCAGTATCATATAATAATAAGATGGTGGCAAAAGGACCAGGCACACTTATCAAAGATAAACCTTTACAGACAACATGATGCTTCAATACTTCAAGTTCATTTGCCGACAAGTAACTCGCTAGCTCTGTATTGGTGCGTCATGCCGACCCTCCTGGAGTGTATCAAGCCCGAAGCGTCGGTATGATGCATGAATGCAGCACCGGGGAGTTACATTAAAGCACTATGCTGCATTTAAAGGGTTAAGACAATCCACCATGCAGATTCAAATAACAAGATTCAGATAACATAACAGCACCCTACTTATACACTACATGTACCAACGCCAATTTACTTTCGGTAAATATGTACAATATTGAGTAGTTCCTCATGTAGCTCAGATCGAGTTTTAAGTCCTTTGAAGCATCTTGATTTATGTCATGCACGTGCTTTAGTATGTCCATATACGGGAGTGATATTTTTTTGACAACGGTGCGGGGGGGGGGGTAGGGGTGTTGGGGGTGGAGAATTTGGGGAGGGGTAAAAAAACCTTGACCGGAAAGTGGATAAAAATATTAAAATCTCGACCCCTCTCGTCGGGGGGGGGGGGGGGTTAAAAAAATGTCGCCCCTTCCCTTTTGGTTAAACGAATATCACTCCCGAAATCATCTGGACATTTGGGATCTTCCATTTTGGACAAATTGGTTTCCAGAAAATCCCTCCCCCCTTGGCTTTGCATCTTATCTCAACTATATTTACTGAAACAGAGGGACTGGATTCTGGAGTCTGGAGTCGCAGTCGATGTGCGAATTCCAGGAAGAGGATTCGTAACCTTCCAACACATGCTATTCTAGTAGTTTTTGTTGTTTACTGGATCCCCCCCCTGCTCCGAACCCGCCCGCTCCCTTTCAAATATCTGGGTCCGTCCCTGTTTATTATCGAAGAGCTCAAACTCTGGTCAATTCCGCAAATACATTTTCTTTCCATTTTTTTTTCTGGAAATAATATCTAAGCAAGATCATTCCAAAGCAGTGGTGGTCTGAACCCTATGCACTAATAGTGGCGCTAAGCAGTTACACCGATAAGTGTATCAATTTTTGAAACAATTTGGATTTGAAAATGATCATATAAAAAGCAATAAATGATTTTTTTTATACTGTAACAAACTTGAATCGATCATTATTAAATCTTAATCATTAGGCCTATGACGAACCAAATAATGTAAAATGGCGTTGGTGGGTAGACATTTACCTCGAATAATCCCTGTTGAAAATAAGCATGTCAACAATCAGTAACAGTGAACAATACGACTACAGACTATAGAACAGACACTGCAGCTTGTAAACAATGCCTCTATAGACTATAGACAAAGCTGACGATAACCATTTAACATAGCTTTATACCGTCAATCTACAATCTCCTTTGAAATCGGGGTTTAAACGTAACATATCAAACATAATTCGCATCACCTCCATCAGGCCAAACCCAAAAAGAAGTTGGGTATATAGATTTATTCTCTCCTTTCTTTTTTTTCTGACAAATTTTGCATGAGCAATTTTTCGAGAACAAACTGTCAGTAATGAGACAAGTGAAAACAATCGACTATTTTCTTTCTAATTAAAAACTGCATTTCGGAAAAAAAAAATGAACGAGCTTTTCCGGTGTGGCCTCATGCATGAAAAACGTCTGGTATGTCAAATACAGCAGGATCAAACAGCAAACACACTCAAAAACAATTGATCAATTTCACACATTATATACTACTGCTACTTTATACCACTAGAGCATATAGACCAAGGGTTGTTATCCATTTGATAGATATACAGATATGTACAATATTGTAGGGCTGAAAGTAATGTGAATTGACACTCAGACCAGACCAAAGTGAAATTAAAAATATACAGCAGTCCAACATTATAGCACTCCAATGCACTATATGGATATATATCTAAAACTGGACATCGACATCCATGTAACAGAAAGCTATATTTATTAGAAGTAGAAATCCATGAATATCTATATGAAGGAGAACACCATGTTCATGTCTATATGTCTGTGTGTATGTTCATTTCAAAATTCAAGATTGCAACTATTGATTGAATGCCACCATGCTTTCAATGTAATCTCGAATTGCAGTTGCAGTAGTTTGATACTAATGAAAAAAAATCTATTCTATTTTTCTTTCATGAACAGTTGGCATCCCATAGATTCAAGATGGCTATCACTTATTGAATGTCCCGATGCTTGAAATGCAATCTTGACTTGTAGTTGCATTAATTTGATACTATCAAAAAAACAAATCCTATTTGATTTTTCCTTCATTCAACCCATTCAAGATGGCTACCATTTACTAAATGCCACAATGCTTTCAGTGCAATGAAAAATTGTAGTTGCATTAATTTGATATCTATATAAGAACATTTCTATTTGATACCTTTTTCAAACACAGTTGGCACCCCATAGGTTTAGGATGGCCACCATTCATTGAATGCCACAATGCTTTAAATGCAATCTTGAAATGTAGTTGCATTAATTTTAAACTGTTAAAAACATCCAATTTAGTTGTTTTTTTCATGAAGAGTTGGCACCCCATAGGTTCAAGATGGCCACCAATCATTGAATGCCATAATGCTTAAATGCAATCTTGAGTTGCTGTTGCATTAATTTGATTCTTAAAAAAAAAACTTTCTTTTTTTTCTTTCATGAACAGTTGGCACCCCATACATTCAAGGTGGCTACCAGTCATTGCATGCCACAATGCTTTAAGTGCAATCACAAATTGTAGTTGCATTAATCTGATACTAATAAAAAAACTAATTCTATTCTTTTTTTTATTTATGAACAGTTGGCACCCCATATATTTAAGATGACTACCATTCATTGAATGCCCCGATGCTTGAAATGCAATCTCAAATTGTAGTTGCATCAATTTAATGCTAATAAAAAACAAATTCTTATCAATTTTTCTTTCATGAATATTTGGCACCCCATAAGGTGGCCACCATTCATATTAATGCAAATAGAATGCTTTAAGTGCTATCACGACTTGTAGTTGCATTAATCTGATACTAAAAAAAAAAAAATCTATTTGAATTTTCTTTCATGAACAGTTGGCACCCCATAAATCAAAAATGCACCCAGCACCCAGGTCAACAGCTATATACAGACACGTGTACCTCCCCTGCCTGTTCTCCTTCAATGCACAGTGAAGAGGGTGGGAGGGGGTGACCATCAACAGTGCATAAACACTTTGATTGGATGACAATGCAGTTTTTATATTACAACCTAAATTTGTGCAACGAAAATCATCAAGAAATACTAAGTATTTTTTCCAAAGAATAGCTTTTCTAGAATGGCTCGGTATTCAGGAATCCTACTGCGAATAAAAAAATGTCAAATTCTAATTCTAAATACCTGAAAATTGAGAAATGCTGACGTTCACGGGTTATGTAGGAAATGTACTAAAAACAGCAAAAAAGGGCAACAAAACCCTAATTTTCTCAAAAACTGTTCAGTAGGATTTTTTCTAACTGAGGTTCCACTGTTTTCTACCCTCATATTACACATTGGCATAGAGAATATATTGACACCTAGTCAGGATTTTGCGCTAGGAGCAATCTGTGAGGCGAAAAACAGCCAAAATGAGCCACTGGTCTGAAGTATAAAACTGGGCATCGATCACTATAGAGCTACAAAGAGACAGAGAATCGATGTCCAGTAATAAATGCAACTATAGTGATCAAGAACAGAGGATCGTGTGAAAACAAGAATTAGATGAAGACAACAACAGCCCAGTTTAAAACTCAGGGTGCATGTTATTATTTTCATTTATTGACTATTTATACATACGCGTAGACGCCTGTAGGGCATATACCCAACACATTATTAATGTAGAGTTCACTTTGGAATATCTTTAAGGAACAGTTCCGCTTATGAGAAAGTAACTAAATATCGTATATGATAGGTGCAGGAAATGAGATTTTATATGTGCATGAAAGGAGAGTAACCGCTACTTTAGGAAGGATGAGAATTTTACAGTTTTCTAATGATAAGGTATTTTAGTTCACTACAATCATGTACTCCTTTGACGTGTTGTTGGCATGCCCCATGTTACCCTACCGTCAGTGATCAGTATCTCACAGTTTGTACACTACATAATATATGGTAGCACCTGTAAAAAGTGTATGTCTCTGGTTTCTCCATTTTCTATGAGTGGTACGTAGCTATCACTCGTTCTTTCTTTTCGCTTGGGTACACCCGTATATGGGTATATCTGCAATACATTATTTAAAGATGCCTGTTCTTATATCAAACACTGCAAAAGTGACTCAAATTCATAGCATAGTTGTGTGCGTCGTGTCACTAAAAAGTTACCAAACTCAAAACAAACTCATCGGATAAATGCTGTGCATATCATATTGGCTCGTATAAGCGCCGGGATTTCAAATAACCGCCGGCCTCTGATAAGTGCATACAGTACAAGAGTCTTGAAATGAATTAATGTACTGCCGGTATGTTCTGGTACCAAATATGCGCCCCTCTTGTAGACACGCTAGGGCTATAGGTAAATTCAAATCAAAAAGCGCCTGCGCGCTTAGACGGGCCAATATGGTAGATCAATTCAACAGTGTCACAAAGATAAAGATCAAAACAAAATTCACTCACACCACAATAATGCAGACATACCATGATTGTGAATTGACACGGCATAGTGGTATCAATAAGAAAGTTATTGAAGTAGCTCCAAAGTATTATCTTCTCATATTGTTGGGAAATTTACTTTTCGCTTCCATCTTAATTGATATTTAATTTGCATATATTATGGTTATTTGATATTATTGATACCACCATTTAGTCTCCAGAATAAGATTGTCCACACATTTACAAGACTTATGAAAGGCAAAAGAAGAATCACACAAATAAATGCTACACCAGACACATACGATTATAAACAAAACACATTAAACAAGACATAAAGTGAAAAGACAAACATCATTGCGTTCAGCACTTACCTCTTCTCTCAATGGAAGCTATCAATCAAATTATGCGGATTCTATTTAAATTTCTGCATTTTATTTGAATTTAACGTATGGGATACAATTTTTTAATATTTTTCCATTTGGTCACCTTTTTTATATTAAATCCCTTTTCTTTGCACAGTAATTTGATACTTTAGAACAACGGAATAGTTCTTGCTCTGATAAAGCAGTAATAAATACCAAAGCTATAGATGGTTAAATATAGATAACCTTTATAGAAACTGTTAGGTATTACATAATGTATTCTACATTATTGCATTGTTATGATGTTAGCCATTTATAGGTAGCACATGACATAGAAACAAAAAGGGCATTACCGACCTCATAGATACCGTGGAACGACGTGATAAGTTTTCCTAACAGCGTTGCTGTAATACTGGCCACATGGACGAACGGACCCTGCAAAATTAACACCAATCTATCTGTAGCAAAAGGCCAGACATGTCTCATCGAAAACACCTACAATCATATCATGGCCCCTCTTTTTCCCAAAACTTTGTCTTGTATGTTATAATTTGTCGGTTTTGGAGAAAGTACATAGCCTACAAAAATATGGAAGAAATGAGTTTTTATTTTCTTATAAAAAAATATCATCTTAAAGTTATGAGTATGTTTGACGTTGTGTCCATTGTATGACCCACAGTGTTGCCGAAATAACATCGGCACAGGCAAAAGCCGATGTAGAATCGTAATGGCTGATGTAAGCCCTTCAGACATCGGCCAAAATGGCCGGCCATGACAATAGCTTTACAACAGTGAAAGAATTTTTCAGATAGTCCTATTAGAAGCAAAGTTATGGCCATGTTACCATTTGTCAATGAATTTTAACATTTCTTAATACATTTTTGCAGTTATCATTTAAAAACATCAGTATTTATCAATATAAATTAGTATGAAATCTATTTTTATGACATTAATGTATACACGCTGGTTTCATGTGGTCTGTGTAGAAGTCAAATGGCCTATGTAAGACCTCACTACACAGGCCACATTGGCCTGTGTACATAAAAGGTTTTCAGCAACACTGGACCCACCTCTTTCCCAATGAGGAGCCCGCTGCCTAGTGAGGTACACAGTCCGACCATCTTGGAGATGAGTGTTCGGAATGTCAGGTACTCCTTCAGAATGACTCCACGTAGAATCGTCTTCATCTCGGGGATACCTGAGCCTAATGATAATAAAACAATGAAACTCGTCAATTTAGAACCTAGACAACCCATTTACAGTACATCGGTTATTTCACGCATTCAGGGCAGCATAGTGTTTAAAAGATGGTATGTAAGCTAATGGACTTACCAAACCTTTTCTTCAAAATGGATATAATTTTAATGTCAAGGGTTTTGTTATTATTTTAGCTGATATGCAGTACTCAATGTTAAATATATTTGTCTATAAATGCATGATTTGAGATAGAAAACAATGTTGCTCATTCACCTCACTGACTCAGTGTCCCCCCTATGTGAGCATATAGGGAACTAAGCTAATAGGGAAAGCACTGAGCCATGCAGTATAAATTCATAGGGAGTTTTAGTGTCGACCTACAGTAAAAATGATTGCACTAAATATGCTTATTTGATAGTGATATGTCATTTGACGTTATAATGCGTTAATGTACCACTGACAAGTAACTGGCCAGTGCTGCATTCAATGAATGCAAGTAACTTGCACCATGATGTATAAATTCAATGCATCATGGTGCAAATTACTTGCCACAATGCATTGTTGCATCATGAAGACAGATATTTTTTGTACAGTAACTATATTACTATTGACCGTTCACTTACCGATGGCGTTGGGTCCCACTATATGCACGAACCCAGTGGAGAAGGAGATAAAGACGAGCGGGAAGGCAATCCAGGCGATAAACTGCAGCGCTGGGAAACCATGGAGTTCTGCATATAACCACTTGTACGCTGAAAGGATATGGATTTGTTGCAAATTAATTATGAATGATATTTTCTGGGGTTCGCTCACAGTTCTGTTCATCATGTTTCCGTTGGAATTTCTTGTACAAGAATTATCTCAAAGCAGCGTAAACTTAACGCTCTTTCCTATTCTTACTTAGGTCTTAGCTATTCTTATACATTTTGTACATGACAGTTTTCTGCTCACAGGTTAACAATATCAACTTTAAATTTATTCTCAAATCTTTATCTCAAGATGATCAACACAACCACAACGAATGGGGAAAAACGGATAGAGGACTTCTTGTCCCTACCATACACAACCACTGAATGACACCAAATGGGTTAAATTTACTAGACTAATCTAGACCTAGGCCCAAGACCCTCAATTATCCGTCATCCCAACAACCACAACGAATGAAGTGAAGTATACATGTTGGCAGGTTTATTTTTAAAAAATCAGATCCGGGATGTTTAAATGTCTATAATTCACGGTGTCTAACTCACCTTCTTGACATTTGTCGATGGCATAGTCCATGACAAAACTGAGTAGCGCCATGACCACGCCGAGTAGGGTCAGGAAGAGCCAGTCCTCCCCGATCTTGGACGCTATGATGTACCGTAGCCATGAGCACCTTCCTGTAATACCAACACATCGCATCAACATTAACCCTTTACATTGTGCAAGAGTTTTATACTCATTTAGTACAGTACTGAATTAACAAGTTTCAGACTCCCTGGCTTGTAGGATTATCGTAAAACCTTGCGTACAAGCCGACTTTGGGCCGATCCTATAAGCTGCACCAGGGGTCTGATTATGGTGACTTTAGTACTGTACCATAGTGGCAAAAACTCCTGTATAAGCCGCACCCTGACCCTGGGCCGATCCTATAGGCCGCACCACCAATCTGACTCGCTTACTAGCCGCAGCTTCTACACCAGGTTTTACGGTAGCCATATTTGAGGGGGGTGGTATTGAACGCCAGTTAGGCTTATAGGCGAGAATTTACGGTACTTCCACTTCACAGAGACGCCTCTTATGTAGATTTATAATTAATGTGTTTAATTAAACTACAACCGTGGAATACTCTAAACGAACAAAACAAACGTGCAAAATATCATTGAATAGAAGTTGATATCTGTATCAATCTTTACTCACGTTTGACCGGATCACACCAAGTTGGCTCATATTGTTTGAACGGGTGTTTCCTTCTTCGCTTTTCCTGGATAGCTTTTATGCGTGCAGCCTCTTTGCGAGCGAATTCTCCGAGATCTTTTTGGTAACGACCATACATCTGTAGGAGTGATAGGATGATTTTAATAGGTTTAAAACTGTTATAACAACTGGACAGGGTTGGCAGCCATTGGGACATGACTTATTTCCTCTTACTGTATGTATATAAAGGTTGGTCGCTACTCTTAACTTTGTGCCTCTACATGGGTAAAAATCGACACGGGCGACACGGCGACACGGCCCCTTTAAAAATCGACACGGGCGACACGGCCCCTTTAAAAATCGACGGACATGGTCACATGAAGTAGATTGTATACTAATGATATGGGATAAAAATCGACACGGTGACACAGCCCTTTTGCTAAAAATCGACACGGCGACATGGTCAAAATTGCAGGTACCCATGTAGAGGCACAACTTTGTATCCATGAAATTTCTTGTATTTTCCCAGGGTGGTAGCTTATATCATTTAGAAATGTAAAATGGGGTGTTCCCAAGCTACTTTTTTCAATCACAGATTTTTGAAAAAAAAGGTATTCTCTATTTTTGTTTGAAAAAATGCAAAAAAATGGGAAGTTTTCATAATTTTTTTTCTTGGTGAACCACTGCCCACATTAATCTTGAATTGCAACAACAATTGTTAACAACAGAGGGGGTGGTGGATTTGGGGGGGGGGGTAAAAAAATTGGACCCCTTGACCGGGGGGGGGTAAAAAATGTAGACCCCCTTGGGCTTGGAGTTGGGGTCAGAAAATTCAACCTGTTTTGTCACTTTAGCGACTCTGGGGGGAAATGACACCGGCGGCAGTGAAAATTATGCCGGTGTGATTGCAGTGTGTGGGGAGAACCCTGTTAAACTGTGAGCTTGATCAGCTGATGAGTCAAGGCTCGTGATTCAAGATTTCAAGATTCAAGATTCAAGATTGGCTTTATTGACAAATGAGAGGTACATTTACGTCAGCGCCGGGTTGATGGTAATTGGTTCACAATATTGTAAATGTTTTTTATAAAAGTACATATATATCTTTGAGCTTCTGGTCTGTCCTGTGCTTGGCAGTCAGGTTGTAATGATAATACCTGTCTTAGTTTCTGACAGTTCTCTATAGTTTTGTATTCCTTAATAATACCACAGATTTTTTGTTCAAACACATTTCTTACGTTACACAGTTCAGGCAGTTCACATTCAAATAGGACATGCTGTACAGTTTGTGTTTTCTTACATGTCTTACAATCTGTCTCTATGGGCTTTATACCTCTATAACTTCTACTTATGCTATCTAAAGTACAGTTTGTATCTAATCTAAGCTTAGTTAAAATACTTCGTACATGAGGAGAGCGCACACAATTTAAATATTCTTTCACTCCGTATGGCAATTTCTGGCACCCCTTGAGCACCTGACACCTGTCAACGTTGGCATCATCTTGTATGTATTGGTTGTAATTTTGGCTATGCATATCTTCCAGTCTTGTTTTGACTCTAAATTTTAAGCTGGCCTTAGTCCAGATGTCAGGCCTTTCCCAGACATCACGACATCCTATTTTGAACAAAAGATATTTAATATTTTCTAACCATGGGTGTTTGTCCGCTTTAATAGTTAGAAAAGCTTGGTCTAGAAGTGGGTTTGAGGACCCATGCTCAAGTCTGAGCCAATAAAAAAGGTTAAGTAATATTATTTTAATTTCTATAGGGAATCTCCCTAATTCACCTAGTGCTAGTGTCGTGCTAGCATACTTTGATAAACCCAAAGCAAACTTACAAGTTGAAGAGTAAAAAGCTTCACTTGTAGAATATTTTCTCTCCGTTTCCTCAATTGTAAACGGGACTGGCCGTTTTCTGTAGGCTGACATTACCTTGATTTTGTCACATATATTGTCTAAAACCACATGAGCTTGCATTGTGTTTCTATAAAATTTATAAGACTTGGTGCTAACATCACCTACATTCAAAATTTCAAGCATTCTATCCCAGTCTGCTCTAGATGTTGTTTCGCCACATCTGAACCTTACTGTGCAGTTGTTCTGAGGCATTCCCCAGACTGGGCAACCATATAATAATATAGGTTCTACTTGTTTGTCAAAAAGGGACATAAACAATTTAACTGAAACATTTTGTGAGGTGCTCAAGGCCTGTCTAATTGCAAAGGCAGCACGTTTGGCCTTTAATATCCTGTCAGTTTGCATTTGTTTTAGACTGCCATCTCGAGATATTATTAATCCGAGATACTTATACGTATTGACACATTCTAATGTTTGTTCCTGGAATTTCATTGTTAACTGGGAGGCTCTCCCTGCCGACATGACCATTACTTTGGTTTTACCAGTATTTACATGTAGATCTCATTTACAACAATAGTCTGATAATTTGTTTAGGCAATTTTGAAGCCCAGCCGATGACTGTGATACAATGACCAAGTCGTCTGCCCATGAGAGGGAGTTCAACGCGGCCTCCCCTAATTGGACTGGGTCACACTCTGTATCAAAAATTGTGTGTAGATCGTTTTGGAATAGGTTTGAAAGTGTAGGGCTTAAATTGCATCCCTGCTTCACACCGGTAGTGGAAGTGAAACTGTCAGAGATTCCCTGCGAGCATTTCACAGAGTACCTATTATTGTCGTATGCAGATTTGATAACTCTGTATAAGTTTCCTGTAATACCTGCATTTAGAAGTTTGTAGAATAAACTTGGCCTGTTTATAGAGTCGAAGTATTTTGAAAAGTCAATGAAGGCTGTATAAAGCTTTTCTTTTCCCTTTTTTACATATTTATGAAAGAGCGTCTGTATAATAAGTATATTGTCTTCGGTTCTTCTTTTTTCCCTGAAGCCATTTTGATTTTTGCTCCAAAATCCCTTTTCTTCTAGGTGTTTAACTATTCTATCATTGATTATCTTACAAAAGATTTTGCTGAGGCAATCTGCAACTGCGACCCCTCTATAGTTCTCGGGCTTATTTACATCCTGACTTTTGTGTATTGGTGTTATTATACTTTCCTTCCAACTTTCTGGGTAAGTCCCTGTGGAAAGGATGGTGTTAAAGAGTTTGGTAATTCCCATGTGTAACCCTTCTCCCCCGAACTTGATCATTTCATTACTTATAAGGTCGGGCCCTGATGCCTTCCCAGTTTTTGAGTTGTTTATGGCCTTAGATACTTCATTCAATGTAATGTTGTAGTCTAGATCTCCTTCTTGGGACATATTTTCCAATAGAGGTAGGCTATCTTTGACATAGTCCTGAAAACTGTTCCGGGCTTTTTTACCCTGTTTTATATTTAATAGTTCTGAGAAGTATTTTATCCACTCTTTTTGGTTAATTTGAGGTTCCTGTACCAATTTCTTTCTTGTCAGCTTTTTAACGCATTTCCAAAATAGTTTTGAGTCTTTGGACTCTATTTCTGCTAGCTTGTGTATTTTCTTCTCTTGGGTATTTCTAAATGTATGGTACTTTACCAGTTTATATGTTCTTCTTGCTCTCACAAATTCTATTCTTCTTTGATTATTTTGCTTATCTTTCTCAAAAAGCCTCCTTTCACATGCAAATCTACGTTTTTGTTGTTTTAGGGCGTTAATGTCTTCCTGACTTACTTCATCTAGAGTAGTTGAGTGTTCTCTGTTGGGACCTGTTTTTTTTAGTGTTAATGTCTTTTTAGTTGCATTGATCACTATTTCTCTCAACTCAGTTAATTCTATATTAGGCTCATTATTTTGTTTTTCCATATACATTTCTAGCTGGGATTCTACCTCTCTGCTCTTCATGTGTAGTGTATATTTTTGTTTACTTTTGTCGTTCCATATAAACTTTAGTACAGGCTTGAGGTTTGTGTCACAACCTGGTTCTGAAGTTTCCCCAGTTATCTTGACTTTTATCACACATGTCAGTGGATTGTGATCTGAGTACCATTGTTGGTCCTCCACTTTGAAGCGTAGTACATCTTGGTATAATGTGAGTGAAACTATGCAGTAGTCAACGGCTGATACCCCATTGTATGTCACACAGGTAGTTTTCCCTCTGAGGTCCCCTATAGTTCTGCCATTGACGATGCAGAGGTGACTCTGATTCAGCAGAGACATGAGCTTTCTACCAAAACTATTTACACTTGGGTCATTATTATTTCTTTGTGGTAGGTATGGGGTTGTACTCTCCTCCTTTTCCCCAATGTCCATATTGGTAATAGTGATATCGTCTGCAACATGGGAAAAGTGTTCTCTAATTGTCCCAGTTCTTGCATTAAGATCCCCTAGTATCATAATTTCCCCATTTACACTGTGTTCTATAATTTCCTCTTGTAGGATATCTAGGTAATTTGAGTCACCCTTTTTGTGGATTTCAGAACCTTCCGGGGGTAAATAGCAATTGCACAGATAAATATCATTTTTTGTGCCAAAGAAATTTTTGTCCAATTTTATCCAGAGAAAATCTTTGCACCTGCTTCCTAATTTCTGTATACCTTTACTGAGTGCTGTTTTAAACACTGTACAGACACCACCAGAACCTGTTGTTTTCTTGTGGTGCTTTCCCCGGTCACTCCTCAGTATCTGGTACCCTGGCATTAACAGGGTCTTACTCTCAGTCAACCATGTTTCTTGAAAATTGTATATATCAAAACCTTCTACAAAGTTCCTAACATCCTTATGTTCTAATTTTCTACCTATACCACCTTGTATGTTGTGGCTACCTACTTTTAGAGTACCTTTCTGTGAGATTTCCATCCTCTTAAAAAGCATTATTTTTGGACACACATGCAATATTGATAATATGTTATACAGGTCTATAGTCGTTTCAAGTTTGCTATAATTATCTAGGTCCTTTTGACACAATGTGATATTCCTTTTTTCGGTTACTGTAAGTGTAGACATTTTCACATGCATATTCATTTTCTTGACCATGCTAAAATGTACAAAATTGCTTTTTTTTTCTTTTTTTTTTGGATTATAGTAGTTGTATGACTACATTGGATAAAAATAAAAATTTCGCTCCGTAAATATTTTCATAACGAAAATATGCACAGCGTGAAACAAGACACGTTTACAGTATATAGCATTTGCACCAATAAACAAGGTGTATATATATTTTTTTTTTTTTTTTTTTTCTTTTTACTTAGTAGCCATAAATTTGTGTCGGTCCCTTTAACAGCTATGACTTGAGGGACGTTTCTATACTTGACTAGTAGAGTTTTTTTGATCATGTATAGCACCTTTCAATTGGGGTGAGAGCACCTTTCAATTGCAATAGTAATACTGACATTTGTAGCTGTCTATTTTCCTCATGTGTTTAAATCTATCCATGACTGGTGTATATGTAGCACCATCCAGCCACAGCTAGTACATGTTTGGCTGTTGTTCAGCGTCGTCAACAACAGCCAAACATGTACTAGCTGTGGCTGGATGGTGCTACATATAGTGAGTGAGGCTGAAGACAGTCAGTGAAGTGGTCAGTGAAGTGGTTTTGATTTCAGAGAGCCAGAAGGGCACGGTGTAAATGGCTCTGATCACGATTGGCATGGGGGATTCAACACAGTCTGAAGTTCTGCTGGATCACAATCTACCTCTTGCCATATAGAGACAACAAATACTCACCAAAGTTTCAACATAATCCACACTTTTGGGCACAGCCCGTGCCCCTTTTATTTTTGACTCCGCCATGTTTTGGGAATCGCTGCGAACTTCCGGTTTGACGCCAAAACTCGCCAGATGGCGCCAAAATCGTTTATGCTGCAGGTTGGCATACCCATATGTTGCACGCCTCGCCCTACACCTCTCGACCCACTGGGGGACACAGAAACCTGCCCTCTCTCGACCTACACCTCTCGACCCATTTAAGGGACCCAGGATTTTTCCCTCTCTCGACCTACACATCTCAACCATCCAGGGAGCAATTATTCTTGCCTCTCTCAACCTTGCACCACAGGACCCATTCCCTCAAACTGGCCCCTGCCTTGCACCATGCGACCCATTGGGTCCCCACCTTGCACCATAGGACCCATACCAGGAAAGGGGCCCCTACCTTGCACCATATGGCCTATGGGGTTCCCACCTTGCACCATAGGACCCATCCCAGGAAAGGGGCCCCTACCTTGCACCATATGGCCTATGGGGTCCCCACCTTGCACCATAGGACCCATACCAGGAAAGGGGCCCCTACCTTGCACCATATGGCCTATGGGGTTCCCACATTGCACCATAGGACCCATACCAGGAAAGGGGCCCCTACCTTGCACCATATGACCCATGGGGTCCCCATCTTGCACCATAGGACCTATTCTATCAAAGTCTCCCCTACCTTGCACCATATGGCCTATGGGGTCCCCACCTTGCACCATAGGACCCATCCCAGGAAAGCGTCCCCTACCTTGCACCATGTGACCCATGGGGTCCCCACCTTGCACCATAGGACCCATACCAGGAAAGGGGCCCCTACCTTGCACCATATGGCCTATGGGGTTCCCACCTTGCACCATAGGACCCATACCATCAAAGTGCCCCCTATCTTGCACCATATGGCCTATCGGGTCCCCACCTTGCACCATAGGACCCATACCAGGAAAGTGACCCCTACCTTGCACCATATGGCCTATGGGGTCCCAACCTTGCACCATAGGACCTAGTCCATCAAAGTGTCCCCTACCTTGCACCATATGACCCAGGGGGTCCCCACCTTGCACCATAGGACCCATACCAGGAAAGAGGCCCCTACCTTGCACCATATGGCCTATGGGGTTCCCACCTTGCAGCATAGGACCCATACCAGGAAAGGGGCCCCTACCTTGCACCATATGGCCTATGGGGTCCCCACCTTGCACCATAGGACCAATCCCAGGAAAGGGGCCCCTACCTTGCACCATATGGCCTATGGGGTCCCCACCTTGCACCATAGGACCCATACCAGGAAAGGGGCCCCTACCTTGCACCATATGGCCTATGGGGTCCCCACCTTGCACCATAGGACCCATACCAGGAAAGTGACCCCTACCTTGCACCATATGGCCTATGGGGTCCCAACCTTGCACCATAGGACCTAGTCCATCAAAGTGTCCCCTACCTTGCACCATATGACCCAGGGGGTCCCCACCTTGCACCATAGGACCCATACCAGGAAAGAGGCCCCTACCTTGCACCATATGGCCTATGGGGTCCCCACCTTGCACCATAGGACCCATACCAGGAAAGGGGCCCCTACCTTGCACCATATGGCCTATGGGGTTCCCACCTTGCACCATAGGACCCATCCCAGGAAAGGGGCCCCTACCTTGCACCATATGGCCTATGGGGTCCCCACCTTGCACCATAGGACCCATACCAGGAAAGGGGCCCCTACCTTGCACCATATGGCCTATGGGGTTCCCACATTGCACCATAGGACCCATACCAGGAAAGGGGCCCCTACCTTGCACCATATGACCCATGGGGTCCCCATCTTGCACCATAGTAGTATAGTATGTATCGGAACGGGACTATAGTTAAGTACTGTTTATTACTCAATCGACCTGCAGCCAATCAGAGGCCTCCCTTTTGGCGGGAAATTCAAAAGCAGCCAATGAGAGGCCTCCCTTTTGGCGGGAAATTCAAATAGGTCACGTGACCGGAAGTGACCTACTTCCGGTCACGTGACCTTTGGGCGGGAAATTCAAATAGGTCACGTGACCGGAAGTGACCTACTTAAGAGGGTCACGTGACCACCATGTTGGCGGGAAATTCAAATAGGTCACGTGACGGGAAGTGACCTACTTAAGGGGGTCACGTGACTACTAGGTTGGCTTTCAAAATAAGTCACTTGAGATTTTGATGGATAAATAAATTTAAAAAAAGAAAAAAAAAGCAAGCTGAAAAAGCTTGCTAAAAAATAATTTAAAAATGCGGCTCTTTTTTTCTAGGAGGGGGGGAGAGGGGCACTCTGGGGGGCACTCTTTAAGATGCATGGGGGGGGGAGGGGGGGAGGGGGGGAGGGGCAGGGTTTTTTAAGAGTGAGACTCGCTTCTCTGCCCTCTCTAAAAGAGAGGGCAGAGAGGCGAGTCTACTTACCATGAAAGGTATCATGATTGCGTTTATGATGATGTGCATCATGATGTGACTATCTTACAACCCTATGAGAAATAAGCAAGACATGGGCGTACTTACACGGGCTATTTGTAAACTAATTTCTCTTGAATCTATTAACAGCTCACATTTTTTTCTTAGATGACATCTGACAGCTGCTTGCTAGGCTAAGATATTGTTAAATAAACAACTTGGAAAGCTAATTACAGTTTTCTGGCTTGAAATATAGTCTTTCAACAGACTTTTTTTCTCATCTTACACAGAGGCAAATATCAGAGACACCCAATGGCGCTTAAACTGCTCTCAGCCAAGGGTCGGGCACTGCTGGACTATAATAGACGGGTCAAGGACCGTTCTACTGTGGGTCAGGCTAGGTCGGACATTCAATAACGCGACTTTAGCAAAACTTGCTTGAAAGTCTGACCATGCGAGATCCTTATGCCCCAGTCTGTCAATGCTGTCCAGACTTTCAAGCAAGGTTGTCAAAGACCTACCTGTCATTGAATGTCCGACTTAGCCTGCCTGACCCTCAGTAGAACGGTCCTTGACTCATCTATTATAGTCCAGCAGCGCCCGACCCTTGTATGAGAGGGGTATTGACACCATGTCACGCCACAAAACCCCTTATTATACCCTCATCAATTGTATTACGTCATATTACGTCATATTACGTCACATTATGTCATAATTATGATTTATGATTATTAATATTCATATTTATCATTATTTGTAATATGCACAATACTTTATACATATTTTCAATCCATATGTCCATCAAAGTACACCTAGACGTCAGACATACCTGTTACTCATAAAGCCAAGCATAACCAGCCCCCACACATAATTAATCCATAGATCACAAGCAGACCCTTATCCCATGGACAATAGGTAACGGTCGGCCTGTCCAGACGACAAGGCACCGACCGGTCACCTATACACAAAACAAATGAACTATATGTTGACCCCAAGGATTAACTGTCAACACATAAAACAATGCTATAAAGCTGGACACCCTTAATCAGTGTGGCACCGCCAAAGCCACTTGAGCCGGCTGGAGACCACCTGGAGGCAGGCGACAAAGCCCCCATGTGTGCATGCTACTTATTATGTAATCCATTACCCATAATGCACTGGACCCAGGCTCCCCACCCGCGGTCCAGCGCACACCACATGTTAAAGCCATGAATATATAATTATCCAATCAAATGTCAAATGTATATTATCCAATGAAAACCACTGTTACATCTACTTCCGGTCACATGGGCACCCCCTCCACCTGCCGGGTACCTGTACTTATACCCCGGTCAGATGGAGGAGGAAATCACTTATCATCTTGCAACCATCAGTAACTTATATACTGAGCCCTAGTGACTGGTACTCTGATATTAATATTATTATTAATAAAAGATACCAAGTATTGAAACTGACGTCTCACTTCATCTTTACGCCCTCATTGATGTGGAAGGGTTTTCCCTAGCCACAGAGTGGTAGAGAACCGGGCAACCTTCAGCTACCTGCGACCATGAAGAAATTTTTTAATGCAGAGACACCAGTCCCTCAGTGACCTATCATCACGGAGGCACACTAGGAGCCAGGGACCAGCACCAACATCAGGTCTACAACCCACCAGGAGGAAAGGACCAAGCAACAACAAGCACATCACCAAGTCCACCTCCTGCATCTACAAGGACATAGTAAGACATTCTAAAACAACACTTATAGACACTGTACCTATTATACCTATAGACATAGCTACCCCACCCACCTCTCCCATTCGTGTTGAACCCACTGTCAACATGGCCGGAGACGATCAGGTAGAGGTAGAAAGACAACGAGAACTAGACGATAGGATATCAAGAAAATTAGATGAACAATTAGCGGCCCACAAGGCAGAGTTAGAAAGACTCAACGCAGAATATAGAAACAACAAGTCCATTAGCGACCTGGCTAGCGCCATATCAAAAGCCAACAAATACACCATCCGGGAACCAATCAAATTCTCCAAACCAGACATTAAGATGAGCACCAGAAAGTGGTTCACCGACCTAGAACGTTTCGTTAGGCTTAAATACCCTCAAGAAGATCATCCCATCCACGTCACTTGTGCAGTATATCTAGCTGGACCAGCGTACGAGTGGTACAGTATGCAGCCCACTAGCATACAGGATGATTACGATCTCATAAAGAAGGGACTTATCCACCACTTCAAGGATGTCGAGAACGACATCAAACTATTGACACTGTCCCAGTTTGACCCCACCCTACAAACCATGGAAGAATGGCTAAAGGACGCCAACACCCACTTCCAAAACAAGGGGGTGGACATAGAAGCTGCCATCATCCAGGTAGCCACAGTATTAAACGAGGACTACCGAGAGGCGATCAGAGCGGAAAGTCCTACGACATGGGCTTCCCTCTGTAGAGCACTCAGGTGTGCGTACCTCTACAAAAAGACCTCCACACATAAAGTATCATCCCTGTCCAACAACACCCTAGACCCAGTCATAGCTGCTCAGCTAAGGGAGAAAGACAGGGAGAATGAAAAATTAAGAGACCTTCTTCAAAAGCAACAGGAAGTAATGGAGACGGAACATACTGTGGCTGCTATGGGGGGTGGTAAACCAAAACCCACCTACCACAAACAAGCAGCTGCACCTACACATCAGTCTCCACCAACTGACTTCGCGTTACCACCCAACTATAGGGGGAGGAGAGAGGACTTCGACATCAACTACGTTGACAACATAAGGAAGGCACGCTCAATGGGCCTCATCCCTCCCACCCACCGATTTAAAGGGGGACCCAAAGACATTATAACCCTTCTTCAAACGGGTTCCCTACCCCCACATCACTTCAAACTCATCCAGAATCAACAACAACAACAAAGGTGGCAGCCACAACAGCAATCATGGCAGCCACCACAACAACAACAACAATGGCCACAACAACAACAACAACAACAATGGCCACAACAACAACAACAACTTCAACTTCAACCAACGCCACAAAACCCCACTCAACAGTACACCATGGCACAGCTCGTCAGCATGATGAACGACCTCACCAAGACGACGGGAAACTAGATTGTCATCCTATGGATAGGCCTCATCAGGATGACAAAACAGTCCCCAACACAGAAGACACAGCATCGCCCATCGACATCACGCCACATGACCCACAGACAATCCACAACGCTGCACCAGTGCGCGGGAAACCTGCCGACGTCCAAGCTACCCTGGAAGTCGTCCCCCCACCACTCCCCGACCTACACATGGAAGAAGGTGAGCAGAGTGTTTTGTTTATCAACATGGTCAATGGCAATATAGATCTACAATTCAAAGATACCAACATCCCCAGTCTAGTAGACACAGGAGCCACCGTCTCTTGCATGAGAGAGGGTCTAGCCTCCACTCTATCGAAACTAGTTCCTCATGAGTTTTCACGAATCAGGTCCAAAGTTTATCTTGCCGATGGAGCATTGTGTCACATCAAAAGAGCTATCAAAATCAAATTCAAAATTCAAGGCAAAACATTCAGTCATCAATTTGCAATTCTTCCAAATTGTTCCTCACCAATCATATTGGGAACAGACTTTCTATCAAAGACTAAAAGCAAAATCAATTACTCCACTGACCCAACTCCAAAATCTCAACCAATCAGGGCAGTGAGAGCCATTTCGATACCTCCATTTTCAGAAATGGCCATAACAGGCCAAGTCACATGCTACCACTCAGTCAGCCAAATCAATGGTATAACAGACAATTTTGACAGATCAGACAAACTTCCAAATTACATTGTACAACGTTCAGTCGTGACACCTGACCAAAGAGACAGACACCCACTGATATTATTGAATATCACATCTAGAATCTGTAAAATCCAGAAGGGTGAAATCGTAGCCTTATATACAAAAACAGACATAGACAAAGAAAATAATATATTATCAACAGGCTACGACGAGACACAACCCGAGGAGACAGACATAGACATAGACAACAACTCTACTATCAGTGACAGTGCATCATCAACAGGGTCAGACAAAACTTTCTATGTACCGACACCAACATACTCAGAATATTCTGACTCTGACATGGATCAATCCATGTCAGACGACGAAGATTACATAAATATGGTACAAGAGACGACAGGTCACGACGAACAAGACATAGACAAAGACATGTACATAGGAAAGGACATAGACATAGAACCAGAAAAAGAAAAGTCACACGTCTTCCAAAAACCAGACTGCCTCACAGATGATCAATTCACAACATTTTGCCAATTAATTGAAGAATACGACGACATATTCGTGGGAAAAGATAATATGATTGGAAGAACCCATCTGTACACCCATAAAATCAACCTGATCCCAGACGCCAAACCCTTACAGTTCTACCCATTCAGAATGGCCCCGCACAAAGCTGAACGACTTGAAATTGAATGTCAGAAGCTGGTAAAGCAGGACATCCTGGAGGAAACCAAAACGGGTCCCTGGTCATCCAGAAGTTTTCTTGTAGAGAAAAAGAACGGGCAGGGTTACAGATTAGTGACAGATCTAAGATATGTGAATTCCCAATCAATCAACCAAGCACTTACATCACCACGAGCAGACGACAGCCTAGAAATGATTGGTGAGATGCGACCTGCCGTGTTCTCTAAAATGGATGCCCAACAAGGGTACTTCCAGATACCAATTAGAGAGGACGACAGGGACATCACAGCCTTTCTCACTAGGACCAAAAAGTATAGATACAAGACCATGCCCATGGGACTCGCCAGCAGTGCTCAGGCTTTCCAAGCTGTAGTCAACTTGATACTACAGAACCTGCAGTACAAATGTGCAATCCCATACTTAGACGACATCTTGTGTTTATCACCTACCATAGACCAACATTTCATTGACTTAAGAAACATATTCGAAGCACTAAGAAATGGCAAACTAAAGTTGAAGAAAACCAAGTGCGAATTCTTCCTGGAGGAACTAGACTTCCTAGGAATGAAAGTCACCACCGACGGTATCAAACCATCCCCAGACAAAGTCCACAAGATCCAGACATTCCCCACACCGAAGACCGCAAAAGAGGTGCGATCATTCACTGGACTCGCCCAATTCTATAGAAAATTCATCAAAGGGTTCAGTGAAATTGGTCGACCTCTATTCAACCTACTCAAAAATGGGAACAAATTTGTTTGGACAAAAGAATGTGAGACTGCATTTCAGACCCTGAAGGACTCTATATGCAATGACGTCATCCTGCTGTACCCAGACTACAACAAACAGTTCCATCTTACCACAGATGCATCTGGTACAGCCCTGGGAGCTACCCTTTCCCAGGAGAAAGACGGCGTTCTACGACCAGTAGCCTTTACGGGCAGAGCACTACATGACCACGAAAGGAATTATGGTGCCACCCAAAGAGAACTATTGGGAGTAGTATTTGCAATAGAGTACTTCAGACACTACCTAGAAGGAAGACCATTCGAGTTATATACTGACCACCAAGCCCTCATCCACATGTTGACAAAATCAGATAACAAAAACATGTGGGCAAGGTGGGCTCTCAAAATTCAACAGTTTCAATTCAATATCAGACACATAAGAGGCAAATTAAATATACCATCAGACGTTATGTCAAGACGAGACTACCCACTAGACAAGACACCAATGACAGATCCTCCACCAAAACCCAAAGCCATAAGGGTACAACATAGAATTATGTTTGAGGATGACATACACACACAGAAATTCAAAGAAGACGAACCACCATTGACACTACCAAAACGACTACCCAAATCAATCCTGAAGAGAAACTCCACCCATCACTTCTATTGTGAATGTATGGAAGAAAGCACAGAAGATATAGAAGAAGTAAAACGATTGACCCCCAACCTGAGAGCAAATCCTGACATCCCAAGTACCAAATTACACCATTTTGGGCTTCCACAAACAGAATACAAGGGACTGTTAGCAGCCATAGTGGCCTCGGTACAACAGGAAGTGGATTCAGCTGCACGACCGGTCCCAGGCCACGCCCCACAGCAGCTGACAGTACCCTCCACATCCCTAGAAACCCTATCAACATTCATAGAACAAACTCAAACAGAACAAATAGAGCAGGTTGCGGCGACCCGACCGGTCCCAGGCCACACCCCGGCACCGCAACCTAAGAAAACCACAGATAAACCAAAACCAAAGAAGAAAAATGAGAAGCCTAGAAGAGATGCCACAGACATGGCAAAACACTTGGCCAATCAGACTAATCATCTGATTGAAATGATAGAGAGCCTCTCTGACCCACAGATCTCCATACTCAACCTCAAAAGAGAACAGAGATATAATTTACACACAAAAGCTATCATCACGTATTTAGAGAACGGACAGGTACCCAACGATAAAAACAAGAAGGAAACGGAGCAATTTATCAAAATCGCTGATGACCACATCATGCTGAACGATATTTTGGTCCATATCAACACGGTACTATGGAAGAAACACAAGGAATTCTCATTCCAACCTGTCATCCCAGATGACATGAGACTTCCCATCTTGAAGCTTTTTCACGACCTCCCAATGGCAGGACACGCTGGCGCACAAAGAATGCTGTCGACCATGCTTCCCAAAGTATATTGGAAAAGCATGGCGGCCGACGTCCAGAAATTCACAGCGACCTGCCACGTCTGTTTGAAAGCCAAAAAAATGAACCTAACCAACAACCTGCCAATGACGGCCCATAGTACCCCTTCTTACCCATTCCAGTTCGTCCACATAGATGCCATAGGCCCACTACCACCAACACCAGGAAAGAACGTATACATTCAGGTAGTGGTCGACAGGTTCTCTAAATTCTGCATAGCTTACCCTACTACATCATTGGACGCGGAAACAACTACCGCAGAATTCATAGAAAAGGTTGTTCTGGCCGAAGGTATACCAACATACCTCCAGTCAGACAATGGAACGTCATATAAAAACTCAAAATTCAGAAACATGACATCTTCCCTCAACATAAAACATGTCTTCAGCTCGGCCTATAGACCAAAATCGAACGGCCAGGCTGAGAGATATGTGAAGACGCTGTCTGAAGGCATAAGGGCCTACTGTGAGGAACACCAGGACACATGGGATGTATTCCTACCACACCTCGTGTTCTCCATCAACAACACAGAGTCCGCCACCACTGCCTTCACACCGTTCTTCATTATGAAGGGAAGGAATCCAAACACCATAATAGACAACAAACTCAATCAGGAAGAAGAGAAAAGTCTAAATCTCCACATCATTGACAAATTAAAGAAAATAGACTACACATACAATCAGGTCATTGAAAACATTGAAAAGAGGACAGAACAAATGAGACAACAACACGACAAAAAGGCAAAACCTACAAAGGTGCAGAAAGAATCACTAGTGTATGTCAAGGTACCCCGACTGATGGATAGAACAAAATGTTTGAAACTTCAGAAGGTGTACTCTGGTCCATACATAGTGTGCAAATTCGCCTCAAAAACATCTGTCCTCCTCAAATCTGTGATCACAATGAAGACAATGAAAAACCCAGTCCATGTAGATAGACTGAAGTTAGTACGTCACGTTAGAAATAACGATTTCATTCACAGACTCATTGACCCAAACGACGACCTCATAGCCAAACTATGGAAGAGAGACGGAGACTCATATAAAGCGAGACCAGCGCTACTACAAACCAAAAATATATATAAAGCAAAACCGGCCCACTCCAAGGTCAAGAGGAGGACACCGGTAGGACTAAAACCATAATATAAACTAAATATATAAGAGGAAAAGAGTTATCGCCTATATTACATAAACAACAAAAAGCTCACTATATTATCGCTACTATTACAAAGAAACACCAACTGTCATATATTACAAACACTACTATCAAAAGGATCAGCACTGACTACTACAACGACTACTATTATCACTACTACTATTATAATGATTCACAAAAAATCACGACTTACACACCGATCATCAAAAGAAATACTGAAAATACAGTATTTATCACCATAAAGCGCACAAGCTTCATCAATTATTACTATTATTATTATTATCCATCTACACCCATTTCACCACACAAGTAAGTGGCAGGGCGACTCCATATTATTGCTGCTCCTTTAACAAACTGACACTTCAAATAGAACTATTATCAACATGTCAAAATCCGACATGAAAGGACAGTTTGCGCACTCTTATTAGCCCCCCCCCCCATAGACCAGTGGAAAAGCGGTGTATGCAGGCGGCCGCCCGCATGCATCGCAGGTGTCAACAACACCAGGAGGATGACCGCAATCTGAGCCCTGGATGGCGCCACCACTGGAGCGCGCAAACAAAAGCTCCACTTATGGGAGTGTGATAACGACCAACATGGCAGGGTGACATAGCCACCACCCTGTACCCAGACCAAAGGGTATAAGTTCCCACACATCCCCCCATCTTTCCACAGTCACCCAGTGACCACACCCCTACACACATCGATTCAGTCAGGAGCAGCCCACAGTTAATTTGGTAGATCCCCGCCAGTACTGCGCACTTACACTCATCCTTCACCAACTATCGACTATCAACTATTACTACTACAAACGATCGACTACTACTATTATTACTATCAAATCCCAACAACTCGGGAATCATGAGGTATACACCATACCTCCTATTACTCATCACACACATCATTTACACGGCAGCACAACCAATAGTAAGGCAAAATATCGGCCTCATCTATGAACAGCTGCCGGGACAAATCATCACCGGTCATGACCTACACGAGGTCATACTGGCCATCCCCTACAACATCCCAATGGCTCCTCGTCCGAAGCCACTCATTTACAACACCATCAGGACTCTTCAACTGACTTCACTAGGACCCCATGACAGCCATGACGCCAAGATGTTACAACAAGCTGCTGACCTCGACCGACTACTACAAAACGTAGATATTAACATTATTAAAACTTTAAAGAACATTGCACACTTCCTCTCGGATCCTATTACTAACAGGCCAAAGAGAGCTATCCTAGGATTCTTAGGGGAGCTCTTTAAATCAATCTTTGGCCTGGCAACCACTAGAGACATGGATTCTATTATCAACGTCATACATCACCTAGATGCTAGAATTGGTACACTGGCCGACGTCAATGTTAAAACTGCACAAGGATTACATGACGTCACCCAGCAACACCAGCAGTTTCTAGACACTTATATTAAACAACAGGACGTTGTACAGGAATCCCTACTTAATATTACCGAATCCATAGACTCGTGGTCTGATGATTTCTCCACAACCCTAACCTCCATCCAAGCCGACCAGGATCGTAGGATTACCCAGTCAGCCATCATATCGGCTCAGGTAATTGTCCTAATGACCAGGATCGCCTACCAACAAGGGTTATACAAGGTGGAAAATTCTCTCAGACTATTGTCCACTGGAATATTAGCACCAGATATGATCCAACCCACAGAACTAGCCCTCAAGCTAGCCACCTTAGACACACAACTCAAAATTAGGAACCCAGGATCCGAGGTAACCATTATTGACACCGCATATTACTACTCACAACCAGTTGCACTATACACCTATTCCAAAACTCACTTATACATTCATATTAATGTTATCATTTCTGCCACAGACGCAGCATTTAACTTATATCAAGTAATTACAACTCATGTCCCCATTAACACCGAAAATACGACGAGTTCTGGATCTACCCTATTACACACTGACAAAACTTTCCTCGCTGTCAACGAGGCAGAGACATTGTACTTAGAGATGACAAACGCAGATCTGCTTACGTGCCAAGGCTCGATACTGAAAGTATGCGCTAGGACCATGCCTAGAATACGCAGTGACCAGCCAACCTGCCTCATGGCGGCCTTTAAAGGTGACCAGGTAGACATAGCCAGACTCTGCACATTCCAAGTACACCCTCTGAGACCCATACAAACCCGTGCTATAGCTATTGGTAAAGATAAATATTTAGTAACTACTAACAGGGAGTACTACCACGTCATCTGCCAGCACATGACACCAACTACTAAGAAAGCTTCGGCCTACGCAGTTATTGGTGTCCCATGTATGTGCCACTTACAGTTTGACTCATTGTACCTCCCAAACACCAAAATTCCTTGTAACGAATCTTCTTCAACACATTTCCTAATGCACGCGGCCAATACACCCATACTACTCGCACTCACGAACAATCTCAACATCACAGCATCATCACTACACCACGATCCAATACACATACCACATCTACATACACAAGCTATCATCAAAGCTATGACAAACATCAGCAAGTTGTCATCAGACATTACATTGGACCTGGAACCCTTCACCAGGAATATCGTAATAGAAGCCACCAACGCAGCAGACATCTTAGACCGACCCATCCAGGACACACCAATACGGGAGAACATAGCTAGCTTCTTCGCTAGCCCCGTATGGAATTATATAGTACCAGTCACTTGCATTCTAAACGCCGTAGGATTCTTCTACTTATTATATGTATCCAAAGGAAAAGCACTATTCGCAACCATCCCAACCGTTAGTGCTCGACCCAACAACATCTCTTGGAAATTTATTAACCCCATCCCCCAGAGTGAAACCAAAGAAAATCACACTATCAATCTAGATCAATACGTTGATGCCCATAACATTTTTACACTGATATTTGTAGCTTTAATCGTATACGCTGTTATCAAAACCATCTTCAAGTGTAAAAACAAGATTAGACGTCACTTTGGAATGACAAACTCTGGACACAAAACCAATCCTACTATTACGCTCAAAATTTACCAAGGACACGTCAATCACACCATCCCACTACTATCCCTACCCTACGAACGTGACTCTATTGTTAATGAATTCATACCAACCCTGACGGCCATCTCAGCCCTGTCATGCCCATACCCACGCATAAACATGACATGGAACGGCCCCATATCATTCAACATCAACGGAAAACAGAAATCATACTATCTACCCAACCACGTCATACTACCCCTAGCGGCACGGTTTTCTATCATACCGGCCCTGAAAGACGACACCACCACCACTGGATTAACCCTTAAGACTATTGAAATGACTACATCCCTACATCCGACTGAAACCCAAGACAACATTGACATTGACCCCGACAGTGACAATACCACGTCACTTATCAAAAATCCAAAAGACATGACCACTACCGAACTATTGACAGCCATTGTTATGAAAAAGAGTGAGACAGGAAATGAAACATAAAAATTTAATATAGAAGGTGATAACTCAGAACGAACTTCCTCCATCGCCCCTCGACATTGAGAATGAATATCAAAGATCAAGTATTGCCAAAGATCATAGCATAAACAAAATACACTGCTCAAAAACCTATTGTTATACATGTACTATCATACCATACTAAGTATTACACATGGCCTATGTAAACGCTTAGTACATCTATATTATCATTGAAATGAATTTCTTACAGCTTCCTATCGTATGAAGTGATTGTATTATAGACTAGGACGGAAGCGCGACATATAGAATCAGTACGTCACATTACTATTACCACTGTACCATGACTTGTATTATGTAAATAATTGGTAAGGTTAAAAGCTTCCAAAAATGTCTAATCATATAAATAGAACGGAAGCGAGACATATAGTACCAGTACGTTACCATTGATATAATTACCACTGCATAACATGTATGTACAAAACACCGTATAAACCTAGAAAATGTGATTAAGAACCTAGTCATAGTCAAAGGTATAAGATAGATAGATACAAAAATCATAAAATCAAAAAAAAAAAAGTTCATACAAATACTTTTGAAGCGTGACATAACTCTTCCTCTACTACTTCGCGGCCTGCACGAGGGCGTGCAGGAGTTGTATTGGGGGGTGCTGTCACGCCACAAAACCCCTTATTATACCCTCATCAATTGTATTACGTCATATTACGTCATATTACGTCACATTATGTCATAATTATGATTTATGATTATTAATATTCATATTTATCATTATTTGTAATATGCACAATACTTTATACATATTTTCAATCCATATGTCCATCAAAGTACACCTAGACGTCAGACATACCTGTTACTCATAAAGCCAAGCATAACCAGCCCCCACACATAATTAATCCATAGATCACAAGCAGACCCTTATCCCATGGACAATAGGTAACGGTCGGCCTGTCCAGACGACAAGGCACCGACCGGTCACCTATACACAAAACAAATGAACTATATGTTGACCCCAAGGATTAACTGTCAACACATAAAACAATGCTATAAAGCTGGACACCCTTAATCAGTGTGGCACCGCCAAAGCCACTTGAGCCGGCTGGAGACCACCTGGAGGCAGGCGACAAAGCCCCCATGTGTGCATGCTACTTATTATGTAATCCATTACCCATAATGCACTGGACCCAGGCTCCCCACCCGCGGTCCAGCGCACACCACATGTTAAAGCCATGAATATATAATTATCCAATCAAATGTCAAATGTATATTATCCAATGAAAACCACTGTTACATCTACTTCCGGTCACATGGGCACCCCCTCCACCTGCCGGGTACCTGTACTTATACCCCGGTCAGATGGAGGAGGAAATCACTTATCATCTTGCAACCATCAGTAACTTATATACTGAGCCCTAGTGACTGGTACTCTGATATTAATATTATTATTAATAAAAGATACCAAGTATTGAAACTGACGTCTCACTTCATCTTTACGCCCTCATTGATGTGGAAGGGTTTTCCCTAGCCACAACCATTGGCTGACTCTGATAATTCGCCTGTGTGCACGAGGGGAGGAGAGGGTTTACAGCTTGCGCTTATAGAGCACTACTAGTGGAGGTTTGGATGAGGAGGCTATGACATATGATGTTTGTCTTAAAAAATAGCCATGGCGCATGTCGATGTCGCTTAATTATGCTCATATCTCATGTCGATTTTAAGAATTGCTCATGTCACCTGTCACTGTGTTTTTCAAGCTTCATGTCAAATGTCACTAGGCTTCATCTCGACTTTAGTGGTCCACACCGCTGCTGCTGCTGCTGCTGCTGTCGGTGCTGCTGCTTGTGCTGCTTGTGCTGCTCATGCAGCAGCTGCTGGCTGCTTGTGCTGCTGCTGCTGCTGCTGACAGATGCTACTGCTTGTGCTACTGCTCGTGCAGCAGCTGCCAGCAGCTGCTGAAGCAGCTGCCAGCAGCTGCTGGCTGCTTGTGCTGCTGACAAGGTCATGGGGGCTGCTGCTGACGATGTCACGGATGCTGCTGACAAATGCTACGGCTTGTGCTGCTCGTGCTGCTTGTGCTGCTGAAGTCGCTGCCAGCTGCTTGTGCTGCACGTGCAGCTGCTGCTGAAGCCGCTGCTAGATGCTGCTGCTTGTGCTGCACGAGACTGTGTAGCCGCTATTCGGCGTTTCACTCCTTATGTACCCTGTCCTAGTTAATCCTCTTAAACGGCTGAAAAGGCTCTCTCAGCACAGAGACTCTACTCAATGTAAGAGATCAGTTAAGTAAGTTTTCACATGCCACCTGACTACTGCGGGAGGGTTTAGACTTAAGCAGCTTAGTGCACACACGTGTCTGTTAGAAAAGCTACCTGCACACCTGCCTTCCTTTTTCACTAGTATTTACCCCCTGCCGACTTATAAAGCACCTATACACGCCTTCTTGCTTCTAGAGCTAAGCTGACTGGCAGCTATTTTAAAAGAGAATACTCGTTACCTGTATAACGGATAAGGGGGTTATGAGATTAGCGTGTGTATACAAAAAAAAACAAAAAAAAGCTACAGGGGGCGCGTGTCTGTCTGTGAGGTAGAGACCATGTGGTAAGCGACTCAAGTGTAAAACAACAGCACCTCCTCTTGTCGCAGTGAGTGGTGTGGACGGCGGCTGGCTAGTTGAATTTAAGCGTCAGCTTGAAAGATAAGGCCAAATAAAAAAAAAGGTTTGTTTCAGGTCACCCGACCAACCCTAGCAAAACAGGGTCGACCCTACGTTTTTTTTTTAAGCAAGTTTGAAGAAAATTTCATATTTTTATACTTTTTGGGTCATTTTTAGAATTTCCACGGAGGATGGCTAGTACTTTCATGTTAAAAAAATGAAATAAAATAAAATAAAAATCCGACCTACCGACTCCAGTCTTTCTGCCCATGTTACCTGAAACATACCTTTTTATTTTTTTTTGGCTTAATCCGTTCACGGGCTGGCGCGTCACACCTGTCGTTAATCACCCCCTGTAGTCTTTGTATACACAGGTGACTCGGCTTTATCTCTTCACCAGCTATAATCCCATATACATGTACCGCACGTTACACTCGTTAATTCTCTTTTCATGCTGATGGATTAAGGGTGGAAGGGTTCAGGTGAAAAGCGATTTGATTCTCTCTGGAAGAGGGTTGGAGCTCTAGGTGAAAACAAGCTTAGAACATCCAGATTAGCTGCTCTCTCGGCTATATAAAGAGCTTCATTTTTTCTAATCTCTGCCCACTTCGTCTTGTTGTACACTATCAGTCACGAGGCAGACGCTGGAAGTAGCAGATGTTTGCAGTATGGTTTACACAGAGGTTACCTGCTAATAGGATTTTGTCAGAATAGGGTGAGTTGCTATTAAAATGAACATTTAAATGGGTTGTTAATATGGTATCTGATGTTAATGAGCTAACACCTAACATTGAGGATTATGACCTCCCAGAGGGGCGTCTCGCCAAATTCTCCAGTCTTGACTATAGTCTTAACTGTCTAAAGACTGTGGAGCACGTTAATGGGTGGTCTCCTTACTAATTTCACTTGACCAGGCCGGCAGGGTCAACTAGGCTAGGTAATTACAACCACAAGGGCGGCTACTCAACATGCAAGTAGACCTACTACTACGAGATTGTCTTTTGACCACTCTGCCGCCGCCTGCTGGTCTGGCGATTACATGCTCTAGTATAGTTCTCCGCTCTTTTCGTCAGATGACGCCACAATAGGGTTTTTGTACATTTCCACGATACTCGCGAACATTTTAAACGCATAATGACCTATAATAAGCAACAAAGCACACTTCTAATATATTGAATATAAGAAACATGTCAACGTTGTGTATTTCTGATAGAATGAGGCAGATTCTTTGAAATATCAACTAAACTATAGTGAGATTGAAAATACTACACCATATCTAAAGCGATATAAAAGCTATATAAAGTCAGAACCTCTGACGGATCGGTAGGATCACTCAACCATTCGTCCTCGAAAGCAACACAGGGTTCCCGTCCAACAGGACTTTGAGCCTTGACGCTTTTGAGGAGGTTTGATCTCATGCTGCTTAACATGTGGTGTAATTAATCAACACCGCGGCCCCTCTTTAGGGGCCACACAATAAACAAAGAATAAAAAAGGGTAGGACTTAGGTTTAAAGTGAATCTCCCAGGATTTTGGCGAGGTCGACAAAGGAGGAGATAACAGATTAAACTGCAGGAGACTATACGCAAACCTTGATACTCTCAGAGGGGGAGCTCCATATTGCGGACCTGTGGTCAAGGTAATTACAACCACAAGGGTGGCTACTCAACATGCAAGTAGACCTACTACTACGAGATTGTCTTTTGACCACTCTGCTGCCGCCTGCTGGTCTGGCCATTACATGCTCTAGTGTAGTTCTCCGCTCTTTTCGTCAGATGACGCCACAATAGGGTTTTTGTACATTTCCACGATACTCGCGAACATTTTAAACGCATAATGACCTATAATAAGCAACAAAGCACACTTCTAATATATTGAATATAAGAAACATGTCAACGCTGTGTATTTCTGATAGAATGAGGCAGATTCTTTGAAATATCAACTAAACTATAGTGAGATTGAAAATACTACACCATATCTAAAGCGATATAAAAGCTATATAAAGTCAGAACTTCTCACGGAACGGCATCTGCAACAGATCACTCAACCATTCGTCTTGAAATGCCACACAGGGTTCCCGTCCAACAGGACTCTGAGCCTTGTCGCTTTTGAGGAAGGTTTGATCTCATGTTGCTTAACATGTGGTGTAATTAATCAACACCGCGGCCCCTCTTTAGGGGCCACACAATAAACAAAGAATAAAAAGGGTAGACCTTAGGTTTAAAGTGAATCTCCCAGGATTTTGGCGAAGTCGACAAAGGGGTAGATAACAGATTAACCTGCAAGAGACTATACGCAAACCTTGATACTCTCAGAGGGGGAGTCCCATATTGCGGACTTGTGGTCAGTTCTATCCCTTCTAGGGGGCAGGTTGCATGTCGTAAATGTCTACTACAGACATTGGGATATATTGTTAATCTTACTCTAGGGTCTCCATAATTAGACCCTGAATCCGTTGTTAAACGGGTGTGAGGGGGTGGTAACTAATACTTATGAGATGTTAGCTTAGTTCATAGTCTCCTTACCAATTTTCACTTGACCAGGCTGGCAGAGCCAACTAGTCTAGGTAATTATAACCACAAGGGCGGCTACTCAAGATCTAAGTAGACCTACTACTACGAGATTGTCTTTTTGGTCCTTCTGCTGCTTAGTTATTACATCCTCCAGTCTAGCTCGCCACACCCTTTGAGCAGCACCACCATTGCCTCGGTAAAAGTGTAGGGTGTGTGCTTTCCACCTTCAGGTATCCATAGATTCGATCACTATCACCCCCCTTGAAATGACTTCAGCTGTTAATTAGGGCGTAAAGCCACCAACCAAGTCCCTGTCAAAAGATGTGAATAACGAAACGCGCTAGTATAGTTCTCCGCTCTTTCGTCAGATGGTGCCACAATAGGGGTTTTGTACATTCCTACGATGCTCGCGAACATTTCAACGCATAATGAGCTACATAGGCAACAAAGCGCGCTTCTAATATATTAAAATATAAAAAACAATTCAATATTGTGTATTTCTGATAGAAATGAGGCGGTTTCCTTAAATACCAACTAAACTATAGCGAGATGAAAAATACCACACCATATCTAAGGCTTTATAAAAAACTATAGAAAGTCAGAACCTCACACGGATCACCCCTGACCCACTGGTCCTCGCATGCCACACACGGCTCTGCCGTGTTTGAGCTTTGAGGTATCACCCATCAAGTGATCCATGCCGCCCAACATGAAGCGTAATTAATAGCTGCTGTTGCATAGCACAGTGGCAGCATCTAACTAACTCTAAAGAGTTAGTCGGCCCCTCTTTAGGGGCCACACAATAAACAAAGAATACCCTGAATCTGGGACCTGCGGGCGAGGGCCCCAACTGTGAAGTCATTATTGGCTACATTGGTAATATCAATTAAAACTTTAGACAACACCCACCTTAAGTATCATTAACGGACAATATCAATGAACTCAGCATCCGCCTGGTTACCACATTTAGCACCAATTTTACAACTCACAGGGGCCACACTAGCCTCACCGCGCTTTTTATTGCTCTGCTGATTTCTCCAATCCAAAACATGAGGTATCTAGTCTAGCTGTGAGCTCATTAGGCCAAACAAAAAAATAATCCGTGTTCAGGTAACATGGTCCAAAAAAAAATAGGGTAGGTCTACGTCGCCTAAGGCGACGAAAGCGCGTCAAAGCGTTTACAGGGTTCGAGCCCGTGAGCTGCTCCTTGGGGCTGCAAAAAACGCTTAGGGAAAAAATTTTGGGTTTTTGGACTTTAGGCCTTAATTTGAGGGTGATCCCGGGCTGATAGAAAAATAATTCTTGGACGAGCGGATAGCTCTGGATCTCTTTTATCTAAAACAGCGAAAAATTGATTATGGTTTCGCCGCAATTCATCCGACGGGGGGTAATCAGCCCCCCCCTCTGCCAATCAAGGCAGTGAATCTTGGCGACCGTGCGATCACTCACGGCCACCGCGACGAACCGACAGAAGAGATCGGCATCTTAGTATGATTCGTGTGACCTACTTAGAGGCTCACACGGTGGAGGTGTGTCCGGCGTTCGGCGCGCTGATTGGCTACTGGTGGGAGGCGCTGTGCCGCGTCAAGAACTTCACCTATTTGGGGCGGCTGTTAAAGGCGCACTGAGTTGAGGTGCACCTTTAAGCAAGAGCGCGATCCGGCCTAGTCTTGCGGACCTCTGTTTAGAGAGTGTAGCAAGCGGCTATGTCGCGCTCTCCAACCACAGGCTTAACAGTGGTCCGCAAGACTAGAGTGCAAGACGCGTGCACACACAGACCGAACAGACACACACAGACCCACACACCCACACACTCCTATCAGTGAGACGTCTAGCAGATTCGGGAGAGGCGACCAGGGAGGTACTCTCGGCTAGCGGCCACTAATTGCCTGTTTAGATAAGGCACAGAAACAAGGGTGATGACAGACTACGTGTTCAAGCAGCCAACATGCCCTGACACTTGATAATGGGTGTGGACCGCTAAATTCGATATGGTGACATGACCATTTCTTATAATCGACAAACGACATGAGGTCTAATGACAAGTGACATGAGACCCAAAAAATCATAGTGACAGGTGACATGAACATTTCTTAAAATCGACATGGGATATGAACATTATTAAGTGACATTGTCATGTGACATGGTCATTTTCTAAGATCGACATTCGACATGGGGACCCCCTATCCAGAGCCCCTTGATAGATGACAGCTGTTGTGTGTAAGAAAAGTGTATGCCTCACAATCAAAAGATGATAAAAGGCTTTATCCCACTCGATGTGGGTTTTGAATCAAATATCAAGGGATCAAATATCAGATCGATATTTGACGTCGTCAAGTGATATCTGACGTTGTCAATCACTTTTACTATGTAGTCAAGGTCGTAAAAACAGAGCCCCCTGATTGGTCAACAGCATGAATGAAAGTTGCATCTCAAACTTTTAATACTCGGTATGGGGCCCCGTGGGGCTGGGACCAATATTTGCAATTTTCGGAAATACTGTCGAGAATTTCTAGATGGAAACACTTTGTCTGGGGTAATTTGACCTCTACTCTTCGATATTCAAGTAATACTCAAGCTATTCTGACTCTAAACATGAGTAAAACGGTCATTTACCAGCGTTATCGGCAGCGCCGACATCAACAACTGCTGATCTCCCTTGGTTACATGACCCAGCTCCGTTTCTAAGGCCTCATGGATCGGGGCCCTGAAGGGGGATCTGCAGAGGCCCTATATCGGGCCCTAGATATGTACATTATATTAATATCTCATAACTTAATTTACTCTAAAATCTTTTGATAGTTCATAACCTTGACCCTTATCTCCTTTTCTCGCGGGATAAAGATAGAATTTGGTTGTTGGCGTGGCCTCTCGTGGATATCTGCTCTTCTCCACGGCACCTCTCGAGCCCCCTGCGGGGCCTCTAGGGGCTGCTAGACGTCTCTCTGCTATGTAGTGTGGGATGTAAAAGAACCCTTGTCTCGGTAAAAGGGCCAATAGATTCGATCACCATCACCGCTCTTGAAATGACCATAGCTGTTAACTAAGGCGTAAAGCAACCCACACACCCACACACCCACACACCCACACATTTTTCTGTATGAGCCTTCAGACCTCAAGCTGCTCAGTGTACGGGACTAGGTTTTGTCATAGGCCCTACGGACGCTACTCAAGGTAAAAATAAGAGAGCTGTCTCACCATGACATTGGGCTGGCTGTAGTTTTTTATGTTTCGGTACCTACAACCAAAACAGCCAGTACCCGCCCCAGGGCTTCATGTCGCACGCGGGAAAAGTATAACGGTGGCGCTAACTGTCGGAATAGCGGGTACACTACGTCAGTAGTTCTTTTGTTCTCCGCTGAGTGACTGGGCGAAATGTAGTCGGTAGCTCTATTTTCTGTGCACTGTTCTGTTCATTTTCTACACTTAACACTTAAATAGACCGCGTGTTTGTACAAGCTAACCGTTTTTATCAGTGCAAAAATTAAATAAGCATCGGATAGAACACTAAAAAAATGAGAAAGTAATCCAGCGCTTAGTATAAGGCACCAGTTTTATCATGAGACACCGAAAGTCTGGTTTTTTTAAGGTGGATAAGACAGTCGACTGAGAGCTCCAAACTAACCAAAAACGTACCAGAGGGAGAACGTACCCGACAGGGCAGGGGCCTTCTACACCCCGGCTCTGATTGATGAGCAAGCGACAAGTGCTACAGAGGGCCTATTCCTCTTTTGAGGTGGGCCCGAAATTGAACAAAAGAATAAACTCAAGAAAAAGCCTTAGGCTTAAAAGAGTTGTAGATACTGATTTTAACGAAGAAGTCACATTCATTAGTTTACAAATAGCCCGTGTAAGTACGCCCATGTCTTGCTTATTTCTCATAGGGTTGTAAGATAGTCACATCATGATGCACATCATCATAAACGCAATCATGATACCTTTCATTGTAAGTAGACTCGCCTCTCTGCCCTCTCTTTTAGAGAGGGCAGAGAAGCGAGTCTCACTCTTAAAAAACCCTGCCCCTCCCCCCCTCCCCCCCCTCCCCCCCCATGCATCTTAAAGAGTGCCCCCCAGAGTGCCCCTCTCCCCCCCTCCTAGAAAAAAAGAGCCGCATTTTTAAATTATTTTTTAGCAAGCTTTTTCAGCTTGCTTTTTTTTTCTTTTTTTAAATTTATTTATCCATCAAAATCTCAAGTGACTTATTTTGAAAGCCAACCTAGTAGTCACGTGACCCCCTTAAGTAGGTCACTTCCCGTCACGTGACCTATTTGAATTTCCCGCCAACATGGTGGTCACGTGACCCTCTTAAGTAGGTCACTTCCGGTCACGTGACCTATTTGAATTTCCCGCCCAAAGGTCACGTGACCGGAAGTAGGTCACTTCCGGTCACGTGACCTATTTGAATTTCCCGCCAAAAGGGAGGCCTCTCATTGGCTGCTTTTGAATTTCCCGCCAAAAGGGAGGCCTCTGATTGGCTGCAGGTCGATTGAGTAATAAACAGTACTTAACTATAGTCCCGTTCCGATACATACTATACTACTCACCATAGGACCTATTCTATCAAAGTCTCCCCTACCTTGCACCATATGGCCTATGGGGTCCCCACCTTGCACCATAGGACCCATCCCAGGAAAGCGTCCCCTACCTTGCACCATGTGACCCATGGGGTCCCCACCTTGCACCATAGGACCCATACCAGGAAAGGGGCCCCTACCTTGCACCATATGGCCTATGGGGTTCCCACCTTGCACCATAGGACCCATACCATCAAAGTGCCCCCTATCTTGCACCATATGGCCTATCGGGTCCCCACCTTGCACCATAGGACCCATACCAGGAAAGTGACCCCTACCTTGCACCATATGGCCTATGGGGTCCCAACCTTGCACCATAGGACCTAGTCCATCAAAGTGTCCCCTACCTTGCACCATATGACCCAGGGGGTCCCCACCTTGCACCATAGGACCCATACCAGGAAAGAGGCCCCTACCTTGCACCATATGGCCTATGGGGTCCCAACCTTGCACCATAGGACCCAGGGGGTCCCCATCTTGCACCATAGGACCCATACCAGGAAAGAGGCCCCTACCTTGCACCATATGGCCTATGGGGTCCCAACCTTGCACCATAGGACCCATCCCAGGAAAGGGGCCCCTACCTTGCACCATATGACCAATGGGGTCCCCTCCTTGCACCATAGGACCTATTCCTTTAAAGTGTCTCCTACCTTGCACCATATGACCCAGGGGGTCCCCCCTTGCACCATAGGACCCATTTCCTCAAAGTGGCCCCCACCTTGCACCATATATGACGCATATGGGCCCCTTCTTGCACCATATGGCCTATTTTAACAAGGGGGCCACCACCAACCACCATATGGCCCATATGGTCCCCTCCTGAGCACTTCCACCATAGCACCCATACACTATTAAGGGCCCCTACCCTAGACCATATGCCCCATGGGGTCCCCTCCTTGCACCATATGGCCTATCCAAAAAAGGGGTCCCTACCTTGCACTGTATGACCCATATGGTCCCTTCTTGCATCATATGGCCTATCCAAATAAAAGAGGGGCCCCTACAAGACCCATACCAGTGATTTGGCACCTTCCTTTCACTTCATGACCTAAGGGGCCCCAAGCTTGCACCATAAGACCTATACCCAAAAATTGCCCCAACCACTAAGAGCAGGGGGTGAGGGACTAGGGGAGTGGGAAGGGTTGGAGTACAGGAGTAAAGAGGAGGGTCATATAGCATCATGCTATGCGGCTAAAAATACAATGCTCACTGTGGCTCAGTACTGCCTGCAGCTCCTTACTGCCTGCAGCTCCATGCTCCCCCGAGCTCCGAGCTCCATGTGCTCAATGGCTCCATAGAACTCCATGCTCTCTGGTGCTCCATGCACCATGGAGCTCTGGGCTCCCTGGAGCTCTAAGCTCCATGTTCTCAATGGCTCTCTGGAACTCCATCCTCCCTGGAGCTCCATGCTCTTTGGAGCTCCACTCTCTGGAGCTCCATGCTCTTCAGAGCTCTGTGCACCCAGGAGCTCTGGGCTCAATGGATACATGGAACCCCATGCTCTCTGGAGGTCCATCCTACGTAGAGCACCATACCTCTGGAGTTTTGTGCACCCTGGAGCTCCATGTTCCATAGAGCTCTGTGCTCCATAGACTATGTGCTCCATGGAGCTCCGTGCTTGCTCGATAAAGCTGTGAATTTGCTCCATTGAGCTTCATTTTCTTTAACACTCCATACTGCATACTCTGTAGAGCTCCCTGCTTTGTGAAACTCTCTACTTAATTCATGGAGCTCCTTATTCAACTACCTGTTATGGTCCCTACATTGCATATGGAGCTCTTTGGAGCATGGAGCTCTTTGGAGCATGGAGCTCTTTGGACCGTGCAGCTATTTGGAGCAAGGAGCTCCAGGGTACACAGAGCTCAAGGGAGCATAGAGCTCCACGAAGCACAGAACCTCAGGGAGCAAGGAGCTTCAGAGAGCATGGAGTTCCAGGTAGCCATTGAGCCCATATAGATGTGAGCTCCAGGAAGCATATAGATGTGAGCTCCAGGAAACAAAGAGCTCCAGGGAGCACATTGCTCTGGGGAGCACATAGCTCCAGTGAGCATGGAGCTCCAGGGAACCATTGAGCATATGGAGCTCAAGGAAACGTGAGCTCCAGGGAGCTGGTCATGGAGCTTGGCTCCACAAAACGTGGAGCTCCAGGGAGCATGGGGCTCCAGGGAGCATAGAGCTCCAGCGAGCCATTGAGCACATGGAAGGTCATGGAGCTGGGAGTTACAGGGAGCCCAGAGCTCCATGGAGCACAGAACTCTAGAGAGCATGGAGCTCCAGAGAGCGGAGATTCAGAGAGCATGGAGTTCCAGGGAGCCATTGAGCACATGGAGCTTGAAGCTCCAGGTAACACAGAGCTCCGTGGAGCATGGAGCTCAAGGCAGCACTGAGCTGCGGAGACCCTCCTCTTACTCCTGTACTCCAACCCTACCCTAGTCCATCATCCCCTGCACTTAGTGGTGGGGGCACTTTGTGGGTATAGGTCATATGGTGCAAGCTTGAAGCCCCCTAGGTCATGAAGTGAAAGGAAGGTGCCAATTCACTTGTATGGGTATTTTTTGGATAGGCCATATGGTGCACCAGGGAACCATATGGGTCATATGGTGCAAGGTGAGGGCTCCCTTGTTGGGATAGGCCATATTGTGCAAGGAGGGGACCATATGGGTCATGCGGTGCAAAGTAGGGGCCCCTTTTTTTTGGATAGGCAATATGGTGCAAGGAGGGGACCCCCTGGGTCATATGGTGCAAGGTAGGGGTATTCTTGAAGGAATGGGTCCTATGGTGCAAGGAGGGGACCCCATGGGCCATATGGTGCAGGAAGGGGCCACTTTAAAGGAATAGGTCCTATGGTGCAATATGGGGACCCCATGGGTTATATGGTGCAAGATAGGGGGCCAGTATCCTAGTATAGGTCCTATGGTGCAAGATAGGGGTCCCTTTCCTGATATAGGCCCTATGGTGCAAGGTGGGGACCCCATAGGCCATATGGTGCAAGATAGGGGGCACTTTGATGGTATGGGTCCTATGGTGCAAGGTGGGGACCCCATAGGCCATATGGTGCAAGGTAGGGGAGACTTTGATAGAATAGGTCCTATGGTGCAAGATGGGGACCCCATGGGTCATATGGTGCAAGGTAGGGGCCACTTTCCTGGTATGGGTCCTATGGTGCAAGGTGGGGACCCCATGGGTCACATGGTGCAAGGTAGGGGACTCTTTCCAGGTATGGGTCCTATGGTGCAAGGTGGGGACCCCATGGGTCATATGATGCAGGGTTGTGGAGACTTTGATAGAATAGGTCCTATGGTGCAAGGTGGGGACCCCATGGGTCACATGGTGCAAGGTAGGGGACGCTTTCCTGGTATGGGTCCTATGGTGCAAGGTGGGGACCCCATAGGCCATATGGTGCAAGGTAGGGGAGACTTTGATAGAATAGGTCCTATGGTGCAAGATGGGGACCCCATGGGTCATATGGTGCAAGGTAGGGGCCACTTTCCTGGTATGGGTCCTATGGTGCAAGGTGGGGACCCCATGGGTCACATGGTGCAAGGTAGGGGACTCTTTCCAGGTATGGGTCCTATGGTGCAAGGTGGGGACCCCATGGGTCATATGATGCAGGGTTGTGGAGACTTTGATAGAATAGGTCCTATGGTGCAAGGTGGGGACCCCATGGGTCATGTGGTGCAAGGTAGGGGCCACTTTCCTGGTATGGGTCCTATGGTGCAAGGTGGGGACCCCATGGGTCACATGGTGCAAGGTAGGGGAGACTTTGATAGAATAGGTCCTATGGTGCAAGATGGGGACCCCATGGGTCATATGGCGCAAAGTAGGGGCCACTTTCCTGGTATGGGTCCTATGGTGCATGGTGGGGACCCCATAGGCCATATGGTGCAAGGTAGGGGACGCTTTCCTGGGATGGGTCCTATGGTGCTAGGTGGGGACCCCATAGGCCATATGGTGCAAGGTAGGGGAGACTTTGATAGAATAGGTCCTATGGTGCAAGATGGGGACCCCATGGGTCATATGGTGCAAGGTAGGGGCCACTTTCCAGCTATGGGTCCTATGGTGCAAGGTGGGGACCCCATAGGCCATATGGTGCAAGGTAGGGGAGACTTTGATAGAATAGGTCCTATGGTGTAAGGTGGGGACCCCATGGGTCATATGGTGCAAGGTAGGGGGCCACTTTCCAGCTATGGGTCCTATGGTGCAAGCTGGGGATACCATGGGTTACATGGTGCAAGGTAGGGGACTGTTTTCTGGTATGGGTCCTATGGTGCAAGGTGGGGACCCCATGGGTCATATGGTGCAAGGTAGGGGCCACTTTCCTGGTATGGGTCCTATGGTGCAAGGTGGGGACCCCTTGGGTCATATGGTGCAAGGTAGGGGACTCTTTCCTGGTATAGGTCCTATGGTGCAAGGTGGGGACCCCATGGGCCATATGGTGCAAGGCTGGGACCATTTTTCAGGCATGGGTCGTACGGTGCAACGAGGGGACCATATGGGTCATATTGTGCAAGGGAGGGGGCCACCCTGAGGGACTGGGTGCTATGGTGAAAGGAAGGGACCCCATGGGCCACATGGTGCAGGTCCCAGGCCGGGTACATGTTATATGAATAGGCTCTGTGGGGTCAGGTTGAGAAATGCCATCATATGGGCCACCTCGTGCAGCGCACAGCCGGCGCTCAGTGGGCGCCACAGCGTAGGTCACGTCAGGCAATCTGTGGGTATGAGCGTATGCAATGCTGCCACCTGGTGAAAACAAGAAGCAAAACGCAAATGTCTGTCTAACTCTCCAGTTGAGGAGGCTTGAACACATTACTACTTCCTCCTCCACATCATGGGTCTCTGCTGTTTGTGGGGACATTTAGAAAAGATGCAAGATATTGCTCAAGATCTGCTTAAATTCGTTCAGGAGGGACTGGACAATGGAGATCCTCTCGTCATTGGACTCTTGGTCGCAATTGCAGTGGTCGTGCTAACAATTTGTGAGTATTTTGAGCTGTTTTCTTTCATTTTCTGTCACGAAAAAGGCAGACCGGCACCGACAAGTGACAACATCTGGTGCACCAGTGGTGATGTGTATTGAAAAGTGACAGCTGGAACCACGGTATCTACTTAGTATCGCCTAACCCTTCCCCATATAATATCAAATATCAAACCCCTACATACTCCTATTCAGGGGCTCTGGATGGGGGGTCCCCATGTCGAATGTCGATCTTAAAAAATGGCCATGTCACATGTCAATGTCGCTTAATAATGCTCATATCCCATGTCGATTTTAAGAATTGCTCATGTCGCCTGTCACTATGTTTTTGGGCCTCATGTCATATGTCACTAGGCCTCATGTCGATTGTCGATTATAAGAAATGGTCATGTCGCCATGTCGAATTTGGTGGTCCACACCCATTATTCACTCTCTCAGGCATATCAGGAGTACAGGAGTGACTATTTTGGCCCTTCCCCTCTAGTAATTGAGCGTTCAACCTTGTGCTATTAAAGACGCCTTGCAACACACAGCTACCTCCCCTCAACTTGCTCAAGACTTTATCAAGCCTTGATGAAAATTTAGAGCCCCTTGGCCTTGAATCATTGATTCAAAGCCAAGGGGCTGTAAATTTTGAAGAGGGGGGTAACATTTCCGTTTTTTGGCCTTGTGAAACGCAAGGAAATTGTCTAATTTATATGCCACATTGTCAAATCTGTAAGAGCTATATTTCTACACAAAAAATACTCAAGAGTTAGTACCGGTACCGGTAATGAGGAAATTGGATTCATCGATTTAATACTGGGTAACCAACACTACGGGTGTTTATCAATCATATCTCCCTCTCTTACAACAAAACACTAAACATGTACCTTGTATACTACATCATGTATAAGGTAGTAGGCCTATAGGTCTCGGTAGCCCCTATCATGATCCTATGACTATTAGAGTGTGTGATGTGTATACACAGCTAAGTGTAACAACATGCCTACAAAGCCCTACACATTCTGTGTTTTTTTTAAATTTCATACTGGCTGATACCGGCACAAAATGTACAGTGTTTCACTTTGACTGTTGAGTCCCTGTAAAACTAGTCCAGCAGTGTGGCCTGCCATGATCCCAGCTTCCTAATGGTGAAAGAATTTTTCAAATCGGTCAATTAGAAGCGAAGATAAGGCCATATTTGTAAAATTTGTTATATTAAATACTTTTTCAATATCTTTTAAGTTTTTGCATATTATAAAACAAGTTATAATGAAGTTTATGAAAGATTGAAATTCATATGGCCTGCGTGAGAAGGAAATGGCCTGGGTAAGACGCCATGATGCAGTCAAGAAAAAGTTTTCGGCAACACTGTCCAGTGTAACCTGTAGCCTGTAAGTTCGGTTCCCGATGTCACCGAAAACGTTTTAGTGGAGACACCGGGACCCTTACACCAGCAATAGGAATAAAAGTATATTCCCATAATGTGCCTTGGTATTCATGCTATTAGCCTTAGAAAATACAAATGTGCCATACTGCCATGACGATACCCCAGGCCAAGGCGAGGCTATTACCCCGGCGCTTATTATAGCCTTATACAAGACAGGTGCTTATTCAAGTCCCTATGTCATTGCCTAGTGCACACTTCAAGCCCCTTGTACACCTTGCGCTTGTTCAAGACCGGTGCTCTTTCAAACCCGGCACTATATTGCGATGGTACAGTGTGAACAACAGCTGGTACGACATCTCATTAATCCCCAAGTTAATCCGCTGACGACACGCCCCCATCACACTCCACTGCCCACCTGGCATGCAGCAGCTGGCTAATTAGCTTTTTGCCGCAATTCCTGTATCAAATTGTGTTAATTTACTGCAGAAATTTAACCAAAATTGTAAGATTTCCTACTTAAAAATGTAATAGGCACAGGATCTGAATAACTAAATGAACAGTATAAATATCTAGTTTAGAACAAGGGGGTGCGTTAGAGCTATAGCTACCTATACACTGTTGTATATCGGTTGTCTGCATTGTAACCATGCTACATATATAATATGATGTCTTTTTTGTGTTTTCAGTGATCTTTGCGGTGCGGGGTGGATCTAACAAGAGGCGCGGGGTGTTGCTCGTGGGTCTCTGTGATGCCGGGAAGACCCTCATTTTCACTCGAGTAGGTTACTTACTATATAAACTGAATTCTGCTTTCTTTTGTCGACCAACGATTTGTTGGTGCATCTGCATAAAAAATAGTGTACGCTCGTAAGATCTAGTGCTCTAAACAGTGTGTCAAGCTTTGAATTAATTGTTCCACTCCGGCTTTAAAAAAAAATCTTTTGAAATGTTTATGTTTTTGAATTCAGCTTGTCCACAGGAAATATGCACTGACGCACACATCAATTAAGGAGAACAGCGGCCTGTATGAACTCCCTGTAAGTATATCTGCACCCTGACGGGAAATAAAGTCCTATCATAAGATGCCTTTGACATGAACTAAACATGTATGACAAACACAATTATTACTGATTTGGCATGGCGTTGTTAGGCGTTGAGTTTAATCCGTGACACCATTCACGGGGGAGTAGACTATTACTCACAATAAACCTATCCAAATAAAATCATTTTAATACCAATTTTAATTCACAGAATGGAAAATCCTTACGCCTGATCGATCTGCCCGGTCATGAGCGGATTCGTCTTTCCATGGTGGACCAGTACAAAAACGCAGCCAGGTGAGTGCCTGCTTCTTATCTGACCTTATGTTACAAAAACTAAACGTGGTACAAATTTAGTACAGGAACTGTAATACACATAAACTACTGAAATATCTTTTTAATGTTTTATTTGTTTTTAAGAATCCAAAAAATAGTAGAAACCAATATTAATTACAGTAACTATAAAATTGCTTATTTTTCCTTCAGGGGAATGGTTTTCGTGGTGGACAGTTTAACGTTCCAGAAGGAGATCAAGGACGTAGCAGAGTAAGTAGAGACTCTATTACTATTCTACACAGCTTAACCCTTTAAAGACAACAAGATGCCTCAAGCTTTCTTTTTTATTTTGCTGTACTGGTGCACCATGCTGACCCTTCAGGGGTGTATCAAATCCTGGAGAGTCGGCATGATGCATGAATGAAGCAAATTACTCTCTTGTGCTTCATCCATGCATCATGTCGAGAGAGTGAATGCATTAAAATCCCTGGTGGGTTAATAACCAACCATTCTACATGTGTCATACCACCACGTAGTGACTGTGTAACTTTCCACTTTAAATTAACCAGGATATATAACACTTATCAATTTAATTGATAAATCTATCATGGATGTATATATGAATGCTATTTTCAAGCGCTATAACGTCATCATATTAAGAGCACATGTACAGGACCAACAAGACTTCTCATTCACGGAAAAACATCAGTTATGAAAAGCTGATAACATATGCATCAAATAAATTTCATAAAATTGAAATTTTTTAAATATTTTTTTTGTTGTAAAAATGGAAATTAATATTAACCCTATTGTGTTGTAGGTTCCTGTACACGTTGCTGACTGACCCGGTGCTGGCGTCCCACGTACCCCCGGTGCTCATCGCCTGTAACAAGACGGACCAGACACTCGCCAAGGGCGCCAAGGTCATCCAGGCACAGTTAGAAAAGGAAATGTAAGAGTTTTCTCCTGTTTTTACCATATTGATATTTTAGCCAAAGACAGGTATATTACAATTTCTTTGGATAAACTTCCGTTCAATGTGTGATTTTTGTAAATACAAAAACCAAGTGTTCATATGGCATATCTCAACATGTGAAGAGTTAGACATTCCTCGATCAATGTTTATGTAACCGGTCAAAATCAGACGCAGTATATATAATCCCATGCCCCCTAAAGACTTTATGATCATGTACATATTATAAAGGATTTTAGGTCACACACGCAAACCCTACTCTGGGATGTATATCCTGGAGTCAGTAACAAGACATTCGCCTGTGAAGAAAGAAGAAAACTTTATCAAAATGAAGAACATCCCCTTGAAAGGCGATGAAATCTTTTTTTTTTTTATTTAAAAAGTGTTTCTTCATCAACCTTGTAAAGCAAAATATCCCTTTCCTCTCCACAGTAACACAGTGCGTGTGACGCGCTCGGCTCAGCTCAGCGGTACTGACGACTCAGCCAACAACAACGCCTTCCTGGGAAAACGCAACAAGGACTTCGTCTTCGCTGATGCCAAACCTTTCCGGATTAATTTTGTCGAGTGCAGCGCTCGTGGAGAGAAGGACGGAGCAGACCCTGATCTGAACCAGCTCGAGTCGTGGCTGGAGCGGTTAGCGTAAATGAACGTGGTATGGTAGCTGTAGGAATATATGCAGCCGAGGATGAATGTTGTACTATGGGAGAGCTTGGTTAGCCCTGTAGGGCCGCATAGTGCTTTAATGGTCGCCATGATGCATGAATGCAGCCAGGGTTTCATTCATGCATCATAACCATAAAGGGCATAACGCAGCATCGTTCATTAAAGCAGAATAAGGCCCTCAAAGGGTTGTATTTTGAATAGTCAGAAAGGTCTGCAAGAGTGTCAGAACAGTGGGACGTAAATGGAAGCCTGTGTAAGGGGCACAATGCTGTCATGTAGAGCCATCATTAAGGACGGCATGATGCCTTAAGGCTTCATATTTATTTGTCATTGTGATACACTAATGCAGTGCCAGTGAGTTACCCTTCAGGAGTGTACAGTGTTGTCGCCTAAGGACGCAGGCCAGAATGGCCTGCCATGATCTCAGCTTCATATTGCTGAAAGCATTTTTCAAATCGGCCAATTAGAAGCGAAGCTAGAGCAATTTTAGTAAAGTTGTTTAATATTCAAATATTTTCAAAACTCTTTGCAGTTATAATGAAGTTAATTATATGGGCACCTTAAATATCAATATTCATATGGCCTGCGTGAAAGGGAAATGGCCTGCGTAAGACGCCAAGATGCAGGCCACTTTGGCCTGCGTCGATAAAAAGTTTTCGGCAACACTGTGGCAGTGTATCAACCCCATGGGGTCAGCATGATGCGTGAATGCAGCATCGGTCATGTAAGAGTTAGTATGTGTGCAGAATGGATCCAGGATAACTGTTAGCGTAAAAGGAATCAGCTGATCTGAAAATTAGTAGATTAAGGATTATATTTTAGAAGCAGAAGTTACAAGTTACAAGATAATGAAAAACGCAAAGAAAAGTGTTGTATTGTTGCGTTGCAAGGGATGACATTGCTCGAATTTGTTGTGTAGCTAAGTTATATCCAAGACCGTACATCTAAGAAATGTGGACCTAGAATTTAAAGAATAGAAGGAATTTGTTCTGTTGTAACGTTCATATTAATGCGGGTTCAGTTCAAGACTCCTGTAAACCCGATGCTTGTGAGATATAGACGTATTGGGCACCTTGTGCTAAATCGTGATAGTACTGCAATTTTGTAACCACGTCGATGCGAAAACAATGTTATCATCAGTACCTATTTTGATCTCCCCTCAATTATTTGTCAAATGTGTCGCTTCGCATGTCGGGTTATTAAATGATGCGCAATGTGTTGTCAGTATTTCAATTAATCCCAGCAAATATTTGTGTCAATTTATTTCCCATGGCAAGTGTTGTTTTTTCAGGTATACTGAATAAAGACTAGATATTTTGAATCCAACTGAGTTTTTTTTTGCTTTGAACTAAACCAAACGTGTATTATGCATGAGGGAATTATTTTAGTTACAAGTTAGACATAATAAAATACTCCATTTTGACCATTATTTTACAACTTGAGTTTATTTCAGTATTTTTTATTCCGTTAGGAATTCGCAGATAGAAAATTAAACAACAGCAGAGGCACACAAACCAAAACAATCAGACCTCGGAATGTGTTGGTCACTTCTCAGTCACAACGGAATCTCAATATGGAGCTGGGGTGGTCCCTAATACGGGTCTACTTCACTTAGCCTTCCTCCTAAAGGTGGATTAATGCCAGACTCGTGCAAATAAATCTCATCGCTCGGCTGCAAAACTGACAGAACGGTTAAATTTCTAAGCAACAAAGCACGTCATCTAGCAATGTGCATGTATCTTGCATATTATGCATTTACATCGCGACGATGTATTCATACCTCATTAAACTAGCCTATTAAATAGTTTTAACAGAGCCATCATAACAAGGTAGCTCTGGCCAGTGACAGGAAGGACCTCACTTCGTGCATTCAAAGCCTAATCAGAACTGAACGGTCAGGACATTGGATGAGTTGACCAGCAACAACGTGGGACAACTAAATCTAATGCATACTTAAACTCCACTGTGGTAGGGATGACCTCCTTTATTCGTTCCTCACTTCTTTGGAAATTGGGCCATCAGAACTAAGATGCTTGGTCTGCTTTGGGTAGAATCTTAGGTATAAATGTGTCAACATTATAGACAGAGATCAGCGTTGAGTTTCTGCAAAAGCGATTTTTTAAAGAATGGTTCTTTGGTTGGTTTATTATCATAAGCATATATATGTATTCAGCTGAAGTTCTGTGTCATTCTAATGTAAATCTTCAACAGTTTCTTATCCCATAGACATACATTCCCTGTGTGTGTCTATGCTAATACCTTATCTGTAAAACACTTGAATGTGAACGTACCCCGTACTTTGTGCATGGTCAAATACCAAAAGAAGTATAAAGTATAAAGAGAAAGCTCTAATATGAGATTATCAGATAATTTTAATAGTATCATTTTTGCGTATTAAAAGTAATTTGGGATCAGATTCCGAATACTACTTTTTTACTACTCCCATTTTCCTCTTGTAGACATAATAATAAAGCAAGTTTGTTTGAAATGTCTTCCCTTAAAATTTGGCAATATTTTCAAAACTTTTACAATATTCTCAGCATTCAAGTTACACAGAATTCCTTCATTTTTATTCTGACAAATAGACCACCGGTAAAATCAAACATCTGATGTCGGCAATATTGGAAACTATTTTTCAGCAAATGACATAGAAATGATACCATTTATTGTGCAGCAATAGACAAAAACAAGTATATCAAAATGTACAAAATATTATATTCACTCGGCATTCAGCTTCCTGTTAACTCGCATCAATAAACATACAGATCAGTATAAACACTCCTATATACATACACACTGAACAGCTGCAGAGAGTCTATAAATAGTATCTATTAACCCTTTAAGGACGGCATGTCGCTAAAAGATGACATTTGTCGGCATGATGCACCAATTGTTGCACCATGCAGAATCTTTGGAAGTGGCTAAACCCGCAATTGGCATGATGCTTAAATGCAGCACTGATGACATACTCGTCAGGCCTGCATTAATGCATTATGCCGTCCTCAAAGGGTTAAACAGTTATAGAAAAGTTTATATACACACGTTACATCATGTCAAACCAGCTCATGCCACATTATTTGGCAGAAATGTGTACACATTTCACCACAATAAATAATCTCAGAGAAAAGTTTTTACAACGCCCATCTTTTTTCTTTCTGTAATAGATATTATACACGTGCAGGTATAAAATGTATAGATATTTCCAAAGGATCTGGCAATTGTTAATGCTGATGAACCGGTACTTGGTTATCCCGTAACCTTGTGTGGGATATTTAGTTGTGTTCTTCACTTAAGAGTAACCCTTTAAGGGCCGTATAGTGCTTTATTGTATTATGCCTATTATAGTCATGACACGTGAATGCAGCCCTGCAAGTAACTCCTAGGGCTCTACTCAAGCATCATGCCAACTTTATTGGGTTGACACAATCTTTAAGGATCTGCAATATACATGAATGCCTGTATTAACAAGTGTAGGTCTTCTGAATTAATTCTTTTGTAATTTTAAGTTTTTGACACACGCAACGTTGATTGAATACCAGACGATAACGCGGCATAGTGGTAAATTTGGGTGCCGTAATGCATCGGTGGGAGACACAATAATTGAAACATATAAAAACATCAACAAAAGTAATCAAAATCACATTGTGTGATTTCTAGACAACATACCACAAAGGCTTCACCAGCATGAACATAGACGCGATAAGCCAATATAAAAACGCAATCGTTGTCCCTCGGGCCATCTTAGTTCATGATATCAAAATTCATTATCATAACTGATAAGGCCAAGTGTATGACTATTTTCTAGCCTCTTTGACATAATCTCCAATTTCAAGGTTGCTAGTGACTTCCATAATGCTTATATTTACACTGTAATTCAGTCTATACATATAAAAACAGCACACATGGCATAAACTAATTGGCTGTGTAGACATTAAAAGTAAGTTTAGAGACGTAACACTTGAGTACAGCAGAGAACCAGTGACAATGTTTTATATAAGGTCGGAACTAGCCCTTTAAGGGCCGCATGGTGCTTTAATGCAATACGGCCTTTGTCGTCATGATGCATGAATGCAGGCGTGGCAAGTTACTCGCCAGGAATGATGCATGTGTCATGATGACAACGTCCATACTGCATTAATGCAGAAATACTGCGACAGACAGCAGTGTTCTCATCACAATTGTTGTATGTCATTTACTACATGCCGGACCTATCCCAATACATAGACTGCAACATTTGCAAGGGTATTCTTCAGGGTTTTCATCTTTGCGGCAAGTCGTGGCATTCATGCTTCATGCCTACCCTTCAGGTGTGAGGGTTGGTATGACAGCTAATGCAGCGCTCGGCGCTGTATTGGTGCACATGAAGAGAGATGGACTACAATCCTTTCGGTATCACGCCGTCATTAAAGGGCCAGAAGCAGGACTATTGGCCTTTTGATAATGACATAACCTCATACAATGCGATTTGACATCAGATGAGGCGGTTAATGGTATGGGGGATGGGGAGAGAGGGCACCCTCTGAGGAACATTGAGGGCGGAATGTTCGCAGATCAACCAAGATACATCCACTCAGCCTGTAGCTATAAAAATGGCCACTGACTAATTATAAAAGATGTCCAGTCTCTCCGATAATAGAAAGAATACAATAGCTGGGTGTATATCAGAAATACAAATCTACAGGGACAAACAGAAAACAAGATCAGCTGATTTTGAGCGCGGTAAGGTTCCACTTGGACATCCAGCGTGTTTGTCTGGGAGGCACGGGTACCACCACAAAGAGGTCTAGTACCGCGATATACGGTGTCTCCCCACTGTACAGCTGCCCGAGGACCACATTGACGGCTGACATGTCGTACTTGTGGCACCCCGCGTATATGTAGCGCGGTCTGTGCGTGTAGTCACAGCCGTGTGGCTGGGAGCCCACGGGGGCGATGCATTGTTTGTCGAGCGCACACTGCACCCAGGGGAGCATGAGTTTTTTGTGGACGAGGGGAGAGTTGTAGAGCAGCATGCGCTGCGGCTCCACCATGCGGTGGAAGCGGTACTTAGTGTGGGATGTGTTGAAGTAGCGGAACATGTTGTAGTGGGTGAGGGTGGAGGTCGGGTGGGTGAGCGGCCATGCCACCACCCCCGTCTTCTCACCCTGCCGCTCTATGGGGAACAGTTCTGACGTCTTGAAACGAGTCGCCGGCTCGGCCCAGAACACGACGCCAAACTCCTGCAGGCACTCCTGTTTGAAAGCGCAAAAAACAAAAGGTGTATGGAACTGAAAGAGTTGTTCCTGTGTCATGGAAAAATGTCTGTAGAATTTAATGTTTTCAACAACTTAAATAAACTTATAAATGCTAAGTATACTGATTGAATCTTTATTCCTAAGCAAAATGATGTCAGTAGATGATATTTCCTTTTACGTCGAAATACATCATATTAGTTGAGGCCTGAGGGTTCATTAAATAAGGGTTCTTTGATCTGAAGAGAAAGCCCATTGACTTACCTGTATGAGTAAAGGTCTGAAGGCCTCCCATTGATATTCTCTGACGTGTTCAGGATAGTTGTCCCACTGAACAACACGCACCAGGCAACGACACTCCGACTGGATCTGTCACAGAAAATATGGATTTGTTACTAACTTAAGAAAAGCTGAATAACACTAAGTATGTACTACATCTGTGTATTTGAATTTAACTACCCTAAAAACTTGTGCATAACCTACACCTCACATAAAAAAACACATCTAGACTTTGAGGGGATCCTAACACACATCTGATTTTGGCCGCTTTAGTACTGTAGTATACCTCTAAAACCCTTGTATAACCCGCATCCCCACATTGGGAAAATCCTATAACCTTGTCAAGCAATTTAAATTTTCATCATGTAAATAAATAGAGTTTGGATATATTTGGGTTCAAATATGGAGTTTTCTTCCTCCAGAGGTGCCTTACCTTGGCCCTCTGCTGCTCACTGAGGTCCAGGCTGTAGATGACGAGGCGTTTATCCGGGTAGTATTTGAGCACCGAGTAGATGAAGTCGGGCAGCAGCGGCAGGTAGTGCACGCTCACCATACTCACAAACACCGGCAGGTTGGCGCTGTCGCCATGGTAACTCTGCGGATACAGACGCGGCTCGGCCAGGAACCCGAGGTCTCGCATCAAGTCTACCGTCATCTTGGAGAGGCGTGGGTTGTGACGGAGACTGTAGTCTGGGTCTGATGTCACATATGGCTGCATCATCTAAAAAGGTGAAATATATGATATTGCCTTTAATATATATGTTAAATAAATCGCTGGGAGCCCCCCCCCCTCCCCCATTCTTTACTAAACTATGTAGTTTACTAATGTTACATGATTCAGCTCGCCGCCCCTATTTGATTGATACATTCCTGCAGGAATGCAGCCCTGGTATGTAACTCATCAGGGCTGTATTCATGCATCATAACGACAGTCTTTGCGAAAACTTTTTCATCCCACAGGTCATTCAGTCCTTCAAATTTTCAATGTTGAAGGACCGGCTACACTTCTGGAGAACCGGATAGCCACATATCTGATAATTATCTGCATTTTAACTAGTATAAAAGAGTTTTGTCCATTAAAAATACATTTTATTTGGCCAAATCAGGTTAGATATGTTGTTTTACACAGTATATTGACATACATATTTCAGATTTAGAAGCCCAACTGAATTCTTTTAGTTTAGAAAAGCCCAACATGCAACTGGACATTCGGTCCTGCTACACTTGTGAATCTGCTGGACCGGTGGCATTTTAGAAGGACATTGCCACTGTCCTGCATGTTATCGCAAAGACTGTAACGACAAAGGACACATTACATTAAAGCACAGGTTAAACTGTGATATAAGGTGACACTTACTGATGACTCGGTGCGGTGAGCAGAGAGCAGCACTCCCAGCATGAAGTAGATGACAATACACATCCACAACACAACAAACGCTGACGTCAGCCATTTCCGCAGTCGTAACGCCCTCATCATTCTCGTCAAGGGTGTCCGAAATGCCTATGATTCCATTATCACTGTTGTTTTAGGATAAAGATAACCGGTAATTGATTAATGAGTATATAGTATATCAGATCTCTCACATAACACCCAATAAGAAGTTGGTGGTGATTATCCTAGCAACCTATATGACTTAAATTTTGATAGATCTACATGTGTCACATGATGTGTATTAGGTCTAATCTGCTATTGTATATTCATGGTTTCATGATAAGAAGGTACCGGTACCTCTGACCAAAGGCCTAGACATTCGTATGACCAAAATTGTTCAATTCGTGCCAATCTTGGTTGATTGCCAAAATCCAAGGAAACTCAAAAGTCAAATGTATAGTAAACTGTAACATTCAGAGGGGGTGAGTGAAAAAGCCCGCGCGTTACTATGCTAGACCTATAAATCCCCAAAGGGGCGTCAAATGCAATTACAATACATTACTGTAACCTCTAAATCATTATGATGATCATTACACTTGCAAGTTTAATACAGTAAACAGGGCTGGGCATGTTGTGAAATGCTGGAGCAAACCTTGAAATCTTTGGAGCAAAGTATTTCAGGCTGCACACATTAACTGGATGTATGTGTGGCGGGGACCCCCCCCCCCCCCCCACCCTACTAAAAAACAACAAAAAAGAACAAACCAATCTCCTTGAGGTGGATTCTAGGTGTGACGTCATTAAGGAGATTTTTTATATTTTTGTCTTTAGTTTGGTGTGCTCTGAGGGGTTTCAGGGCACATTGCTAATAGGGATTCTCTACATTCTACCTTTAGAATGGTGCATTGCTCAAGGAAAATTTTGAAATTCTACTTTAAGATTCTGAGGATTTTGGGAACACATTGCCCACCCAAGATTTGAAACTTCTACCCTTTAGGTAGATGTATTATGATGGATTGGGGAGCATGTTGTTCCAGGAAATTAAGAAATTTCACCTAACTTAGATGTATTCTGATTATTTTGGAAGCATGTTGCTCCAGGAAAATTTTGTAAATCTACCTTCAGATTGGTGCATTTTGTCGGGTTTTGGGGGTATATTCATGCAGGAGAAATTTGTAGTTTTATCTGTAGATTTTTAGATTTTCAGGGGATCGTGAGACAATTTTCCAAGAAATCTATGAAAATTTACTTTTTAGATTGGTGTAAAGTTTCTGGGCATGTTAATTGCTCAAAAACATATGGGCATTTTTAAATTTTTTAGATTGGTGCATTCTGTGGGCATATTTCTCTGGGAAAAGTTTGGAATTCTACCTTGAGATTGGTGTATCATGAGGGTATGCAGGCCTTTAGATCCAAGAAAAAATTAAAAACCATTTTTAGATGGATGTATGCTGAAGGGTTTAGGGGAATATTGCACTGGGAACACTCTGGTTATACTGTGGACGAACATAGATATGAATGATACATGTAACCAGGATAATCTATTCTAAAAAACATTGTGAAATTTATTGAAATAGTCCCAACTGTGGTTCTAATTTGAATATTTACAAAATTCTTTCAGCTACAGAAAGCCTAGACTTTTCCTAATGTCCCTGTCGCATTTTCCAAGACCCCTGTCGCACATTTCTTGCGACATTGCGACAGCTGCCCAGCCCTGAATACTGTAAATAAACACAGCCTCACACTCACAGTGTCAGTGACACAGGCACAGTGACACTGACAGTCCTACGACACGGTTTAATGGACCAGGGAAAAGTCTTTTCTGACTCAAAAAGTTGGTCACGCTATTACCATAAATATCCTTCAAGCTTCATACCATGTGAGATTTCCATTCTGGCCCTGAGAGAGAAGTCAGCATGTGTACCGTAGTAGTGTCACAATGACAACCACAGTGACAGCCGTCAAATGACAGCCGGGAGAACATGTCTCAACTCGAGTCACACCCACTGCCGGGTCGATCCAAAATATATCAACCATCTAATGAATTTACAACTATGAACTACTATGCATACTTGCCTCAATATCCTTGGATAAGTTTGAGTCACAATGTAGCCATGGTATATTTCTTATATCACAGTTTAAGGATGAAAATAACCACGGGTTTGACAAATGTTATTTCTCGCGTAAGGGCGCGGCCATTTTAGTTTAAGGAGCATACCTTTTTCTATCGTAAAATTAGTTTTTAAAAATAAGCACGGTTTTTAAATATATTACATATGTAATAAAGGTAGAACATTATATAATATCACTTTAAGTGCAAGTAGCTTCTCTTAAATCCAAATGATATGGACAAATTCTTACAAATTTAAAAGCGGGTCATCTCTAAATAATGTATGCTCCCATGACCTAAACTTGTTCCCGATTGCTAGTCAGCGAAAATTAAACCGGAAGTACAGAATTGGGAGACATCGGAGCAGTGACTGGACTTCAATCTTTGCTCTTTTTCGGACAAATTTATCTTATCTAACATCATGTACATCATGCCAATCCATGTACAAGGTGACTACTGTTAATTCACCGTCCGAACTACCATTGAGAGCCACTGCCAAAGCTCTACTTCGCTAAAAACCACGATGGCACTTCGACCGACACTGTCCCGACTGTGTCTTCACCACAGCCAGAAACAGCTGACAAGGACACACCCCTCCCTTCACCGTGTAGTGAGAATCAATCAGAACATTCTCCCAGTAACAAGCCTATCATGGTCATCTCGTCGTTGGCTTTCATCCAGTCGGAGGGTGGCATCAGGAACCCCTGAGTTGACGAGCGTTCGCTATCCGTACGTCAAACGCGGTGACTACGGCACGTTGACGTCCGATGACGTGACGTGGTTTGAGGAGCTTCTGCCTGGGGATGCCCGCGTGCTGAAGACACCAGACGATGTGGCTGGTTATAATGTGGACTGGATGGGAATAGTGCGTGGTACGTAGATCTGGTGTCTTGGTATCAGGAACGATCGTACCAGGGAACGATCATAGTGACTACTATGATCAATTTATCCGAAATTATTCTGTTACACTGATGAATTTATTAATTTTCCCGAATTCCCCCAAACTGTGAGTGTGAGTTAAGATACCCCACAAATTACTCTGTTATCAGAAAGATAGAAGCCAATTGTTAATTTCTTTCTGCCGTTATTATCATCAATTCATGATCAAAAATACTTACAATTAAAGTTTAAAATACCCCACAATTTATCGTTTCCATTCCTTACATTGCACCCTATGTGTCCTATAATTTGCACCCTAAATGTCTCTGCACCCTATGTGTCCTGTGTTTGCACCCTATGTGTCTCTGCACCCTACATGTCCATTGTTATGCACCCTAAGTGTCTGCACCCTAAGTGTCCACGCACCCTACATGTCTGCACCCTAAGTGTCCATGCACCCTAAGTTACCAGTTACCACCGGAACGATCGCACCACATTTTGGGGAATGATCGTACCGCCTATCGGGTCTGATCGTCCTGCATGGGAAAGATCATATCGCCCCCTTGAGGAATGATCGTACCTCCCTTGGGGAATGATCGCACCACCCTTGGGATATGTTTGTAAAGGCCATTGGGAATAATAATGAACTTAGATTGCAATAAAAATATACAACAACAACAACAACAACAAAAATACCGGGTAGCCATTCTAACTAAACATCATACTAACTGCAACTGGTGTCACAGTTCCTGAACTTCTCTATAATTGGGGAATTATTGAAATTCAATGGATAGGGTTAGGGTCAGGGATAGGGTTAGGGCTAGGGTAAGTTTCATTTGAAACTAGTTTTCGCTGCAAGCAGTCTTTAACAATTCTGGGTATTTACAATATGAAAGAACATCCATACTTTAAATTAATACCTCTACTAAATGGTAATTTAATATCCAATGACAGGTGCCGGTCAGCTGGTTCTGAGACCGAAGACGACGCAGGAGGTATCTGAGATACTACGCTACTGTAACTCCCGTAGGTTGGCAGTCGTGCCTCAGGGTGGAAACACCGGACTGGTCGCGGGAAGTGTTCCTGTCTTTGATGAAATCATTCTCTCTACACAACTCATGAATGATGTTATCAGCATAGATCCAGTTTCTGGTAAGTTAGAGTTAAGTTATGATGATAAAGTACACTAAGATCATTTATAAGAAATTATAACATGAATCAATAACTCTTTTCAAAAATGACATCTATATTTACTGCCAAAAGTATGCCCTCAAGGTATGTCTACTACCTTTCTTTATGGCACCAGGTGTTCTGGTGTGTCAGGCCGGATGTGTTCTGGAGCAGCTCAACAACCAACTCGCTGAGCAGAATTTAATGATGCCACTGGATCTTGGTGCTAAGGGCTCGTGTCAAATCGGAGGGAACGTCTCGACCAACGCTGGTGGTATCCGACTTCTCCGCTATGGTTCACTGCACGGCTCAGTGCTTGGCATCGAAGCAGTAAGGGAGTGATCATTTTTTAACAACAGGGGGGGGGGGTGGTGGGTTTCCGCGCGGAGCGTGCAAAATTTTTTACACCCCCCCCGGTCAAGGGGTCAAAATTTTTTACCCCCCCCCCCCTTAGGGTCGAAAATCGGCTCGCGCGCGGGCCCTTTGAAGCATAGTAACGCGCAGGCTTTTTGGCTCAAAACAGGTCAAATTTTTTTGCCCCCCCCCCAAGAGGGGTCCAAATTTTTTTGCCCCCCCCCCCCGGTCAAGGGGTCCAAATTTTTTTGCCCCCCCCCCAAACCCACCACTCCCCCCCTGTTGATAATAAATGATCACTCCCTAAGTCGAATGAAGTATATGTGAAACCATCACTAGAATCATAGATATACATGAATATTCAATTGAAATAGGTTGTGGGGTTAAACCTTTTTTTAAACGCATTTAACAGCATTAACTTGGATTACAGATGATACATTTTACATTGTTAGCATTGATGAAATCAAATCTTATAGTATTAATTCTGTGTGTGTCTGCTATAGGTATTAGCGGATGGACGGGTCGTCAACTCGCTCACCCCGTTACGTAAGGACAACACGGGGTACGACCTGAAGCAGCTGTTTATCGGGTCGGAGGGAACACTCGGTGTCGTCACCGCTGTATCCATACTCTGTCCCAACGTACCTAATGCTGTTAACGTTGCTTTCCTAGGTAAGACACCAAAGTCAGAATGTTCCTCGATTCCATCATCTTTATGTTCTCTACTCCTTTCCAGTATGGGATGTGGCCAAAATAGATTTGCCCACTATTTCCAGAGTTTCCAAAATGTCACTTTCAGATTATGGCTAGGCAACTTATCCAAGTATCTAGGATTATTTTGGAATAATATGCTGGAAAGATTAATTTTATATTGTTTCTTAGAAACTGAATGAAATTTCCCCAAAACATTATATAATTAGGGGAAAAACTAACATGCTAAATGTACCCTTTCCAGGCTGTGAAGATTTCTCCAAAGTCTTGTCAACTTTCTCCTCTGCGAAAAAACACCTTGGTGAGATATTGTCAGCATATGAGTTCTTAGACGCGGGTTCATTGACAGTGGTCAAAGAGAACCTCCACCTATCGAGCCCGCTGGAACAAGAGTTCCCGTTCTACGTGTTGGTGGAGACATCTGGGTCAGACGCCGGTCACGACCAGGAGAAGCTGTCAGCCTTCCTGGAGGTTGCCATGGAGACCGGCCTGGTTACCGACGGTACCGTGGTTACTGAAGGGACCAAGATAAAGGTGAGTACTGTAAAACCTTGGCTATAACCCGCACCTAGATTTTGAAAAATTTATTCATAATCCGCATAATGCTGCAGTATACTTTGAATGATTACTATAGTACATGTATTTACCGGTAGTACTTATCATCCAAATACATGGTAGGGGGTAGAGGCATGGAGAATATGTCTTATAGCGATTGGTGAGCAGGTCTAGGCGACAAATTGTTCATGTGTGCACACCCAGATTCATCACCCCCATCAAACAGCCTTGGATATGAAATGCGATGCTACATTGCAGGAATACTAAGGTAGAACCCTTGTGTATGTCTTTCAGAGTGTGTGGGGGTTGCGGGAACGTATAGCAGAGGCGCTGTTACATGACGGTTACTGCTTTAAGTATGATGTGTCTCTACCACTGGACTCCTTCTACGGGCTGGTAGAAGACATGCGTGAGCGACTTGAGGGTATGGCCACACGGGTTGTAGGCTACGGTCATGTCGGTGATGGTTAGTATACATCTTTATAGGAATACATACACTCTATACTGAACATGACTAATTGAGGAAAGTAGTAACAAACTACCGTACAGTTGTTTTCTGACCTTACTTACTTCTAAAATCGAGGAATAATATTATGTTAACCCTCTAGGCCTACGGGACACATAGTGCTTAGATACATTATGCCCTTATCAGCATGATGCATGAAAGAAGCCCTGTCGAGCAATTGACCAGGGCTACATTCAGTCATCAGGCCGATCCTACGGGGTTGATACATTCCCGAAGGGTCGTCATGATGCATTATGAATGCAGCCCTGCTGAGTCTACTGAATAACAGATGTAACACATATCCCAACTGTAAACACACATATCCCAACTGTAAACACACATATCCCAACTGTAAACACACATATCCCAACTGTGAACACACATATCCCAACTGGAAACACGCATATCCCAACTGTAAACACGCATATCCCAACTGTAAACACGCATATCCCAACTGTAAACACGCATATCCCAACTGTAAACACGCATATCCCAACTGTAAACACACATCCCAACTGTTAACACACATATCCCAACTGTAAACACACATATCCCAACTGTAAACACACATATCCCAACTGTAAACACGCATATCCCAACTGTTAACACGCATATCCCAACTGTAAACACGCATATCCCAACTGTAAACACACATCCCAACTGTTAACACACATATCCCAACTGTAAACACACATATCCCAACTGTAAACACACATATCCCAACTGTAAACACGCATATCCCAACTGTTAACACGCATATCCCAACTGTAAACACGCATATCCCAACTGTAAACACACATCCCAACTGTTAACACACATATCCCAACTGTAAACACACATATCCAGGGTTCGCGCTAACCACTCGCCAAATCGCCAATGGCGAATCAAAGTTGAATTTGGCTAATGCTACTGCCTGAAAATTCGCCAAATTGGCTAATTGTGATTGAGGGAATGATTTTACCTAATCACTATAGCCATGTTATATATCATTGGAAAGGGGAAATTACGGAGAAGCCAGCCAGTTTGATTATATTCTGATGTTACTTCATTATGAACATTCTCAAAAGAAAAACTTTATTCTAGGCCCAGAAATTTAGATCTTTGAAACTATAGGCAAGAGTAATCTATCAGTGCCTTCTCTAGGTGATAGTGTCAGAGGGGGAATTTAGGGTGGAGAAGTGAGAAAGCAGGCGTTAGTGAGAGCAGGACTGGGAGAGGATGGCGCTAGATAAGCTTGGATCATTATATGGCCTTTTAAAAAAAGAAAAGAATTCTTGGAAATTTTAATCAACTGCAAATGGTACAGTTTCCTGAACACTGATTTTTCAAGCCATAACCACTCCCCTTTTAAAAGGAATGAAAACAATGGCAATTCTATCCCTCTTTTCAAGATACCTTCCCATTTTCAAATTTTCACAAAATTTATTTACATATTGCTGTATTATGAACTGCGCCCAAATTGTGATAAGAATTCACAGTTTACATCTCAAGTATTATTAGACAATTCCTATGGGTAAGCCAGAAAGTAAGTCTTGGAAGACCATGTTGAATGGTATGAGAATTAAATCTCAAATGATTTAAAAAAGACAAGAAAGTTTGGCTAATCAATGTCGAATTTGGCTAATCAAAATAGGCATGAATTCGCCAAACTGGCTAATAGAATACATGTACTAGCGCTAACCCAGCATATCCCAACTGTAAACACATATATCCCAACTGTAAACACACATATCTCTCCTTTCAGGTAACTTGCACTTTAACACCACTGCACCGACTTACACCAAGGAGATGAAGGATCAGATTGAGCCGTATCTCTACGAGTGGGTGTCGGCCCGCGGAGGGAGCATCAGCGCCGAACACGGTCTCGGCTTCATCAAAAACCGCTACATCGGTTACAGCAAGACGCCCGAGGCTGTCAACGTCATGAAACAGATGAAGCACCTGTTTGATCCACAAGGCATCCTGAACCCTTACAAGACCATCAACCTTAATGAAGACTGAATGCATGATGACAGTGTCTTAAGAAAATAATTATCGAACAAAAAACTAGTTTACTCTAACGCTATGGTTGTAGATAAAACTAACTCATTCCGTTTTAAAGTGCACGTATTGCTATCGGCCATGACATGACAAGAAGGCCATGACATGTATGTATTATTGATGGTATCAGTATAAAGTTTACTTGTTCATTAAAGAGAATAGGGTATATTATAATATTCTAACCGTTATAAAATGTTTGATCGAAATGAGTTCACTGTACAGAATATATCTGCTAATTTTAAACATTGGTACTCGTCTCTTTTGAGAACTTACCGAGTGATATTAAGTCATAGAGTAAATACTGTTCAACTATGTATTTAAATCACAAATTATCGCGAGATGTAAAAAATATATACCGTATTTTACCCCTGTTATACAAGGACCAAAAACCAAGTGCGGCTTATAGGATTCTCCCACGGCGGGGTGCGGTTTATAGCAGGTTTTTGAGAGTATTCTAGTCCCAATGTGGTAGGTTCGGGTTATACCCGGGTTTTGAGAGAACACTACCCGTAAATTGGTAAAGTGACAATTGTTGTACTCCAGGTGCGGGTTATAGGGTTTTCCCAAAATCTAGGTGCGGGTTATATGATATTTTAAGTCTTTCATATCGGTAGTTTAAATTTAACTATACACTTGTATATAATATATACGTTTACACATGGAATGGGTGTAAATATCATTGTGGTTCAATGTATATTACTATGATACAGATAGATCGCATTATTTGATACATGTACATGATGAATTAAAGTCACAACCACCATATTGCTTTTTGGTTTATTTAAAAGCCAATACAAAGTATGATAGGGGGGATGCATACTTGATACCTTTTAGTTACAACCTAGTTTGATGTCAATAAACAAAACATTCTACAACGAAATAAAGTTGAAGAAATTTGCTGCTTTGCTGAATCGTCTTGGTGTTAAGGCACATGTTAATTTTTTATTAATTTTATCTGGAATATTAAATTTGGAATGTTCCATATCAGGAGGATTCTAGCAAGTTACCATGGCCTCCTAAATAGATATATAGGGCATGTTGTACGTACGTAGTATTACTAATTACCGAAATAATACAGTTTTACGTTGGACTAATCGTAACAGGATACACAGGATGACTCCGAACTTTCTTTGATGCAAATTCATTTCTGGATACATTCTGATTGGGGACTTGTTTGAAAACAACTTGTGTTATTTTAGGACAATATGTCTCAGCTTAATTTTAACAGGCATACGTACAGAGTAAACTCATGTTAAACACTACTACGGTATGTGTCAATTTCTAGGTAGTCCATTCACAACCACTGAGAAAATACTTTTATAATAGTTACTACATATAGCAACTGATAAATTGCACAGAATAGATACATTTCCATAAGCACATGGAGTCAGGCATGATTGTGAATTGTAACAAATGATTCAATGAATGATTAACTCACGCAGTCCGCATTGATGATAATGGAGAATGGTCCATTCTCAAATATATATTGTATAATTCATCTACCTAACTTGGTAGCACTTTAATTAATATTACATCCTACAACAATCATTTACAAACAGGTGAAGCTCATTGATGGGTATATAATGTAATGGTATGCATGGTACAGAAATATAAGCTTCAAAATCGTATGAATAATTTCCATAAACAATGCCGTTATTATGATATATAATGCAAAGGCACCATTTTGACAATGCAAATTCCATGGAGCAACAGACACTGTGCTAGATCAGTCAGTGTCAATTTTAACTACCGTAAAACCTCGCGTAGAAGCCGCGGCTAGTACGCGAATCAGATTGGCAGTGCGGCTTATAGGATCGGCCCTGCATCGGGGTGTGGCTTATATGCGAGTTTTTGCTACTATGATACAGTACTAAAATAGGCAGATTCAGATTGCCAGTGCGGCTTATAGAATCGGCCTTAACTGGGGGTGCGGCTTATACGCGAGTTAGGCTCATACGCGAGGTTTTACGGTACACTGCATTCGTTTCACTGGAAGCACATGTACATTAATGCAATCATGATTATTCGGCGATTCCTTACTGAAGACTGAAATACCATAACAAAGCAGCATTTGACATGGTAACATGTTATCACGCAGTAGCAGCAGATACAAGATAATAGGACAGGTGGGATACAGATAATACAGATTAGAATACCTCATCTGGGAATTGAGTCTACAGCAGCTAATGATCTAACTATTCAATTACTGCATTATGCCTCAAAGTTGCAGGTTAATTTGTATTCAGATTGCTCAAAAGTGGCGCCAGAGAAACACCCCCCCGCTGCATTGGTGAAGTAAACAAGTTAAGCAATATGCTCCCCTTAATGGGATATGAGGCACATTTTCATAATAATTCAGAGATGCCACTTTTTCTACTCTTGCAGGAATTCCTACTTTTTTATTGGAATTTCTGCATTTAATTGAGCTAATCTCCTACAAAAGACTCAAAATTCTTAGTTCCTACATCTTGTAGTCAATGGAGTGGCATCTCTGTAATATGCGAATTTCAAGGAGGGGCATGGAGTGAAATCACAGATATTGATGTTCAACGTTATATATGCGTACCCCTGTCTACACCAAATGATGCATTGCCCACACACACTAACATCATGATATACATACTCAGGGAGGCCATTCCACTGTCATTAATATATACAATTATAGTCATTCTACGTCTAGCATAAAGCATTTCCATTCTATGAATGATACTGCACAACTGTTTTTGCTGCTTTGGTTTAATGTGTTTGGTGGTATGTATGTGTATAATCATATTCTTATGAATTTAGTATATTGTGGTATATCATACCACAGTAATATGTCATGAATTACATCTCAATACTGTTTGCACACCATATGGCTTATACAGACAATTGGGCCATAACTAGCAAAAATCAACAAGGTAATTCATAGCAAGCCAGTATTTATGTTGTCAAAAAGGAAAGGCTCATCCTCACTGAATAAGAATAAATCAGCGTTCTGGTTGAATCGGCGAGTTTAAGCACATTTAAAACCCACCAATCTGCCCACTAATCATGTGATTTAAATATGTAATCAGGCAAAACGTCATAAAGCTGATCCCAAGACCCTCAGATTACACTTTGTTCTCATGTTTTGTCTATAGTATACAGTACCACTACTTTGCGGGGTTCAGACGTCCATGCGTCAGGCTGACTGCCACATTAATGCCTACCGCAGGCGGGCGGGCGGGTTCGATTGAGCGATTTGGTCGGTAACCGAGAGAATGCGCTGTATGAAGGTCCAAATCATTAAGTTGGGATGATAGAACGCCTTTGATATTTTTCCGCTTGGATCAGTCGAGCCTGTCTGTGGTGAGCACTAGGTTCATGGAAGCAGGTTTTAGACAGTATATGTCTTCTGGATTTCATTATATGGTGCCATACCAGTCTAAGCTTTATACATGGTGTTCTTCCTCATCAGATGTCTTCAACGTAAATTAGTTACTGGCGGCCTTGACCTGTGATCCGGCAACCTCCAGCACCTTGGAGCCACCTGGTGGTAAAAAATGGAATCTTATTAGAAACAGTCATTTCATGCATTATTCTTTGGTCTGAAAGCCCTTTCTATGTGATCTTGCTCTAATCATTGGTGAAACAGATGTCCTCATAAAAATGATAAACTGTTCGCTACAAAATGCCAGAATACCAGTACCATAAAACCTTGCGTAGAAGCCGCTGCTTGTAAGCAGCCTTTACACAAAGCTGAACCCCAGTGCAGCATATAAAATTCTCCCCCCAAGGTTGGGGTGCAGCTTTTACGAGGCTTTTTAGAAGTATACTGCTTATACACAGGTTTGGCTTATATGCAAGATATTTCAGTATCTGTGATTTACAACATTCACTTACCAATATCTGCAGATACCTCCTCAAATGCCCGCAGACTAGACGAGGAGTTGGTTTGAAGGAAGGCTTCTTCGGTCGGCGTTAAGGTCTCACCCAACTTGCGGAGCGCTGTCAAGATCTCTACTGTCTGCTGAGTGGCCTCGTGTGATGGCATCTTGCCAATCTTAGAGTCACGCTCTATCTGTAGGAAACAAGACACCAACAGGAGGACTATTTATTGTGTCATATCTGACTCAGATTTAAATCCCATTTTTGTATGGATTTTATTGTATATAGTGAAATAGATGCACTCACCCAAAATAACTAACAGAACATTGAATGTGGTTAGGCCAAAAAAAAAGAAGAGTTGTGTTCAGGTAACGTGTCCCAAAAAAAACAGGGTAGGTTGGTCGATTTCTTTATTTTTACCAATTTTTTTTTAGGATTTTGAGACAAAATTCCTCCCATTTCCTTATAATTTTTGGGGGAAAAATTCAGTTAAAAAAAGTGTTTTTTGTAGAGAAAACACAAAAATGCCTTCCAAAGAATAAAAAAAAAAAAATTTGGGTGGGGCCAAAAAAATAGGGTCGCTAGGGATGTGCCTCTACATGGGTACCTGCCTTTTTGACCATGTCGCCGTGTCGATTTTTAGCAAAATGGCTGTGTCGCCGTGTCGATTTTTATCAATATGGAATAAACTAGTTCCTTTTAAACAAGTCTGTGTCCGTCAATTTTTAAAAGGGCCGTGTCGCCCGTGTCGATTTTTAAAACGGCCATGTCGTCGTGTCGCCCGTGTCGATTTTTAACCCATGTAGAGGCACAGATATACCTGAACACAACTTTTTTTTTTTTGGCCTTTATCTTATGATTATGATCATCATACTTGCCTCTGCAAGCCGCGTGCGAAGCTGGCCGGGCTGCTTCTTTGCGAACATCTTTATGACTTCCGGGGTCTTGAACGCTTCACTAACAGCCGCAGCAATTGCCTGCAACAAGATACATTGTATTAAAGAAACGTCATATTCTATATAATTGATTGATTTAACGGGCTTTGGGCATATAACCCGTGGGTCGTGCCCCTATTTTTGGTACATGCCCCAATAGGGTGAAGGTTATGTGAAGGTTAAAAATGGTCCATATGCAGGTATGCGAGTTGTGCGTGAGATGCAGGTAATAAACCTAGGCAGGAATTTACACTCACGAAGGAAGCGCTAGAATTGTAGGCCGCAGAGTTCCACAGTAAGGATGCCATTGCTTCTGCGTTATGACTCGCTGATGCAGTGCTCAGATAATTGATAATAATTCTAAGCCTAAGGATACGGGGCTTGATTAGACTAAGTGTTCAATAAAGTCCCGGCGTCTCTGAGTGTATGGGCGTCAACAGATTTGCCAGGTGTTGTTATAGTAGCGTGAGACTGAGGGGTCAACTTAAACACACACCCACTCCATGGTAGGGAGTAGTGGAGGGGGCATCAAGGGTAGGGATGCCACTCGCTAGAGGCAGAAGGCCTCTAGTTAATTTCAATGATAGATACACTACAGGACTAAGGCGACACACGAGTACATACCAATTGCATGTTGTTGACATCATCAATCAGGCTTAGGTCCCCGCCCTTCATCTTGTCGAGTGACTCGTTAAACTCCTTGAGCTGCTCCAGCGTCTCATTCTTGGTCTCTTCATATTCCTCGGGCTCCAAGTCCTCTCTGCGATAAGTAACAATAAGTCAACATGTTGTGGGTCCTTGTTCAGGGTACTAGTGTGTGTTTCTGACTGGTCTATTCATGTATCTAGGGCTCAAGCTTGTTCCCCAGTGGGATCAGCCATAACTTGAGCTTGTACTGGAGAGATAAGCACTACTGGTAATAACAGATGTAACACCCAATAGCACGGCTGTAACACCCAACAAACTGTAACCAGTTGCACCCTTAGAATCCTGGAGTGATTGAAGCCAGGGAATTGGTTCATTCTCGGGCGCAGAAGGCCTGGTTGTTAGGGAGAGGCAAAGGGTCTAGCTATGTAGGCAATGTACTAGGAAAAGTCACCTTTTTGCTATTTTCTCTGTAAATAATGGTATTAGAACATAACACATCTCAATTCCAAAGGATATTTTGAATATCTTTCAGATTTTATCTTTCAGATTTTGCAATTCTTTTTGTTGTAGGTAGCTTAGGCCATCAGAATGAAAGTGAGAGTTTACCGTCCACCGCCCGCATGTCTTCAAAGGGGCCGCATGAAAAGTTCATTATTAATGTAAATTTTCATTATTTTCATTTCTTCAAAGATCTGAAAAAATATTTTACAATTTTCAAAAAAGTCAGGCCTAAGAAAAGTCCGAAAATTCAGCTTTTTAAAGAAATCCCTAATAATGAAAAATGAATAATGAAAAAAGGCCGCATCTGTTTTCCAAAAGTCCCGGACGGTTAGGGAGTGCTCATTTTTTAACAACAGGGGGGGTGGTGGATTTGGGGGGGGGGGGGTAAAAAATTTGGACCCCTTGACCGGGGGGGGGGGGGTAAAAAATTCAGACCCCTCTTGGGGGGGGGGCAAAAAAATTCAACCTGTTTTGAGGGGAAAAGCCCGCGCGTTACTATGCTACAAAGGGGCGCGAATGCGCGCGATTTTCGGCCTGCCGGGGGGGGGGGGTAAAAAATGTCGACCCTTCTAGAGGGGGGGGGCGTGAAAAAAATGTGCGCGCTCCGCGGAAAATCTCACCGCCCCCCCCCCCCTGTTGTTAAAAAATGAGCACTCCCTTACTTTCATTCCCATGGCCTTAGATCTCTTGCAATAAGGATTTTAACACCTTTTTGTAGTACATTGCTTATACATTTAGCCCCCTTTTGGGGTATGTTATATTAGGGAAGATAAGCCTGATAAGGGCCACGCTACACTGTGTGACGTAGGTTCTGCTCCCAAGAATAGGTGTAAATGTATTCCACTAGGACTAGGTGCCGATTTTTTTTTTTTTTTTTTGATGAAACGTCATCAGCTTTTATTTACTGATGTTTTTCCTTCCGTCAATGTAACAGGCAGCAGGGAGTCTACAGACCAATGGTTTTGAGATAGAATCACAAAGTAATCATTACACAGTGATCATGCTGGGTATAGATACTACAGATGTGCCGCGGCTGATACAGTCTAGGCATGTCCTGAGTACATATATGAATTATATTGTCTTTGTTCATTCAGGATACGATATGTACAGGTGGTTTACTATGTAGCTTTATGCTTAATGCATGCATGTGGGTGAAAACTTTTTGTGCAAAGAGTTCTCTGAGATATATAGTGCACTGGTCACTGTTATTGTATTCACTGGTTCCTTTCGTCCTGGTTGCCTGAGTTTTAGCTGCAATGTTTCTAGCAGACTGTCCTAAGTTTATATACCGGTAGTACAGGTTACCGTAGAACTATTATACATTTAGTCATGATTTATTATGTACAAATGGATGAATAAATAATACTATAAGGCCCCCCTGTGTTCATTTAGTTCTTTCCCCAATTCAAGGTATTCCACGATGGTACTCTCACGTCCTGTTGCAAGTCAGTGTGTGCATCGCACAGCATTGTTGGTCGCGCGTGTGGAACACCATGCACATTGATTTTCAGGTTGCCGCCAACAGGTGAGGTACCAGAGTATTCCATATCCCCTGGTTCCCCTTCCTGTGCTCCCATTGCTTTTAGCCGGATCTCCGTCATATGTCGTCTGTCCCCCTTCATCCCGCATTAGTTATCTTTATTCTTGTGTTTTGTGCTCAGTCTTTACTTTTGATTTAATTTCAGGACTTTGATGCCCCTTCGCTCTGTGGTTGTTGAAGCTCTGCCAGCCGTCCTCCAAAGGTCATCAGTGCTCCCACCCCCCAGTTCTTCAAGGTCATCCCACCCCTTCGGGCTGTGGTTTCCAGTATATTCAGCAGCTGCCTTCCACATTCACCAGTGCACCATCTCCACAGATCAACTGTATCCTAGTTCAGGTGAGAAACAGTCCAGTAACAAAGAGTAAAGGGGACTCCCCAAGGTTACTTTGCAACCTCTTCCCACTGCTTTCTTTATCTATTCCTCATGTTTCTCAGAATTCTAGCAGCTCTAGCATTCCTCCTGTCCCTTTCTAGCCTTCCTCTTTCTAGTGCTGCTTCCTTGCGTCCCTTCATGTTAGTTTGATACCAGGTTTTAATCTTGCTTTTGAAGATTGCTTTACTATTTGCACTTTGTATAGCTAGAGGGAGCCTGTTCCATAATTGTATCCCCCTGTACTTTGGACTTTTCTTATACTTTGATGTGTGTGGGAATGGAGCCGTGTAATTTAGCTTGTGATCATTCCTTGTTCTTCTTCTATTTTCAGGCGGTGGATCCTTCTTTGACTTACTGTACATTAATGACATTAGCATTTCTTTCCTTCTAGGTGCTAGCTGAGGTATTTCGCACAAATCATGCAGTTCTTCCACCGAATGTTCCCACACTCTAACCAGCCTTATGCATCTTAGCATCCTGTTTTGAATGCCCTGCAGACTCTTGGCCAGGGCTGCAGTGCCACAGTCGATCAGAAAACTGCAGTAATCAAAGTAAGGCATGATTGAGTACTTGAATAATATTATGCTGTCTCTTTCTGATAGTAGATGTCGCAGTCTGCCAAATTTGAAGGACAGGAATCCTGTGTTCCTGGAACAGTTCCTTATAAAGCCTTCCATGCTTAGAGTGTTATCAATCGAGGCCCCCAGATAAGAGAATGTGTTAACTTCAGTTATCTTTTTTCCTCCTATTTTTAGAACCCTGTCCCTGCAGTGTTTCCTGTTATGATTAGCGCAGTACCATACTAGTTTGGTTTTATCATGGTTTATAGTTAGTCCTAATCTGTTGCTTTTGTCATTTATACGTCTCGCATCTGATTCCAGGTCCCTCAGTGCCACCGCTGGATACCTCGAGGTGGCATATAACACTATATCGTCCGCATACATTTTGATGGACGTGGTTGGCAGTATGGGGGCGTCAAGAAGCTCGTTCACAAAGAAGATAAACAGCAGAGGCCCTAGTACCGAGCCTTGGGGTACTCCGAAGTCCACCCCTCTCAAGTCCGACAGCTGGTTCTCCACCTTGGTTCTTTGTGACCTGTTGTTCAGATATGTGTGGAGCCACATCAGTAGGGTCCTATTGACCATGGCGCCCTGGAGGAGATGCAGCAGGAGACTGTGACTGACGCAGTCAAAGGCCTTCCGCACGTCTATGAATACAGCTGCAGTGTAAAGATGTTCATCACGGGCACGGAATAAGTCACTGGTGAAGTCAAAGATGGCCTCCGCCGTGCTGTAACCCTTGCGGAAACCATACTGCGCTTTAGACAGAACCTTGGCCTCATCTAGGAAACGTAGTAGGTGAATCTGTACCATCTTCTCCATAATCTTGCTAGGCAGGGGCAAGATGGAGATGGGCCGCCAGTTGCTAACGTTCCTCAGATCACCTGACTTTGGGAGTGGGGTTATATTGGCCGTCTTCCAGTCATCAGGGATTGAAGCGCTGAACATAGAGAACTCCATTAAGTGTATGAACTGATCCGTACATATCAACATTGCATCTTTTAACGTCTTGCCATTTACGTCTTTCACACCCGTCGGTTTAGTCACATCTATTCCATTTACATATTTGAGCACTGTGTCCTTAGGGAAAGAGGGGATGCTATCATCATCCTGTACATAGTTGTCCTCTTCAGGATCTACAAAAACTGGCACTTGTATGTTTTTCTTTTCAAATAAGTCCTTTCCAATGCTGCTGAAAAAGTGGTTTATATATTCCGCATTATTCTCAACGACAACTCCCGACGGTTTGTCAATTAGGGCTGGAGGTGCATGAGCCTTGGGTTCTTTGAAGAAAGAGTTCATTACCTCCCAAAATTTGCGCGGATTGTCCTTGTGTAACTCTAGCTTTCCTCTGATATAAATACCCTTCGCCCGTCGGACCCGGGTATTTATCCTACATCTTAACCTTTGTGCCATTCTGAAATCTTCGACTCTATGATTATCAATAACTTTTCTAACAAATTCATTTCTTTCCAGGATTATCTTTTTTGTGTCATCGTCCATCCAAAGGTTTTCATAATCCCTATACTTGACCGTTCTTATAGGACAGTGTTTGTCAAGAAATCTTTTTATGATCTGTAGAATTATAAACCATTTGTCATTGACATTTCCAGCTAGATAAAAATCATCCCATTTTTCCTCCAATAAAAACCTTTCAAACAATTCTTTGTTATAATCTCTGTAAGTTCTGCTAGTGAAGGAGACATATTCCTTTGGATTTCTTGCCTTTTTTCTACAGGCGTAAACAGGCCTGTGGTCGCTGATAAGAATAGGCGCAATTTCATGGAACATAATGTATTTGCAATTAGTAAGTATATTATCAATACAGGTACCAAAGTTGTGGTTTTCAGGGTTTGGTCTCGTAATACCGCTGAAGAGCCATTTTAGACAATAGTCACCACAAAAACCTTTTAATGCAATAGTATCATTACTCTTATTATCCATAAAATTAATATTAAAATCCCCTATTATCCAGTTTTCCCTTTTTTTCTTGTACAGTTTTTTTAAGTATTTAATGAAGTTGGTTACATCACCTCCAGGGGGTTTATATACTGTAGAAAAAGTCATTTTCCTGTTATTAGGGATGTCTACGTTAATTGATAGGCATTCTATGTCATTAGATATGGTGCTTAATTCCCAGTCAACAGTAGCGTATTTAAAAACCCTTTCGGTCATATAACAGATGACTCCTCCGGCATTAGAATCCCTGTCTAACCTTACATAACGTTTCCCTGGCCATTGCAATAAGGCTGCATCGTACTTGGGGTTAAGCCAGGACTCGGTCAGTCCTATGAAATCGCAGTTGTTTAATGTTGGTGCTATTTCGATTAACTTATTGTTCATGCTTCTACAGTTCATGTGAGCCACCGTGAATCCTTTCATATTTTGTACCTGGAAATCATTCTTCTGCATCATTTTGTAAACCACAGAAAATGCCAGTTACTATGCATAATATTAGTTTACAACCCCATAGCCCAAGAGTGATACCAAGTGTGAAGACGTGATGAGAATAAATTATTGATATGTATGACAACCAGACACAGTGAGTCTTTCTGAGATCTGGCTTGATCCCACCAGCTCTCATCCTCACAGGAGACCATAATGGTTCCCACAAGGCGTATATCATTTTAACAATCTAGTATAGGACAAGTTGCGTCTAAACCAAACAGGGCATGTCATATTCTGACGTAAGATTAAACAACCCAGACATGGGCAGTGGAAATAGTAAGTATAGGGGACATGTGAATTGGGGATGTGCGTTATCCATATGCGATGAGTATTTAAGTAGTATCTATAACTTCATGTGTTCGTCTGTACTTTTTACCATGTTTATACCGGATATTTATCATGTTTATACCACATTTGGTTGTATGTAATTCTTATTATGCTAATAAAATACAGTGCAAGTAAAATCAGGCGATGTCAGTTTGATATTTATTTTATAACAATTAACAGATCATCAAATAACAATTGTAACAAGAAGATTTAATATAACTTCTGACTGCGTTATAGCAAATGTAGTAGGGGAAAACTGGTAATGTAGCAATTAATTATGGAATGTGAAAAAGGGGGGTATGGACTTCCCCGGTATAAAATGTTAATTAATTCTATGCTAAACATCAACATCAAGCACAGTTGGCACTCCTGCGAGCGTCGAAAAATACGCGTATCTTATCTAAGAATCCATATTTTAGTGTTTTAGTGCTGTTCGGATCATTTTCAGACAGTCTCCACCGAGCACTGTAGTCTGTTGGCTTTTTCAGGCAGTCTCCATCGAGCATACTAGCCTGTTCACTTAATGGTAGTTTCCGCCGAGTACCTTAGTCTGGTGAAGCGGATTTAATGTATGAGTTACGCAAGCTGAATTTTGTTTTATGAAATTTACAGTGTATACATTCTCTCCTTCTGACCTTTAACACAGTAAGTATTTTCAGGGATCTTTATCAGGCAGTCTCCGCCGAGTGCCATAAAATAATTGACGTATAGAGCTCAATGTATGATTTACACAAGCTGTATTTTGTTTTATGGAATTTACAGTGTATTACATTTGTACTTCTAACCTTTAACACAGAGAGTATTTTCAGGGATATTTGTTAGGCAGTCTCCGCCGAGTACCGTAAAAATAGTTGACGTATAAAGTTGGCATAGATTATTTTCAAGCAGTCTCCACCGAGAACTGTAGAAAGTTAATGTGTACAGTTTACATAAATCCAAGCAAATTATTCACAGTCTATTTTGGTATGATTCAATTCGGCCATCCTTAATCTATAATAGATACAAACATGTTGCATTTTTGTAGGTAAATGCCTTGCAATTCGTTTCTGGACACTTGCATATTCATGTGTCCTTTCATGATCCATTTTGACATATCAGTCCAAGTGCAAGACGCTCCATCGAGCAGCTCGGATGCACTACTGTATGAGGGAAGTAGGAGGGAGTCACAGGTTTTTCAAGGCCCCGTCGGGCACAATCAATCATTCATCCAAAGCCCTACATCTTGTTGACATGACTCCATCGAGCGACAACAACCTGGGGTACAGATAACAACAACAAGAACGGTGACAATTTTTTTTTTTTTTTTTTTGTAAAAAATATGGGGCTATTCTAAAGGTGTTACATCATGTATTGAGAATATCTCGTCCTTGTAATGGGTATTATTTTAGATTCCAACTTTACAAGTTACACCAGGTTACTTTCGACTCAGAATTAGAATGATTCGTAGCATTTTCTTTATGATTTGTTACAAAAGGAATGTTGAGTTGGAGTAAGGCACTTATAGTAAAACATATAGCGAGGATGTGTTTTAATCAGTCTGACCTATATTTTTGTAGAGTTATCAAACATTCAGTAAGAATTCAGTAGAATAGGCAGTAGTTATCAGTGATCAGTGATCTATTACACATATCTGTTATAAATACATTAGTTACTACATTGCATTTTTGTAACTGATTCATGCTTGAGAACTGGAATTCTGTAATTTGGAAGTAAAGGTTGGAGTCAGGGGGGGGAGGGGGGGAGCCAGTACGCGTTTTAGTCCAGGTTCAGTCTCTTCGCTTGAATACTCGGCGTTGTAGTATTGCTCTATTGTATTATTGGTGGGTTGCAGCTGAGTATCTTCCTATAGGTAGGGAGTGATGAGATGTGCACTGTGAGGGGGGGGAAGACTTTGGTTCCCCCCTGCATATCCTCAGCATCAATACTCTCCTCGGTTGTTCCAATTTCTCTGCATGTCACACAGTCACTTTTCATATGTATTGTGTTGGTTGCCATGGTAACTGGATTAGCCTGCGTCCAGTTGCTCAGGCGCAGTCTGCTGTGGTCCATCCAGTTTCCATCCTCCTCACCGCAGTCTAGATCCGGGGAGGTGCCACACAGCCATTGTTTTATACTCAGGTCAGGGTAGTTTTCAAGCAGGAGGCTGAGGTAGTTTGCCGTAATAATTCCACTGACAACTTCTCCTTTTTCATCTAATTCTATCGTCTGTGTGCCACATGATAGCTGGTTACTACTTTCTACCGTTTCATCTTTACTCTTGCTTCCTTTTGGTCTTTCATCTCTTTCCTTCTTTCTATCCCTTCCTCTATGTTTCTCCTGTTTCTCCTGTTTTTCTGGCATTTCTTTTAGGGTTGCTGTTTTTCGTCTTCTTCTTGGAACGCTGTTTTTCCTGTTACCCTTGGGCTGACCTTCTTCCTCTGAACTTATTTCTGAGGCACAAGTGTCATATTGATTGGAGTCAGAGTGTACAGAGACAGATTTTTCTTTTGACTCATTTCTTCTCTTTTGCATGTGACATATGGGAGGGGAGAGAGACGCGCTGTCAATACTATTGGCACTCAGACTCTATTAAAGCTATATGTACATGTTTTTGTAGATCCATTTCATTATTAGGCCTACATCATAGATTGGTCTACATGCTGAGACACCTAAGGTACCGCTATACTATGTCTAAGTGATAGGCCTAAGGCACAACTGTCAATGCATTTGAAAGATATGGAAGGCCGGTGCGACATTGTGCCATTTGCTAATTGTCATTTGCCATTTGCCGTTTGCTAATTGTCATTTGCTGAATGTAGATATTTGCTAGTTGCCATTTGCTGAATGTAGATATTTGCTAATTGTCATTTGCCATTTGCTGTTTGCCAGTTGCCATCTGTAAGCTAGTAATCAGTTGCTATTTGCTAGTCTCAGCTTACACTTAGTCTTAGGTCTAGGGTCATACCTAGAATAGAAACCTATATCATAATCATCCTTGTAAGGGATTTATCCAAAATAAAGCATATTTATTTAATTCAATCTAGCCTTTCTAGCCTAAAATATACTACATAAAGGGTATTTAATTAATAGGCCTAGGTACTATGCCTCCTATAGGTCAGATGGACAGCCTAGACTGAACTGCCTGTCAATAGTGCTTCCCGCCAAACCTCTAGTGTAAATTAGCAAATGACAAATGGCAAATGGCAAATGGCAAATTCAATTCGGCAAATGACAAATGAAGATCAGCAAATGACAAATTGAGATTGGCAAATGGCAAGTTTGGAAACACCAATTTAGCACTTTTTTTTTGCAAATGACAAACTGCAATTTTTCGGTTGACAAGTGCCAAATGACACCCATAGATAGCAAATGGCAATGTACAAGGGCATAGATTGGCAAATTGGGCCCTCAAACTGGCAAATAGCACCCTGAAACCGGCAAATGGCAATTGACAACCGGCAAATGGCAATTTGCAAATGGCACAATGTCGCACCGGCCTTCCATAGTATGGGGAAAAGATGTGTATTGTCTATTGAGTAAGACCAGAGGCCTTCGGCCTCTGGCGAGTCGCATCCTACCCTTTCTGTGTTTCCTCAGTCTCACCCTGATGTGTGACTGACCATAGTCCAGCCCCATGCCCAAATAAGGTACACTGGGTCATGAACGCCCCCCCCCCCCCCACCCCTACCTCTTCAGGGTGCGACGTCCGCGCTCCTTGACCTAGTTAATGGCGTCCGTGACCTGACCTATGCCCAAATAAGGGACATGGCTGTGTCTCAAAATAGTCTACAGTCGTGCGCTTCCCCATGAGTATACTACCTTGCAAGGATTCATTATAAAGGTATTTTAACTAAGAGTTGGATGCCCCAGGGCCAGGGCCATACGGTACCCGACTGTCAGACTGTATTGTGAGTATTGTATAACGCTATATTTATATTAATAATAGGGGCCTACTTTAGTATAGCTGTATACAATATCCATAATTGATATTAGGCCTATGAACTGTTGTGTGCACCCAATCTCACGGATATAGTGACAGCCAGTTTCACTGTGGCTCTGTGCCTGGCCCCCCGTTATCGCCCACAACAACAACTTTGGCACGTCGACCACTCCCACATTTGTAATGAAAACACCTCGGTTGGACATACCTGCATTCTTCCAAGTCAACCAGCTGTTGCATGAGCCGATCTAACTGATCTTGAAGATTCTGCTTGAGCTTATCTGTCTCGGATCGCCCCCTTGAAGCCATAATTTCTCCGCCCGCTAACACTCCTCTCGCACTTGGCCGGGTTCGCGCGTGAACTATAGTCTAGTTTCAGTCCATTCCAGATCGGTCAATGGGGTTCAAGGTCGGGTTACATCAATATGCAGGCATGCCCAAAACTCATGCTAGGGAAGGCCAGTTCTCCACATCTTTGCCAATTGCAATTACCCAATTGCCATTCGCCATAGGCATGCCCAAAATATATACATATGTATGATGTATGTAGATATATGATAATATAATGTAAATATAATATCCATACATATATATATTTATCTTCATTTTGTTTATCCATGCATTTCTATTGACCCATAAGTTGGCAATTGACAAGTAGCAATTAGCAAATAGGTGAGTTCGGTAGCAGGTTTTTATTGACCGGATCCACCAGCCTGCCTACTCCCCCAGACCACCCCTCGCAAGCACCCAGCTAAGTTTTACTGAAGCCTGTTCTTTGCGAGGGGTGGTCTGGGGGAGTAGGCAGGCTGGTAGATCCGGTCAATAAACACCTGCTACCGAACTCACCTAGTGTATGGTCCACTGGCCTGCCATATGGACACTAGACCAGACTGGACCTACACATGAACGACTTCAGTCTAGCTTCAGATGACTAGGGCACTCCCAGGATCGACGCGCGAACCCGGCCCTGCTCTCTCCCCGACAGCTGACGGAAGCGGAAGTGGAATTCAAAGATAAAGGCGCGAAAGTCATCGAAAGTGGGAAAGTGGAGCGAAAGTGGAGCAGTGCATGAGGCAGGACAAAGGATTGACTCAGCACAAACTAGACCTTTGAGGCTGTTCATTTCTTTGATTATATTGCCATTGCAACAACAAGAGGCATTCCCAATCTCTAGGCTAGCTGTGACTGTGTGGCAAGGCAGCTGGTACCCCCGAGGTTGAAAGCTCAATTATCTCTAGCCTAGGTCTAGGCCTATCATCTGGAATAGGCCTTTCTGGTCTGAAACAGCCATCAGGCTTTGATTAGCCTAGGGTTAGGAAGCTTTCAAAAATGGCAGAACCTCAGCACCCAACTGCATCCTGCTCTAGCATTCCTTGCAAAGTTTGGAATGCTGATCGGACAGTGAAGAAGTCTGTTGTCGTCTCATCACTGGAAGGACTTGTAACGAAAGGTAAAATTGAAGTCTATAGGAGCTTCGATGTAGCTAGTACCGGAACAGTAGGCCTAGATATAAAGGTCAGAAATCTTGGCTTTTAGGCATAGGCCTAGATCTGCGTCTGGATCTAATGTAAAGGGACGGATCCATTCTGCAAGTAGAAACAGAGCGGTGGACATCCTGCTGCTACAATGTTTCTGTGAGGGGCCTACGCCAGGCAACAGGCATACAACTATACCTTGACACATGGAAATCATTGAGATTTGTTATCTGAGAGTGTACATGTACATCTCTGTCCTTAAAGTACATTCACAGCAAGAAAGTGTCTGTGAATCCCTGGATTATTTCCCAGATTATTTCAAGCCCATACTGGTAGATCTACCAGGTACTTTGATGAAATGAAAAGGCAGATCAACCAAGGCAGATCCAAGGCAGATCAACCAAGGCAGACCAAGTCTTGTGACCAGTTGGCTGCATTGTTCGCAAGGGCAGTGAATGGCACAAAAGTTCAAAGCTTCCTGGGTCTTGCTGGGTAGGTCAATCACTCGGAAGTTTGCTATAGTGATCAATCGGTTGTCAGGCCTTGCATTCAGTCATGGCTGCATTAAATTGCCTCCAACTTGTACAAACTGCACTGGTTATGAATGGCCCCAAAATGCCAAAGAATATGACCCTTTGGCTGTCCTAAAGAAGTCATAAAACTAGCGTTTCTGCCTGTAGAAGAGAGGACCTGGTTAAATTGGATCGTGAAGCTCTCAAATAACTGCCTCGATAAAATGGACAGGAGGACCAGTGGTGTAATGGTTACACATTGCACACAGGCCTAGGAAGGATCATGATAACATTTACACCCTGTAATGAACCCTCCTGTGGAGTGGAGGCCTTCATGATCAGGGCATGAAGGAGTAGAATACCGGTAGCTTCATCTGGAGCATTCAATGATACCAATGTCCATACTGGAATCATATGAGGACACAATCCCTGAGGAGGCTCTAAGTTGCCTGCAGGTGTGTTGGTGTCCGGTGCCGAAATGCATGGGACTGGGCGGTCATGTTGATGGTTTGCCATGTGATCAGTGGATCACATTTGCGATATGAATGGCCATGTTTTGCCTTGTCTATTCTATGGTACCACGTCATGCATATAGGACCAGGCAAATGGAAGAAAACCTACTATCCTTCAAATCAAAAATGTAGGAGACATTCCCTGGTCGCATTTCTAACCTGTCATCTCATAGATACCTGCATTGCTGTATTGAGGAAACAGCATTCCAAATCCTTGTCCAGATTTGGCCATGCCTGCCATGGATAAGGAGCACTATTTATTCCTGTCTTCAATCCATAGATTCAGTAATGTATGCTTGCGGCCTGCCATTACATGTGCAAAGCTAAAGCTAAGTGACACTGACAGTCTGGGTTTCCTAGAAAGGATGTGAAGCTCTCCAAGCAATCAAACAAAGCCTGTAACAAAAGATCTGCCTTCAATATGGTGGAGCAGAGGAGATCCGCAAGATACTCATAGAAGCAATACATGATGTGGAAGAGGGATGATAGAAAAGAGAATACTGCCCTTCAGTAAGATACAAAAGTGTGTCCAAAGCGAGGAGGTTTGAAGGTCACTGGATTATGAAGCCTCTTTCACGAAGCTGGTAGTAGTCTTTAGTATCAGTGTTGGTTGCTCAGTTGGGCAGACTTCAATCTGTAGCTGACAATATGACTAGTGTCACTGTCGCTATTGGTTAGCCCCATTTTGCAGGGATTCATCAACAGTGTGCTGTTGGGTTTTACAGACGGCATCTGTATCCTGAGGACCAATATGCAGATCGATCCAGACATACTACCCAGACTTGGGAACAGGAAAAATATGGAAATGTTACCCCAAGGACACAACATACCTTTTACCCAGGGAGCCAAAGCCCCATATGAAGGGTCCTGGGTGTTGGTCTTGCTGTAAAAGGTTGTGGTGTTTTTTCAATGAGTAGGACCCATAACAAGTTGATTCTACCTGGACAACCTTTCTGGAAATCCACACAGAAGATATGGCGGCCATTTTGAATTTGCGGATGGAGTGATATTTGAGATATCATTAAAATATATAAAGGTGTCTATCTCTGCTTCTAATCAGTTTAGAAACACAATCTTAGGCTCAAAATATACATTTCTGATGCCAAGGAATTGAATGGACCACTTTTTGGAATGATGTGGGCAGCCATTTTGAATTTATAATGAGGTTACTTGTGAGAAATGCACCATTTTCCATTCATTTCGGAGATCAAAAGCCTATCTTTGCTTCTAATCAACTTAGAAACACAGTTTTAGATTCCATATATATACTCCAGAAGTCAGTGAACTCATGGTGTCATTCCCAAGTAGGTTAGAGGAAGCCATCTTGAATTTATAATGAGCTCAGTGATAAAAATTGGGCTCAATTCTTTCGGAGCTATGCTCTAAATGTGATAATTACTTCAGAGATACCATTAAAAATTCTAACTGTGCATTGGGAATATGTTTTTATCAAATACTTGCATCCCTTGGAAGGCTATGACAGCCATTTTGAATATCTAATGAGGAAATTCGAGGGGAACAATACTGTGTACTCATTATTCTCATTTTTTACTGAGGTCTGGATAATCTGGTTTCCAAAAGTCTGAGGTGACTTGTTAGAAATGCACAATTATCTATTTATGTCAGAGATCAAAAGCCTTATTAGTTCTACAGAAAGTAGCAATAGTAGCAATTGTAGTAATAAGATTAATCTTATATATAGTTTCTGTAATATGATTGCACAAATACTTCATTTTCCACGTATATTCTTTCCATTTTGTCAATAAAAGGCTGTATATGGGACCATTGACTGTCCCAACCGCTTCCAAGCAATAGTAGTATGTCCTCCTCCTATCTATTGTATTATCAGACATATATTACAACCATGCCTGTTGTAATCAAGATGTAACGGGTATTATCCTAGACAACAGTGGTCCCTGGGGCCCATATGTCTTTTACTTAGGCCAGCTGGATTTGCCCACATCTGGGATTTGGTCCTTTTTATCCAGCGCTATCAGTGGGTGCCCAGAGCTTAGCCCACAAACGCCATTATTTGAAATACAATGCAAATACTTCAAAGCAGACTCGTCTATGATAATTCTCTGAGAAGACAATTTAAGGTATATTTTTCACAGTGTTTTGTTGAAGTGGGTAAGATCTTGGCTGGATCTGACCATTTCAAATCTGGGCAAGCTTATCTAGGCTCCCACCAAATCCCAGTGTGGGTACATATGACAACCCACCAGGAAAACCTTATGGGCCCCATTAAACAATGCTGGCTGGGATACTGTTATCTATTGACAGCAAGAGATGAAAATTGTTTCCTTCTGTATAGAACTTAAACAGGTGATACAAGAAGATCTAATGAATCGTGTCATGATGAACAGTTGAGTTTTGACAATGGAAATATAATTAATCCTGATTGAACAACATGGGAGATGAAGAGGCACCCTCAATGTATAACAGATTTGTACAATTTGGGGACATTACAGTCGGTGATACTGATGGGAAACACAAAGGTGTGTTACCTGCGATGATTACCTGCATATAATCTCAATATCAGGAAGACAAGCTTCACTTGAATCACGACAATATGCCTGCTGCTCTCAATTATAAGCCTTGTGTCACCACAACTAACAGTGTACTGAAGAAGACCCTTCAACTGTGACATCAGCTTTAGAAAATAATCATGAAGCTAATAGACCAGGGATCCATCATTGATCAACAAAGCATTAGTAGTGATCAAAAATCACAAGATCAATCCCTTTCAAACAGAGCCATCTGAACTTGTCAACATTGCCACCAGTGATATCAATCACTGAGAAGTTTCCTGGCAAGGGTAAAATAATTTGGTTATGAAGGTTTTGGAGAATTGTCTATAAAATTTAATAGATGGATCAACCCTTTGTAATATTCTCAAATGTCCATTATTGTAGTCAGTATACAGGGGGAGTATAGAGTGGTTCATTAATAATATGTGGTTCAACGCGTGAGAAGGTACCTTTTCATGTGCCTGGTCACATATGCTTGGGGGGGGGGGGGGGGGGGGCAGCACCATAGGCATTGTGCACTCCAGTGCATGCCAATGAATTTGTAATAAGATACCCCATTGTTTTAGTGTGGTAATGAACAGAATTGGTAGCTGTGGAATAATGAAAGGTGTTCTTGAACATGTCACACTCTTACAGGCGATCCGAAATGATTGCCCATGGTGGTCAAGTGGACACTTAAAATTGGTTGGCATCCATTGATGTGCAAAACATCAATTGCTCTCTTTAAAGATCAAATGATTAACATATTGTGCAGAGAAGGGAGTTGATGATATTTCAAAATGCTATGAATGTGTGGTGATGTACCATCATATATCCTTATACTAAACCTCCTTCACGGACTGCCAGCCTGGCCTGGCTAAGGCTCAACCTGGCTTGCATTACCCGGTTGCAGTTCCTGCCTGGATACGTCACCCGGCCCGGCTGTCTATCTGGCCTGGACGCAATTCTAACTGCCCAGTTTCACCTGATTGCCTGGCCCGGGTGAACCCCATCCAGCCCAGACAACCAGAGGTCGCCACCATCGGTGGCCTGCTATCTAAGGCAGGCCACAGCCGGTCACAGGCAGTTCCCACTAGGAGCTCAGACTATAAGGATACTCATTCAGGACCTCTTAGCTCTTGCTGCTACAACACTCCCGCGGACAGGACTTAAACTGCTCCCCACATGGATCATCCAACCACAGGGTTGAAGCACCTGGTCCAGGGGTGCCAGAACACCTAGCTGAAGTCCACAGAAAACACTGAGTGTGGCTCTGATCATTTTGACAATGAATCTTTGTCTACTTCACCAACATCCTGAATAAAGAAGGCTCTTTATACTGTACAGCCACCTGTCTCAGTTCCCTGGGAGAATAGCTGGAAGTCATACGATCCTTACAGTTGTAAGTAGTCAGATACTTGGATGGTGCCCACACAGACCCTAGTCCTAGCCTACCCCAAGTATACGGATCAATACAAATACAATTCTCTGTTAAGCCTTATGGATCAGAAAATGCTTAGTTAAGGAGCTGAAATAAGTTTCTCACTGACAAAGGATCATTGAAAATCTTCCTGCAACAGTAGATGATTTTGAAAAACATTTGAAGAGGATTGTGCTTGGCTACTATTATTTCTAAATCAACACATTTCAGGTGAGAGTGGAATGGAAATCTGAGCACGATCACAATTGTCCTGTTTGGTTCTAACCATAGATACAACGTTATTAATGATGTCAACTCAGTCTACCAAAGCAATGCAATACTAACTCAGTGAACAGCCAAAGTTATCAAGGGAGATCTAAGCCACCTGTGTGTACTGTACAGGTCTAGACGAGTCTGCCTGCTATTCTGCTACCTCCTGCTATCAAAATACAGAAAGTAGAGAGCAGCTGATCAATAACACCAGGGGAGACATATTTTGTTTGTTAGCCACATGGAATAGCAACAGAAGAAGGTATAGTGAAATAGTTTGGTATCCATAATTATAGTTAACGAAAGGGATGTCAGCATGAGACTTTGGGCCAGTCCTATATGCTGCAGTGGCAGCCTGACTCACGGTTTCTATGCTTTTCACGTTAATCTGCATGGTCAGACCCAGGTACTGGAACAACAAGGTACATGTTAATACGAGATCTGCATTATGTTACCCATATGTTCCAACTTTAGCTGGAAGCTAAATTAACTGTATTACTAAGACTATTTTGATGCTATAAAAAACGGTCCCCACTAACTCACCACTGGAGGGTATGATCACTGATCAAATGAGAATAATCAGTACACAGTACTATTCCCCTCCAATTTCCTGTCTGTCCTAAACATCTGCAGTGACTTTAAAGGATGGCTGGACATTTTAAGCTGACAATTCTGTGAAGATTATAGTGGTAAATTATAAACAGAGACATGATATAAGACCATCACAGTTGTCTGCAAGAAACATGTTTCCTTTTGTAGGTTGACCTCATTAGATATTCAAAATGGCTGTCCTAGCCTTCCAAGGGATGCAAGTATTTGATAAAAACATATTCTCAATGCACAGTTTGAATTTTTTGATGGTATCTCTCAATTAATTATCACATTTAGAGCATAGCTCCGAAAGAATCGAGCCCGATTTTTATCACTGAGCTCATTATAAATTCAAAATGGCTTCCTCTAACCTACTTGGGAATGACACCAATGAGTTCACTGACTTCTGGAGTATATATATGGAATCTAAAACTGTGTTTCTAAGTTGATTAGAAGCAAAGATAGGCTTTTGATCTCCGAAATGAATGGAAAATGGTGCATTTCTCACAAGTAACCTCATTATGAATTCAAAATGGCCACCTACATCATTCCAAAAAGTGGTCCATTCAATTCCTTGGCATCAGAAATGTATATTTTGAGTCTAAGATTGTGTTTCTAAACTGATTAGAAGCACAGATAGACACCTTTATATTTTTAATGATATCTCAAATATTGCTCCACCCGCAAATTCAAAATGGCCGCCATATCTTCTGTGTGGATTTCCAGAAAGGTTGTCCAGGTAGAATCAACTTGTTATGGGTCCTACTCATTGAAAAAACACCACAACCTTTTACAGCAAGACCAACACCCTTGACCCCCCTTGGCTCCCTGGGTATTTGATGAGCTAGGCTCACGCTAGGCTCACAACATCAGATGCAGAAGACTTCATCGACAAGTTCACATGGTGCTAAGGATGTGAACCTTGCCACTGGATGATTCTGATCCAACTCCTCTGTCAGGCAAAGATATGCCACACCACCTCTATTACAGAGGGTGCAGTCCGCCTTGCAGAGTAAGTACAGGTTGCCAGGATTACATCAATGCCGCCATTCACAGAGATAGAAGGTCAAAAAAGAAGGGACCTGGGAGGATTACCTTGGCATTACCAGGGAGAGAAAATGGTAGCTGTCAGTTTACAGACAAAGAGAACACATATGTCATTTATCATCATTCTATACTCACTAATTGACCTGCTGGCGAAGCCATCCAGGTCATACAATGGGACACGGACTGGCCGTAAGCTCAAAGAGGGAACGAGCGCGTCCTATCCTACAGCACTGACTCCGCGAACATTAGATTAGTATGGAGGAGCAGTGGACCGGGACGTAGCAGCGGTCTGGCTGTATTCGCAAATTTTAGGTTATTCTGCAGTGGACTGTCGTCGTCTCCCACCCAGCACCCCGGGGGGGCCACTCCCTATCTTTTCTATAGTAACTATGTGTGAACATCACCTACAATTTAGGACCCTTATCACGGGAGAAAAATCAACAAAACAGCACCCTTTTCAAGGGAAACTGACCAAAAATCATAACCTAATCAAGGGGGCCTGAGACAAAATCCCTTATAAAGGGTGAGATTTAAAGCAATAGCCCTCAAATGGTAGGCCTTACCCTTGCCCTGTGGATAATATGTGTATTCAATATTGCAAAGGTTGGATTAATGTCTCATCTGAAAGTTTTTCCAGTAATTCAGCCATAAAATGTACCCCTTTTCCTCCAAAATTGCCTTAAAAGCAACCTTTTCAAGGGCCCTCGCGGGCCCTTGCCTAGGGCCCAAAAACATACCCTTTCCCTTGGAATCGTGTTCACACATGGTCATCAATGCTGAGGGAGTGGCCCCCCCGGGCCCAGCACCCACGACGTGTGAACAACATCTTCCAACGCCTGACTGGTTTGCAGCAAGCCGAGGTGGGTGCTGGGTGGGAGACGACGACAGGGCTGTCCGCCTGGCTATAGGCATCAACTGGTGTGGTATAATCAGTACCTATGAGGTTTCAAATGCTACTACTAACTAACTCTGTCCAGAAACGCCAGTTGGAGCCTATGGAGGCTATGTCCAGAAGGTATGATGTATAAATGAGTTTACGAATGCACTCCCTCCTGCCAGCCGGCACCAAACCTATAGGGACAGCACACTGCCTCACCTACACAGTGATGCACTCCTGCATCATGACTCCTTACATAAACCCTTTAGGGACAGCATACTGCATCACCTACACAGTGATGCACTCCTGCATCATGACTCCTTACATTAACCCTTTAGGGACAGCACACTGCCTCACCTACACACTGATGCACTCCTGCATCCTGACTCCTTACATTAACCCTTTAGGGACAGCACACTGATCCAACTACACAGTGATGCACTCCTGCATCATGACTCCTTACATTAACCCTTTAAGGGCAGCACACTGATCCAACTACACAGTGATACACTCCTGCATCATGACTCCTTATATTAACCCTTTAGGGACAGCACACTGATCCAACTACACAGTGATACACTTCTGCATCATGACTCCTTACATTAACCCTTTAAGGGCAGCACACTGATCCAACTACACAGTGATACACTCCTGCATCATGACTCCTTACATTAACCCTTTAGGGACAGCACACTGCCTCACCTACACAGTGATGCACTCCTGCATTAACCCTTTAGGGACAGCACACTGATCCAACTACACAGTGATACACTTCTGCATCATGACTCCTTGCATTCACCCTTTAGGGACAGCACACTGCTCCAACTACACAGTGATGCACTCCTGCATCATGACTCCTTACATTAACCATTTAGGGACAGCACACTGCCTCACCTACACAGTGATACACTCCTGCATCATGACTCCTTACATTAACCCTTTAGGGACAACACACTGCCTCACCTACACAGTGATGCACTCCTGCATCATGACCCCTTACATTAACCCTTTAGGGACAGCACACTGCCTCACCTACACAGTGATGCACTCCTTACATTAACCCTTTAGGGACAGCACACTGATCCAACTACACAGTGATACACTCCTGCATCATGACTCCTTACATTGACCCCTTAGGAACAGCACACTGATCCAACTACACAGGGATACACTCCTGCATCATGACCCCTTACATTAACCCTTTAGGGACAGCACACTGCCTCACCTACACAGTGATGCACTCCTGCATTAACCCTTTAAGGGCAGCACACTGATCCAACTACACAGTGATGCACTCCTGCATCATGACTCCTTACATTAACCCTTTAGGGACAGCACACTGCCTCACCTACACAGTGATGCACTCCTGCATCATGACTCCTTACATTAACCCTTTAAGGGCAGCACACTGCCTCACCTACACACTGATGCACTCCTGCATCGTGACTCCTTACATTAACCCTTTAGGGACAACACACTACCTCACCTACACAGTGATGCACTCCTGCATCATGACTCCTTACATTAACCCTTTAGGGACAACACACTGATCCAACTACACAGTGATGCACTCCTGCATCATGACTTCTTACATTAAAGCCAACTGACTTTTACTATCGCCCCTCAACCTTAGAATGAAGCAGGTCACCACAGCTATGCTGTGCAATTCCTTAACAATTGCATCCTCGTGGATATCTACAGGGAAATAGGTAAGACGGTTCTCCCAGATACATTTTACAGTTATACATGTTCGCTACCATGGACACTCCATTGACTAAACCTGAAACTTGGACTTTGCCCCGATCTCTGGTTTTGGGATGCAGGGAGTGTAGATGGGTGATGCCCTCCCGTCCTCTCTCCCACAGGAGGCTGTTGTGGCTGAAGATAGAGGCACTAAGCTTGCTGGGAGAGCAGGTCAACAGTTGTCCCCCATGTGGAGAAAAGCATGGACAGAATTTCCCACACTACACAGACCAAGTGTGCAGAGATTGAGACAATATTATCACTAATGACCTCACTGAAGGAGTGCATCCTGAGCAGGTTCATTTTGAGCAAGTAGGGAGTTCTCCCCCGGGGGGGCCACTCCCTATCTTTTCTATAGTCACTATGTGCGAACATCACCCTAAATTTGGTACCCTTATCAAGGGGCAAAATTTAAAAAAAGTATACCCTTTTCAAGGTAAACTTACCAGGAAAACGAACCCTAATCACGAATGAGCCCGAAAAATATACCCTTATCACAGGGTGACCCTGAGAAAATAGGGTTAACAAGAAATATTGTAGAAAAATAAAGTAAAAGATACCTTATAAAAAGCCATGAAGGTCTGAAAATGTACCCCTTTCTCCCCAAATTTGCTTAAAAAGCACCCCTTATCAAGGACCCTCGCGGGTCCGTGCCTAGGGCCCAAAAACAGACCCTATCCCTTGGAATCATGTTCACATATAGTCAGTAATGCTGAGGGAGTGCCCCCCCCCCCCCCCCCCCCGGGAGTTCTCCCTACCATTGGACCTGTCTTGGTAGCAGTCGCTAGTGCTCCCACCGTTGAGCTCCTGGCGTAGCACATGTTTACGAGAAACAAACACATACAGACCTTGATTAGCCAGCCTTCAATAACTAGGCTTCTTTTGGCAGTGACATAGCAATGTCTATGCATGATAATAATCTGGCAGATTCAACAACCGGCCATACTTTGCCTTAAACAGGGTCGGTTGGATTATCAAAGTTTGCGCATACCACAATGCGGCTGACAGGTCGGCAACCTACAGAGGAGGGAAACAGGCAGCTTTGAAGTATAAGAAGCCTGTGTTCTACCAGGTCATATTCATCTACCTGTCAGACTGATGGTATCTGGTAAACTGTGACTGTACCACTTATTGCACAGAGACATAGCAAGTAGTCTGAATGTGAATAAAGTATTATCAACCTTTACATCACTGTCTTTGTTCATTCCGTTATGATACTACAAGAAATGCAATCAGTTCGAGCATTCTGTTCATAATACAGACATCTCCTGATGTCCTCTAATAAGGCCATTTTGTACAGTCTCAAGTAGACTATTTTGTAGAAATAAACTCCCACTGATGTGGCCATGTTTGCTAAATTTCCAATGTCAACAGATTTGTTGAATATGATCAACTAGAATAAAGCCATCCAACACTGATTTATTTCATCTTTATTTCCTTTTGGATTTTACAGGAAAAATAAAGTTAGGACTTGCAGAAAGTGAAGAGGTTACAGTTGTATTGGAGGAGGATGGAACTGAGGTGGATGATACAGATTATTTTAAATGTCTGAGCGCCAATACAACATTCATATTCCTAGTTGGCCAAGAGGTATGGAAAGGCAAAGGACAACATCCAGGTTTGTTAATTCTTGTTAAGTAACATACATGCTCGTTTTTATAAAGTCAGCTTTGAGTAGGATGGATGTGCATTAGATACATATATTGGTATGAGACAAATACCAGTCACACTTCATCATTTATAATCTAATCCCAATAGCTTGAATGCCCTTATCCGTACTGTAATGCTCGTGGACAGTGTTGACAGGATTCTTTAGATTCTGTGAATTTGTTGAATATCAAGATAAATTCTGTGATTTCAGTGAATGAAGACGAACCAGATTTTGTTGTCAGTGATGGAGTAGTGAATGACAGTGGTGCTGATACAGCAGAACAGTTGATCCACATAGCAGAAGTCATAAAGGGGAATGCAGCAAAGGTCATAACCCTATCAAATCAGGAAATGGAGGTTAGTTTCATGCATTTTATACTGAACAGTAACACTCATGTAAAAGTGTTACACCAGAAGATGGATATATTTATGTGAATTAGAGTTATGTTATCAACAGACAGAAAACTGCCTTGTTTGAAGCTGCTTCAAATTATAGAACCTTATGAATCAAATCATTTCTCAGATGTAGCTACAATGCATGCAATGCAGCTTTCCATTTTGCACGGATACTTTATGTGATCTGTTCTTTACCGTTGCCTGTTTCTATTTGTAGATACTTTCTTCATCAGATCAGCAGCACCTAGCTAACCTGATGGGAATCAGTTTTAGAGAGGCAGGACGCATGCAACTGAACTGTCAGAGGTACTTGGATGACCGGACACAGGCTCTTGATGCAATCAGCCTTTTGAAAACCTGTGAACATTCATCAAACAAACGTCAACGGACAAATTGATTGTTTGATTCATCATTGCCTTTTGGTGCATACTTTCACTTGACCCATTGACACCAATTTTATACATGTGTTAGCTGTGCTGGAGCTAAAATGGACACACGTGCAAAGGACTTCAATCCACATGTTCAATGGGTGCATCTTATTCTACACAACAAAAGAACATTCATTGACCTGAACAGAAGCTTATAGAGTAGAAAAGTGGATATCTTTGAGGATTTGATAAGATGTGAAGCCAAAATGTTTTTCCAAGAAAAACCATGAAGTGCAATTATTTTGGAACGTGTGAATGGACGATTGAAACACTTTAACCCGCTTTAGAGAAGTATCGCCAGTAAATATGATTTATTTTGTTTTTGGGCATTAAAGAATGATGCAGGAGTGTAGTTAAGATTGCAGGCATATACAGTTGATCTGCTTTTTATATATGAGGATGAATCAGGTTACACCTCTGCTTTAATTGTAACTTGAAATTATTATTGCCAAATAAAATACATCCGACTTTAGTTCACATTATACTTTTGTTATATAAATAGGTCTTGACAAATTTGGGGGGCCCCAAACAATTAGGCCCCTGTGATTTGGGGGGGGGGGCTGCTGCTCCTACCCTACTATACAGTGGTGGAGGAGCATATTATAGGAATATTGCCTATAAAGTACAATGTCCTGACAAGATTAACAAGGAAAGTAACAATCCAGAAAATGTGATGCAGTTCCTAAAACTTTGGTCAAATAATTTCCCAATGACTTCCGGTGAGAGTTGAACAGAAGAATTTCAAAAACAAACAAAATAGGGATATTTGATTGTGAAATGTCTTTCCATGAACAAGGATGAATACATAGTTCCCCCTAGACCATCTCAAACAACTCTAGCCTAGGACCAGATAACGTCCACCACCAGACCCTCACCTTGTTGACTGAGGGTAACTGAGTAATATACGACGACTGAACCATGGTTTAAAGATGGGTTAGGAGCTAATTTGGGGTAGATTTGTATTTTTCATTTAACTAACTTAGATGTGTTCATTGTGTCGATATAAGAATGTATGTATTTTAAATCATTCTCATACTTCTAAACCCATAAAATATAGAGCAAACCATAGTCAGAATAGGTCAGGGGACCCGTCACTATTACAGACAGGGGTCCGATGACCTGGTTTCCTCTATATTTTATGCATCAAATGTCATCCCATTCTCCTTTTATCCCGTTCATCCCGTTCTGTGTTTATCCCATTCTCCCTTTATCCCGTTCTCTGTTTATCCTGTTCTCCCTTTATCCCATTCTCTGTTTATCCGTTCATCCCCTTCTCCGTTCATCCTCTTCTCCGTTCATCCCCTTCTCCGTTCATCCCCCTCTCCCTTCATCCCGTTCATCCCCTTCTCTTTTTATCCCCTTATCCATTCATCCATTTATCCCATTCTCTGTTCTCCGTTTATCCGGTTCTCCCTTTATCCTATTCTCCCCGTATCCCCTTCTCCCTTTATCCCCTTCTCCCTTTATCCCCTGCTCCCTTTATCCCGTACTCCCTTTATCCCGTTCTCCATTCATTGTTCTCCCTTTATCCTGTTCTCCCTCTATCCCCTTCTCCCTTTATCCCCTTCTCCCTTTATCTTTTTCTCCCTGTATCCCGTTCTACCTTTATCCCGTTCTCCATTCATCCGTTCTCCATTCATCCTGTTCTCCGTTCATCCCGTTCTCTGTGTATCCCGTTCTCCCGTTTATCTGTTCTCCCTTTATCCCATTCTCCCTTCATCCCATTCATCCCCTTCTCCATTTATCCCGCTCTCCGCTTATCCCATTCTCCGTTTATCCTGTTCTCCCGTTCTCTATTTATCCCGTTCTCCATTTATCTTGTTCTTCCTTTATCCCGTTCTCCCTTTATCTCGTTTTATCTCGTTCTCTGGCGGCGTGTGCTACAGATCCCCCCGCCCCCTCTCTGTTTATCCCCTTCTCAAATTATCCCATTCTCCGTTTATCCCCGTCTCCGTTCATCCCATTCTCCACACATCCGTTTATTCCCTTTTCCCTTTATCCCGTTCTTCCTTTATCCCCAGCTCCATTTATCCGAGCTCCGTTTATCCCATTGATAATGTTGATAGGAAATAACCGTTTCTAAGGTCATGTGACCTTGCCTGTCTGTGTGATCACTCTGGTTTTTAGGGGGTATAGATGGGGGGTCCCCATGTCGCATGTCGATTTTAAGAAATGGCCATGTCGCATGTCAATGTCGCTTAATAATCTCCATGTCCCAAGTCGATTTTAAGAATTGCTCATGTCCCATGTCACTATCTTTTCAAACCTCATGTCGCATGTCACTAAGCTCCATGTCGCATGTAGATTTTAAGAAATGACAATGTCGCCGTGTCGAATTTAGCCATCCACCCCCATTTTTTAGATGGTCATCCAAAGTAGTCTGCAAAAGTTTGCATCCAAACCTTTTCCAAACCATTTTCCAAACCTTTTCCAATTCATGCATCAAGATGATACCAGTGTTGTTATACCATAGAGAAACATTACAAAAACGTCTTAAAACTTTCTCAAACAAACCTTTGTTTCCAAACCATTTCCAAACGTTTTAAAACGTTCTAACACAAACGTTTGTTTCTGTCAACTTTTTAACGTTTTAAAACATTTTCTAACCATTTTTTGCAAACGTTTGTAAACCTCCAGCAAACGTTTTCCAACAGTTAGGAAAACGTTTTTTTGTTAGCTGGGTAGTCTACTCGCCAGGGCTACTAGTAGGGTTGGTTATGGACAGAGGTGGGAAATTTGTGAAAGAGCTTAGCCACCAATCAGGTATTTTTAGGGACATGGTGGACATCAAGAAAAGCTTTGGTGGCAGTCTGGGAATGGAGGCAGCTAGCCGTGGCGGCCATCTTTGTCCTCGGTATAAGTGAATTAGAGAAAATATATTAGATGGTCCATTATAGATACTAAAAAACATCCAAATTAGGTGCAATCGACAGGGATTGCAGACGACTATCATATGATTGCAAGGCACATCATGACTCATGGGTCAAGGATTCATATCAAGGTCATTTGAAGGTCAGAACTCAAAAATTAAGTCCTTTATCAATCATTTTCATTATTCTGTGCCCCAAAATACATAAATGATATTCTATACTGGTATCTAATTTGCTATAGAAAGTTTCCTTATATGCTTGACATCATATTCCATGTGATAGGATAAGATTTGAATGTGATATGTTGCCATTAAAACTTGCAGAACACCGCCTACCAATATTCCCTAGAATCTTTAGATTTTTTCAATAGGCATGTATTGCATTACAGCTACCTACACATCATTTGAAATTAGCGGGGGACTTGATGTCAATTCTATTATCTATATAATTTTATAATTAGATTTTTTGACCTTGACCTATTTATTAGACACACATACATATATAGTTTGCAACACACCTGTGTTACCAGGAGGACTTCTTCTAGTAGGTTAACCCTTTAAGGGCCGCTGCTGCCTCTGGGCAGCATCTAAAATACCCTTGAAAAACTGCTGCTGCCATAGGGCAGCAAAATTGCTACCTTAGGGCAGCAATACCACTAAATTACAGCTCCTGCTGTGAAACAGAGAATAAGAATTTTTGAATGAATCCAAAAATATTTAACATGAATATTACATCCCCTTGTCAAAAAGGTGTAAATTATGTCTCAAATACAACTTATTTTACTCCTTAGCCACTGCCCAGGGAGCACATACTTGCAAAGTTGCATATTTCCATGACATAGAGCCGGTGGTTAAGTCCCAAATGACATTTTTCAGGGCCAGCAGTGAAAGGGTTAAAGATCATAGAGTTCCTACAATGTTATATAAATATAAAACAGGTGGTAAAACCTTTTTGGGATCATAATGGAGGTTATAGTTCAAGGTCATATAGAAAACATCAATGGAAAACCATTCAAAGTAAATTTAAGCAACCTAAAATTGCAATGTCTTTTGTCAGATTTAGTTTCTATGACTTCTGAAGTATGAAAATATCTGCTTAGTTTCTTCATAGGTCTTTATACACCATCATGAAGGTCAAGGCCACTACTTAGTGCTTTGGTACATAAAGGACAACACACTGATGACATTTGTATCAAAAATGTTTTGCTTTAATAAGCAAGCCTCTTGGGAACATATCATGTGTTTTTCCTCATTCCTAAGATATCAAGCATAACTTAAAGGTTTCTGGAATGCAGGAACATAATCATCTACAACCCTTTGACAAATATATTCATTCCTCCACATATTATTCATCATCACTGGTATCACTGGCTTCACTGTCTGTTTCCACATATTCATGTGTCATAGTGTTTGCACAATCTTCAGTCTCTGAGCATTCACACAAGTCTGTACACTTGTTTTAGCACATTTGCATTTCACTAGGTGAATCAACGATTGAGGTGCTTGGAGCCCTCTGGGTATGACCGGCACCCATTCTTGCTCACTGAGTGTCCAGTCATAGCTCTTAGGTGATGGAAGGTTAGAACTTTGTACAACATCATTGTTTCAAATAACCGTTTGGTAATGCCCACATAGAATAGCCTGATGAAGGGCTGCTTGTGTTGGAGGAAGTTTTTCCGTTTCCTTCTGGTTCTTTTTAAAGAGCTTCCATCAAAGTTCTTTTATGAATACGGCTGATCCTTTTGGTGAGTAAATCCTGCACCTTCGAGTGGCACCTTTCCAATCTGTGTAGAATCTGTTACATGGTAACAGACAATCTGGTCATTTCCCTGCCTTTGAAGACACATGCCTGTCTTTAGGGATAATGGCACATCATATCTATCGAAGACCAGATGAAATTCTGCGAAATGACTAAACTTTTTCACCATCCTCTCTTTGAAGAGTTCTGCGAGATGTGCACACATTGGATTCACATGGAGTATTGGTGCAGCTTCTGTGCTTACTAGGATACCTAGCAAGTTACTCTTTGCTGAGCAATGCAGCATGGTGCCATCTGCTGCAAATAGGGCATGAGGCACAACAGAGAATTCATATTTGCTGATTACCTCCTCTAGGTTGATTTTTGGTCTTGACTGGCACACAACGAGTAATCTAGCAAACAAAGATTGATCCTTTTTCAACTCTACAAGTGCATGTTCCGTCCGAAGCTTTACTCTTTTTTCCATACTCTTCCATGACTTTAATTTTATCTTCTTCATGGGAGACCACAAACTAGTGTTGCCAGACTTGATTTGTTCCATCCTAACTACTTTTGTGGCTATGTTGAACAAGTTGTTGCTGTTTTCACTGAAAGGATTTGTACATTTCCTCAAGGTTGAGGTAAGAGCTGCGACTGCTTTCTCTTCATTTGCTATGTAAGTTGGTAATAATTTGTGGTGCTTTTTAGGATTTGTATTCACTCCTGCCAATCTTGCCATCTCTTGTCATACTAAGAAGAACTTTATCTGTGCACTTTCATTGAGGGTTATTATACCTACCAAACCCACAGTTACTTTGATAGATCGGTTCAGGTGTTCTAGGGCATCATCTGCTCCAATAGCACAAAAACTTACATTTTCATTCTTGTTCACCACCCAGTTTCCATCCACAAACTCCTCATGCATTGCCACATCTGTGAGAGGTAGTTCTTTCATCTCTGCCAGATACAAAGGTATCATATGGGCATAGTGCAGTCTGTCGTGTGCAAAGAAGTGAGGGGTGAATTCCTGAAGACTAGTTAAATTGAGTTCCCACTCCCCCGTACAAACAGAACTCAAGAGCAATAGCATCTTCAGAACCATGTTCATGTACTGCTATATGAATTTGAATGATGGTCTTTTCTTGTTTTTTTTTAAATTTTCAAATGCAGCCATCTTTCTGTCAGGTGCAAGTTGAGCATATCAATCATTTTGCCATCTTCTAGATGTACTAGTTTGATGTTGTTCTCCTTGCATGCATCATTCAATGTCATGGCTGCCTCCTTCCTGCTATTGTCTATGAAGCCTGCAATTGTCCAAAGTTGGGCAATCAATATGGGAAGTTCACCTTGCGGTAAAATGATGTGGTTCAGATCATTTATATATCAAGTGTGCTGATAGTGAGATGGTTAGATATCTATTATTCAGATGCCAATATGTATCCTAACCTCTTCTGGGGGCTGTTTCTCTTAGTATCAGACATACTTCCTTGTGATTCCCTCATAATTGAAATAGATGAAAATAAAAACATGTTATAAATGTTCCCAAGAGACTTGCTTATTAAAGAAAAACATTTTTAATACAAATATCATCATTCATTTGTCCTTTATGTACCAAGGCATTAAGTAGTGGCCTTGACTTTCATGATGGTGTATAAAGAACTAACAGACCTATGAAAAAAATAAGCAGATATTTTCATACTTCAGAAATAAAATCTGACAAAAGACATTGCAATTTTAGGTTGCTTAAATTTACTTTGAATGGTTTTCCATTGATGTTTTCTATATGACCTTGAACTATAACCTCCATTATGATCCCACAAAGGTTTTACCACCTGTTTTATATTTATATAACATTGTAGGATCTTTAACCTACTAGAAGAACTCCTCCTGATAACACAGGTGTGGTGCAAACTATATATGTATGTTTGTCCAATAAATAGGTCAAGGTCAAAAAATCTAATTATATATAGATAATAGAATTGACATCAAGTCCCCCACTAATTTCAAATGATGTGTAGGTAGCTGTAATGCAATACATGCCTATTGAAAAAATCCAAAGATTCTAGGGAATATTGGTAGGCGGTGTTCTGCAAGTTTTAATGGCAACATATCACATTCAAATCTTATCCTATCACATGGAATATGATGTCAAGCATATAAGGAAACTTTCTATAGCAAATTAGATACCAGTATAGAATATCATTTATGTATTTTGGGGCACAGAATAATGAAAATGATTGATAAAGGACTTAATTTTTGAGTTCTGACCTTCAAATGACCTTGATATGAATCCTTGACCCATGAGTCATGATGTGCCTTGCAATCATATGATAATTGTCTGCAATCCCTGTCGATTGCACCTAATTTGGATGTTTTTTAGTATCTATAATGGACCATCTAATATATTTTCTCTAATTCACTTATATTGAGGACAAAGATGGCCGCCACGGCTAGCTGCCTCCATTCCCAGACTGCCACCAAAGCTTTTCTTGATGTCCACCATGTCCCTTATGATACCTGATTGGTGGCTAAGCTCTTTCACAAATTTCCCACCCCCCTACCTGTTTGTGCCATAAGAAACCCTACTATACATGCATTCATGCATCATGGCGACCAAGGACATTAAAGCACGATGCGGCCCTTAAAGGGTTAGCTAAACCAAAATTACAAGTTATCAATGCGTAGTTTCCCATATAAATGTACCATACTATAACCGAATGGACAGACATATTCAAATAACTGCTATAGTTCACACTGGTCACAGACCAGCGATCAGTGCACAGTTGTTGGGGACCTGGCAGACATCAGTCAGCAGCTCAGAATAGGTGTGTGGTACAGGCAGGTACGGTCATGGTCTGCTGCCTACTCGTATTGAGCACTGCCTATGGTCAATGTAAGATACCATAAGGTTATTGGGGAGGTGCTTGTATGGGGTTATGATGCGTAGATGATCTATACTTGTGTGCTGTCCTCTACATATCGCACGCCCAGGATAGCCCTCCTAGGTGCGTGGACAAACGTTAACAGCGCAATGTTAACACAGAATTCAGATTGTCTTAATTATCTAAAAATTAGTCTTAATCTAATCTTAACCTATCTTAATCGTATGTTAAAACACACAGTCCATTGTAGGATAGGCTAGTTGACTAGTATGTAATGGGGGGCTCTGCCCCCCAGTCCCCGTTTTTTTTCTTCTTTTTTTCTTACTGCCTTAGATTAAGACATTTTAAGATGTAAGATTAAGATTGCGCTGTTAACGTTTGTCTGCGCACCTGGGAAAGCTATCCCGTATTTGCCTACAGATCAGCTTGCTCCGACTCTGGTAAAATTGGTATAATTATTCTGCTATCTTCAAATTGCATACTCTTTAGAAGTCATTGCCGTTTAATTTCACCTGGAAGAATTCAGAATGAGTAGTTGCATGAAAATATTCTCAGTATGCCTGCTTCGGTGTGTCTACTTCTCCCAGATTTAATCTCGATGTAAATATTTATATTAATTACTATCTAATTGGTTAGGAGAACTGTTTCAAGTTTATTATATAACTGCCTTCTTCTCTCCATCACGTAGTTTATCCAGGCGACTAGCCTCTCCTCCCTGTTACCATTAATGCAGACATGTCCGTCCCTTTAATACCCTCTTAAACCCCCAGCGCGCCCTTATATACAGGGCGGAGTACCTGTCCCAGCTCCACTCCGACTGTCGCTGGAGGGGTACCGAGATCTGCGCCGTTAAAGACATGCCTTATTTTAAAGACCAAATCAAGGATTAGAGCTCAATAACAGAAGAACGGCCTGCCATAGTAATTGGCCTGGGGTCATGTATATATGGTGGTCGTTGTGGTGGTGGTTGGGAGGGGGTGGGGTGTTGTATAAGCCTCCCATACCACTGTGAGGTGTTACAGGTAGGTATAACTTCTAACCATCTAAGGGCCACATGGTGCTTTAATGCAGCATGGCCATTTGCAGTCATGGCGTATATGAATGCATCCCAGCAAGTTACTCACCAGTGCTGCATTCATGCACCATAAAGACCCTTTAGTAGACCTTCACAGGGTAGACATGATAAATTAATGCAGCCATGGCAATTAGGCTCACCAGAATGGATCCTGGCAACCAAGAGTATATATAACCCCTTAAAGCACTAAGTTGCCCTTAAAGGGTTGGGTCTCGTGGTGTTGGTGGGCAGGAGGCCAGCAGTAGCAGCAGCGGCCTACAGTACCTGGTACAGGCAGTCACACACCTGCAGGTGCAGGAGGAGGAGGAGGCCTTAACACCAGCACACCTTACCACCAGCACACCTACAGCCCACCTTCAGACACTCACCAACAGCCCACCAGGCAGCTAGGGGGTTTGCATTGAGTGCCGAGCTCACTGTTTTTTCGACTATCAGAAGTCTCAGAGAGATGGCTGCGTGTCGGTCTGCCTGCTCCAGGGGTACCTCCCCCAGGTGTGCACCATGGAGCAAACTGGACAAGGTGCTCCTGGCCCTGACCATCACAGGCTTCGCACTGTCCTCCATCTTTGCGGTGACCGTGTTTCGGATGTCGATGAGGCGGCACGGGCACTATGACTTTGAGATGCTGGAGGAGGGGCGTCACCACCGACGTCATCATGGACACCCTGGAGGTGCCACCACCCCACCTACTAGCCCCTTCATGGAGGAGACTGACTGCCAGATAGAGGAGATCGACCAAGATGAGTCTGATGTGGAGTGCGTGCGTAACGAGCGAGGCGAGTGGTGTGCTGCACCATCACCTCCTCCATCAAGAAGTCGGAGACACTCCCACGAAGACCGGAGCGAAGAAGAGGAGCGCAGAAGAGGGGAACATCACAGACCAGGAATGCACCATCCAACACCACGCCCTGCACCACTTGCTGAAGGAGATTCTGATGAGGAGCCTGAACTGCCGCCCATGGGGGTGCGGCAGGACCCCGCACGTCAAGGCAGAAGACGCCACTCCCCGTGCATGCGCATGCGCGTCCAGATGCAGCACAGGGAGAGGATGCAGCGTGCCATGGCGCACCAGAATCTGACTGAGGCCACCAACTTCCCCAGGGTAAGAGCTCTTTACTTATACCATCTACATCTTGATGTAGCATATCTTTGACTCTGAGACCATGGAGGAGAGACCGGGGACGCTAGAGGAGGGACCATAGAAGTCTCCTATATGAGGGACCCTAGAGGATGATTGGGAGACCCTAGGGGAGGAAGTGGGCACCCTAGGGGAGGGATGCGGGACCCTAGGGTAGGGCTGGGGCAACCTAGGGGAGGGATGGGACACCCTAAGGGAGTGATCATTTTTTAACAACAGGGGGGGTGGTTTTCCGCGCGAAGCGCGCGAAATTTTTCTCACCCCCCCGGTCAACCGGCCTAAATTTTTTACCCCCCCCCCCCTACGGGTCAGAAATCGGCGCGCGTGCGGGCCCTTTGAAGCATAGTAACGCGTGGGCTTTTTGGCCCAAAACAGGTTAAATTTTTTTGACCCCCCCCCCAAGAGGGGTCCAAATTGTTCCCCCCCCCCAAACCAACCCCCCCCCCCCCTGTTGATAAAAAATGATCACTCCCTAAGGGAGGGATGGGGGACCCTACTGGCCTAGGGGAGGGATGGGGCACCCTAGGGAAGGACGGGGCACCCTATGGGAGGAATGGGGCATCCTTGGGGAGGGATGGGGCACCCTAAGGGAGGGATGGGGGACCCTATGGGAGGGATGGGGCACCCTATGGGAGGGATGGGGCACCCTAAGGGAGGGATGGGGGACCCTACTGGCCTAGGGGAGGGATGGGGCACCCTAGGGAAGGACGGGGCACCCTATAGTAGGGGAGGAATGGGGCATCCTTGGGGAGGGAGGGGGAACCTTAATGGGGAGGGACCAAAGGCCCTAGAGTAGGGATGAGAATCTCTGTAGAGGAGGGATAGGAAAGCATGGAGGTATATGGGAGACAATGAAGCAGGGATGGGAGACTGTAGGAGTAATGGAAATATACAGGGGAGGGGAGGGATGGAAAATAATCCAGGAAGGGTGGAAGACTTTGAGGAGGGATGGGGAACCCTGGAGGAGGTGGGCGAGCCTGAAGGAGGTATGGGAGACAGTATCCTGGCAAAGGATGACATACCTTTAGAAGGGTGATGAGGGATTCTGGAGGAGTGTTGGGAGATGAGGAATACGAGACACTGGAGGAAGGATGTAAAACTATGGAGGAAGGATAGATATGAGAGTCATTTGTCTTAAGAATATACATGTGGTGTACAACATTTGAATTGAGCTATGAATTTTGAAGTATTAACGTATGGTTGTAAATATAAATATGCTAACATGCGGGTCCCTTGTCTATGATTAGCTATTCATGTCAACACCGTATTGTCCCATATGTGCCTAATGCGCGAGCTACAATATGTAAGGTTAGATGAATAGACATAGCATGTTCTAAGCTCATCAGGAATAACAGGGCCAACCTGGAATCGCCTTCAACAATATTAACGCATATATCTATATATCTATATCTATCTATATCTATATCTATATCTATATCTATATCTATATCTATATCTATATCTATATCTATATCTATATATCTATATATCTATCTATATATATATATATATATATATATATATATATATATATATATATATATATATATATATACATACACACACATTCATTTGATCACTGCCTAACTAAGATCTGAGCAGCTCTGTAGTGGACAAGGAGCATAATGGCATTTATCAATCCATTCCCGGATGAAGTGGACAAGGAACATTATAAATACAACTGTTGATTCTTATATCATGCCACCGAAACAAGTGTGGATTACCCACGGGATAATTGCAGTCTCATATGAAATATGAAGCACATGAGTAGTGCTGAACAGACAATATTCTTATTTTGTAAAAGTTACTTTATAGATAATGCCTATACACTCTAAAAAAAGTGTTTCAAAATAGAACACATTTACCCAAACACGTTTGAAACCTAAACACTTAAAAAAAAACTAAACACTTTAAAAAAACTAAACACTTTTTTCTAAACATTTAAACACTTTTTCAGGAAAAGTGTTTAGTTTTAAAAAGTGTTTAGAATCTAAACACTTAGGATATAAAGTGTTTAGAAATAAGATACACATATCCATCCAGATATTGCATGTTGTCCTCTGATATTACATATATCATCATTATATATCTACAGAATAAAATATGGAGAAGTTTAAATGTCCCAAAATCCGAGATGCCCTTCCAGTACGTAGTAGCTGTCCTTGGTAGATGGACAAAGTGATAGGTGCCGTGAGGGGACAGTGATATGTGACGTGAGGGGACAGTGATAGGTGACGTGAGGGGACAGTGATAGGTGACATGAGGGGACAGTGCTAGGTGACGTGAGGGGGCAGTGATAGGTGATGTAGAGGGGACAGTGATAGGTGACGTGAGGGGACAGTGATAGGTGACGTGAGGGGGCAGTGATAGGTGACGTGAGGGGACAGTGATAGGTGACGTGAGGGGACAGTGATAGGTGACGTGAGGGGGCAGTGATAGGTGACGTGAGGGGACAGTGATAGGTGACGTGAGGGGACAGTGATATGTGACGTGAGGGGGCAGTGATAGGTGACGTGAGGGGGCAGTGATAGGTGATGTGAGGGGACAGTGATAGGTGACGTGAGGGGGCAGTGATAGGTGATGTAGAGGGGACAGTGATAGGTGACGTGAGGGGACAGTGATAGGTGACGTGAGGGGGCAGTGATAGGTGACGTGAGGGGACAGTGATAGGTGACGTGAGGGGACAGTGATAGGTGACGTGAGGGGAAAGTGAGAGGTGACGTGAGGGGGCAGTGATAGGTGACATGAGGGGACAGTGATAGGTGATGTAGAGGGGACAGTGATAGGTGACATGAGGGGACAGTGATAGGTGACATGAGGGGACAGTGCTAGGTGACGTGAGGGGACAGTGATAGGTGACGTGAGGGGAAAGTGAGAGGTGACGTGAGGGGGCAGTGATAGGTGACGTGAGGGGACAATGATAGGTGACGGGAGGGGACAGTGATAGGTGACGGGAGGGGACAGTGATAGGTAATGTGAGGGGACAGTGATAGGTGACGTGAGGGGGCAGTGATAGGTGAAATGAGGGGAGAGTGATAGGTGACGGGAGGGGACAGTGATAGGTGACGGAAGGGAACAGTGATAGGTGACGTGAGGGGGCAGTGATAGGTGATGTGAGGGGACAGTGATAGGTGACGTGAGGGGACAGTGATAGGTGACATGAGGGGACAGTGATAGGAGACGTGAGGGGACAGTGCTAGGTGACGTGAGGGGACAGTGCTAGGTGACGTGAGGGGACAATGCTAGGTGACGTGAGGGGACAATGATAGGTGACGGGAGGGGACAGTGATAGGTGACGGGAGGGGACAATGATAGGTGACGGGAGGGGACAGTGATAGGTGACATGAGGGGATACCTCCTTATGCAATTGCCACAATATTTCGTGCAGACTAAGCACCAAAGTAAAGAATCGTAACAAATCAAAATTTGATTAGAAAAATATTTTTTGCTTAAAGAGTGGGGTAGGTGCCCATGAAAACGAATGATAAGTGAACCATAATAATTACAGGGCGTGGCAATCGGGGGGACGGGGGAGGGGGACATGTCACCCCAACTTTTGACCAACCACAAAAAAAGGTCAAACCAAAAAGGTCACGTAAAAAGGGCTCAAAAAGGGTCAAAATACCCCTCAGTCCCGCCTACATTGACACTGCTTGCCAAGCCCCTGACCATATATGTATTTCCACATCAAGAACCTCTTCAGTTAGAGGTATCTAAGGCACATGGCAGTGCTGACCTATTTATGGTTACAGGTCAGTACAGGGTCTGTGAAACCAGGGTCTTCACCACCCTGGGATCACGGTAACCAGGTAACGATGTATGGATCAATACCTGTACCATTAGATGTACCAACCTGCCAATCGATACTCCCGTCATGCATGTATACCATTATTAGTAGTAGCGGGGCCCTTGATGGGGGGGTCCCCATGTCCCGTGTCGATCTTAAGAAATGCTCATGTCGCCATATCGATCTTAAGAAATTCCCCATGTCCCATGTCACTATCTATTTTCTCCTCATGTCCCATGTCACGAGGGCCAAAAAAGGTCCATGTCGCCGTGTCGAATTTAAGGGTCTAGGGCCATAGTAGCAGCTCAATGTGAAACAGCTGGGGTAAAGTTGGGATGGCGGGAAAGGTAGATTACAGATCCCAACCATTGCCCCACCCCTTTTGGGGAATGGAGCCTCCATAACTCGATGGGGCCTCCCATATGGAAGTCTTAGATTAAAGTGCTGTCATTCATTTGGCACAACTTCAAAATTTTCAATAGAGAGTTTCCGGCTCTCTCCCTTGTCATCCTCTCCTCCTCTTGTCCCAGAGCTATTCTTTCCTTTTTGGCTACAGAGAATGTTTTCCTCATAGATTTTATACCCAATTGATAGCGTCCTGGATGGACCTATACATTTGGAAATGGGGATCCCTCGGCCCATGCATGCACCAGCCCCCAATACTCAAATGTCGAGGAGTTATGGGAGCCCATTGAGGAGGGCTGGGAGAACCTGGGGAAGGGTCGGAGACCCTGGAGGAAGGGCAGAGACCCTGGGGGATAGGTCGGAGACCTTGGTGGAGGGAAGGCAGACCCCAGAGGCAGAGCCTGGAAAAGGGGAAACTGTGGAAGGGAAGGGTGACACTGGAGGATGAATGGGTGCCTGGAGAGGCGGGTAACCATGGAGGGGGAGGGGAAGGATCCTTGAGATGGGATGGGAGACACTAGGTGAGGAGAGAGAGGTAGCCCCAGGGATGCAATGCTGACATGTTGATAATGATTCCTATACATCCGAGAATGCATATATATATATATATATATATATATATATATATATATATATATATATATATATATATATATATATTTATATATATATATATATATATATATATATATATATAGAGAGAGAGAGAGAGAGAGAGAGAGAGAGAGAGAGGGGGGGGGGGGGGAGAGAGAGAGAGAGAGAGAGAGAGAGAGAGAGAGAGAGAGAGGGAGAGAGATTTCCATAAAGGTTGCTATTCCCCTGCTTAAATAACATGGAAGGAATCCTATGAAAGGCAGAACATGTTGTAAGAGCGAAGAGAGAGCCATATAATGATCAAGTGTGTATAAGATGCATACATGGAGATGTATACCCGTCATATTCGCATACAGTAGAAGCCGTACTACATGAGACGTGCACTGATGCATGTACACACCTCCCAGCTCCAGACTAAAAATGTTGTGTAATTATGAACTGGCTTTTTTTAGCCTGGTTGGGTGATTATTTTCACAGTTACAGCTGTTGACTTGTGGCCAACAGACATATAGGCCTATGTACAATGTTGTCGTATTGCAATCAGTCCACGTCATTTGATGACATAACTTACACAGGGGGTGGCCATGGCATAGACCTGTGTTTGGCACAGGATATAATGATGTGGCCAGGATATATATAATGATGTGACAGAATGTTTGTTGGTGCCTTGAACTATGACGCTGGTAAGGATTGGTGTATATAGGACTAAGCCCATGTATTGTGCAAATGTAAAGGTTACCAGCAGTTCTTGTCCCCATATGTATACTGGAATATTGCCATAAGAAAACTGCTTAGTCATCTAATTTGTGCTTCCCAGTCGATGGTAAAGTTATAGGCCTACTCAATGCCATACTGGGAGGCTACCACTCAGACAAATTGCAAGCGACAAACTCCTCATTCCCAAGGCACCAATTAGTGCTACCTCGTGTCACTTTTTATATGTATTCTTGCGGAGATTAAGATTGGGAAAACTGCATGGTTGAGACTCAGAATCTAATAATAATTTGGTGTGGTCAACAATATAATATAAAGATATCGTTTGATACCAATAGCTGTAATGAATAACGAAAGGACGACATGCATGAGGATCACGAACTCATTCAATTGCAGACATTGTGTCCAATGCAATGTCTCTATAAGATATAATCTACCCGCATCCCCTATTACTGTTATATATTACTGGTACAAGTCGTTGAAACATATGCCTTCAATGAAATGCGCACTACTGTTCAGTTATCAATTCCATAGACTATGCAATAGTTAATGAAGCTAAAGTGGGTATATCCGATTTTTCTTCAAATTCTAAATCTTACTTAAATATATTTGAAACACTGTAAACATATCATATTTAGAGAAAAGAGGCCAATTAAATATCACCAATGGGTTTTAATATATCTTAAAGGGTTCCAATGTCCCCCAACCATGGGCTTTTCTAGTGCATTTTCAATGGGGGGAATAAAAGCGTGCACACTTTTATTCCAAAATGACCAAATTTTGGGCAATAAAATCAAATTAGAGCAACATCAGATGGAATTTGGCAGAATAGAATAGATAGGAAAGTCAAATATATTATTTGTGAACATTCTGACTCCTTTTCAGGAAAATCTTTTTTCTTTTTGTCTCGCACATCGGATGTACTAACTTTGATTAATAATCCTCCCATGCCGTGGTGTCTCATGCATGTGGCTATTGCGCATTTGACAATAATGTTTTAGACCCTGCAAACCTGTAGATAACAACCCCTTATCCTGCATGTGCCTTCAATATCTGCCATGATTTGGATAGGGCTACGCAAAGTTAATGGACTTTTAGATCATATCCAAAGATATGACAGTGTGAACCCTCAAGAGCAATTTGGGAAGTATTACAGATCTTTTTGATGCAGACAGCCAAAGTTATTGATTTAGATATGAGGACACTACTGTATTGAAACAATCCCTCATTCGATGCCAATTTGAGCAGACCCTCATCCACCAATATAGTTCTTTGGGGTAGAGTTATTGCAAGTGAGTAGTGCCAGACATATATATCTCTCTAATTATCAAATACACATTAATCTTGGAGCAGATAAAATCACGAGTACGGCATGCGCCAGATCAATCATATGGAAAGTCTTATAGATATAAATAAACATTGATATTCTACAGCAGGTAAGAGTTGCCTTAAGTGCTGATTCCAATGGCCATTCTCCCTGACCACGCGTGATGAGGGACCCTTTCCCATCTACCTAGTGGTATTGTCATGTGACGCACGTGGCCCAACACGTGAGGCACGTGCAGGTCGGTATACTCCCTCTCAAAGGCTGTTATGTAAGTGTCACATGCTGCCACACGTGACACAACCCTCTCAGGCCGTCACGGGCGCCCCAGCGCCGTCACAGGCCGCTGCACAAGCCCCAGGGCCGTCACAGGCCGCTGCACAAGCCCCAGGACCGTCACAGGCCGCTGCACAAGCCCCAGCGCCGTCACAGGCCGCTGCACAAGCCTCAGGACCGTCACAGGCCGCTGCACAAGCCTCAGGTCCGTCACAGGCCGCTGCACACGGTCACATAGGGGCTTGTTGCACCTTTTGGCCAATCACTGTCAACTGACACTAACACTCAAGATGCCATGCTGGTAGCCTGGCCCCCTTAAATAGGGTCAGGTCCCAGCACTGGGCATCTCCATCCTCACTCTACACTTGGACACCACTGAGCAAGGACCTCTCCACTGACTGAGAACAAGGCTATAGGCTATGCCCTACTAGGCCCAACTATCAGACATGGTGTAGGACCCCCTTGGCTCTAGTCCAGTACTAACCTCAGGGTTATTAGGTATATTTACCAAGACCTATATTATTGTGTGGATAGGTGTAACTGAGTGGAACCTACATTGTACTTACTGTACTATTGCTGTCAACTTGTAATAAATACCAACTATACTACAAGACCTCAAGACTTAGTCAACTTCCTCACATTACAAGGAGTCTCCCAACTAAGGGGATTCCTTGTATGACAAAGTGGTGGAGAAGTCCTAACAAGATCCCACAAGCTGGCAGCACAGACTACCAAGACTCACCTCCGCAGCAAAGGACCAGCTACCCCTGGATCTCTACCCAGCAGGAGGAGGAGACCCAGCTCCAAGGAGTCATCCAGGAGCTCCACTCCAACACCCTCAGCTTCACCACACCACACCACTCAAGAGAGTGACTTCCAAGGCAAGCTTCACCTGGACACCCTAGCTGCCCTGGACAGTATCCAGGACACACAGAGTGACTTGTTCTCAAACGGTCAGCATACCCCAGGATCAGGTATGAGTGACGATGAGACAGTACCCCCAGGCCAGGCAGCCAAAGAGGAGGCTGAGGCACTTCTACTCATAGCCCAGAATGTAGAAACTCATGTGGATAAGACACTTAGGCCTGAACTAACAGCCCTACACACCACACATGAGGAAAGCACCAGCCGAGCCTTAAGGAAGGCCAAAGAGGAACAAGAGAAGGAATTAATATTACTCAGACAAGCCAACCAGGCACTGAAGAACTCTATGGAGACCCAAAAAGCTGAAGCCGCTCAAGCACTACTTGATATGCAAGCTCATCTACAAGTGACAATGAAAAACCAGCTAGCTGAGGCCCTAGCCTCACTCAAGTCAGGTGCACCCAATACCCAAGGAGTGAACCTGACTAACACTGACACCTCCTCAGCACTCCTAGATGCCTTGAAAGAGGAAAGAGTTGCAAGGGAGGCATCTTTCAGTGGGTTAAGGGACCAGCTAAAACGGGACAAAGAGGAAAAATACTGTGATATTCTACAGCCAGAAAAGTTTTCACAGTCCTCTCTCACACAATCCGCCAGGAGGCACTGCACAGACTATGAACAATACTTTGATTCCAGATATGGGTACCATCCCAGTAACAGAATCAAGTATTTCTCAAACTACCTAGATGGTAAGGCAAAAATTTGGTACAAAGCCTATAGGACAGCCCATCCAACAGCAGACTATGAAGAAATGAAGGCAGCTTTCCTGAAATACTTCAAGAAAGAGGACGACAGATTTGATGCTAAGGCATTGAGGAAGCAAAATCCAAAAGAATCTGTATCAGACTATGCCATGGCCTTACAAAAGATGGCCACAGCTCACAACAAGTCCGAGGAGAGAACAAGGGAAGCCCTGCTACATGGTCTAAGGGACGACATCAGTGCAGTAGTCATCCACAGGGAAGCAACTACATGGGATAAAATACTTGAAGTTGCAGAAGAGTATGAGAACCAACAAACAGTCTCCACTGGTAACATTAAAGATGAGATAAAAGCAGAATTAGGCTCAGAACTACAGGAAACAATAGAATCCATGCAGGCACAACTGAAGTCTGTGACACATGTAAACTCTATGATTGTGAAGCAAACAAAGTCACAGAAAAATGGAAACCCCTCAAAGAAAGCCAAATCAGACCCAAAGACAGTTCAAATGGATCACTCATCAGAGGATGAAGACCAAAGCCTAAACCTCATGTCAAATGAACATGTGAGGAGGCAAGAACAAAGGGCACTGAAGGATCAAGGTAAACCCAACAACAGCCAACAAAGGAACTCTGGAAATAACAGAGGAGGCTACCGAGGCAAAAACTTTGACCCAAACTTCAGAAATAGCAACAGAGGAGGACAACGAGGCAGAGGTGGATACAGCCAAAATAACAGCCGAGATCACCAAAGCAACAGTCAGGACACCAGCCGTAGAGATAACAGCAGAAGTCGTGACAACAGCAGACACCGTGATAGTAGCAGAAATCGCGACTACAATCGCCGTGATAACAGCAGAGACCGTGATTACCACCGTCGTGACCAGAGCAGAGATCGTGACTACAACAGAGGTCGGGATCAAAACCGTCGTGACTACAGCAATAGTCGTGACAGACAGCATGACTACAACCGCAGTCGTGACAACAGCAGAGGTCGAGACAGCTACAATGGCTACAGATCCAACACACAAGGCTACAACCCCCAACAGCAGCCCCAACAGCCACCTCAAGCTATCCAGCCTGACGTGCTTCAACAGATCAAGCAGCTACTAGGATCTTCAAACTCGGGAAACTAGAGACCCACAGCGCCGCTGGGCCAGTGCGTTGTGAGCCTCTCCAACCCCCCATCAAGATCCAAGATCAACAATCCCTAGGACAACCAAAGACAATTGCTAGTATAGCAGAGACAATCCCCCAGATGCACACTGGGAAATCAAGCCGACCATCAGTGATTCATATCACACCTCAACAAGATGCATCGCAAAAGGAAATGGGTGAGAGTACCAAAATTTCTGTTGAACTTCTTAAAAATGGCTGTTTAAATGCAAGATTCTATGAACACACTGAAATACCTTGTTTAGTTGACACCGGTGCCACTATCACCTGTGTCAGGGATACTTTTCTTAGGGAAATTCAGAAATCTCGAAATGTAGAAATCAAAAAGAGAAAGTTCAATGTACACTTAGCAGACGGATCCATATGCCATGTAAGACAAGCAGCAGTATTGAAATTCAAAATTCATGGTACCAGATTCGAATTCCCATTCTCAATTATTCCAAATCTCACAAAGCCAGTTGTCCTAGGCACAGATTTCTTAAAAGCAACACGATCACAGATCGAATTCAATGTAGACCCAGAGCTACAAGTCAAGCCAGTCCGAGCTGTTAGGGAGGCTACAATCCTTCCTTTCACAGAACTAGCAGTTCTAGGGCAAGTCACATCCCTCAAATGTTTAGAAGGATGTGTAGGCACATTAGACAATTTGCAGAGGAACAACAGAGTTCCATACCTAGTTCAAAAGGGAGTAGTAACACCCTCAGAAATGAACAGGCACCCAATCATACTGCTCAATACAAGCCACCGACCATACAAGGTGAGGAAGGGTGATATAATAGCCCTATTCACAGAGGTAGATCCCTCTGAGTTACATCAACCAGATACTGACATCCCTACTGAGGAACCCACACTACAAGTGCTAGACACTGAAGAGAATTGTAGTGACACAGAGTCAGACTGTGCCTCAGTATATGCAGATCCAGATACAAACCGTGGAGACGACACTGATGATGAATTGGCCACAATTCACAGTGAGGCTCATGACATTATGCCAGACATAAAGGAAAATGTGCCACCCAAATGTGTACTAACAGATATTGGACAAGAGAGACTCCAAAAGTTACTCCACAAGTATCAAGATGTATTTGTAGGAAAAGACAATGACATAGGTACAACCCACCTATATACACATTCAATTCACATCAAACCAGATGCAGTACCATGTCACTACCTACCATACAGGCAGACGCCTGAGAAGCAAGCTAAGATGGGAGAAGTCTGTGAAGACCTAGTCAGACAGGGCATCCTCAGAGAATGTGCAGAGGGACCCTGGGCATCCAGATCATTTTTAGTACAGAAAGCATCTGGAGGCCAACGTCTAGTCACAGACCTACGCCACGTCAATGCTAATATGATAAACCAAGCTTTATCAACGCCACGTGCAGACGACACACTAGACATGATAGGGTCACTCAAACCTACTGTTTTCAGTAAACTAGATGCGCAACAAGGGTTTTTCCAAATTCCCATAAGAAGGGAGGATCAACACAAAACTGCTTTCATAGCAAATGACAAAAAGTATGTCTATCAAAAGATGCCGATGGGTTTGGCTACCGCGCCGGCAGGATTTTGCCATCTAGTAACTCTAATTCTCAACAAACTGAAATACAAATGTGCCCTACCATACCTAGACGACATTCTAGTCCTATCACCAGATGTAGAACGACATTTTTCAGACCTTGAAGATGTCTTCAAAAGCCTGAGAATTGGGAAACTCAAGCTAAAGAAATCAAAATGTGAATACTTCACAGATAGGATAGATTTTCTAGGAATGCGTGTCACACCAGATGGTTTACAACCATCCCCAGAAAAGGTGGAAAGTGTCAAAACTTTTCCCACCCCAAAATCCGTGAAACAAGTCAGATCATTCACAGGACTATGCCAATACTTCAAAAAGTTCATCAAAGACTATGCCAATATCGCTAGGCCACTGTACGACCTACAAACAAACCTAAAGGTTTTCAAATGGAATGAGGATGCAGACAATGCTTTCAAAACATTGAAACATGCACTCTGTACCCATGCACTATTGAGATACCCAGACTATGACAAAGAATTCAGTCTAGCAACAGATGCTTCAAATGTGAGCCTAGGAGCTGTTCTATCACAACGCAGTAGTGAAGGAGTACTGAGACCAGTAGCCTTCGCAGGTAGAACACTGTCCAAGCATGAAAGAAACTACAACACAACAGAAAGAGAGCTACTAGGTGTAGTATATGGGATACTACATTTTAGGCACTACTTAGAAAGTAGACACTTTCAGCTGTACACAGATCATGCAGCTCTAATACCACTGCTCACAAACACAGGTTTGACCCACAGGTGGGCCAGATGGGCACTGGATATCCAACAATTTGCATTCACAATACAACATGTAAAAGGAGATGACAACATTCCTCCAGATGTGATGTCAAGAAGAGAATATCCAGATGCACCACCTATGACCAACCCCCCACCACCTCCAAGAAGGAAAAGGGCAGCCACCAGAACCAAATTCTCTAAAATCCAAACCAAGATACCATTCAACAGAGACGACCCACCAAAAGCAATTGACAGACCAAAACCAGTGATCAGAGGTATCTTAAAAGAGACCACCCATTATGTGTTCTGTCATTGTGAAAGGGAATACTGTGAAGAGTATCCAGAAAACTGTTTCACCCCGGTTGAGACCAACAGGATTGCACAAATGGTGAAAGCCACATCCCGTGAACCACCACACAGTGCATCAGAAAATCAGTTGGAAGAAAAACTGCAGAAAATTGCTTCAATCACCAAGGTAGTCAGATTTGCAGAAGAACAGCTGGATATGGAGGAAGAACAGGACAGAGACATTTGTGTTGTCACCACACGTTCAAAAGCAAAACGGTCGGTTGCAGAGGATACAAGGTCTAATGACCACCCTCAGCAATTAGGCCTAAAAGCCAAAAAGAACAAAGTGTCAACCAAATCCTCTTTCCCTACTAAATCCCCCATTTCAACACCCAGCACACCCACAGCCAATTTGCAGAAGCACTCAGACAGAGCAGGTACTGCACAGAAGGCTCACAAAAGCAAATCTGACCCCCATCCCAAAAGAACAAAGGCCGCCTCCACCAGCACAAACAGAGGAGCAGCCAGTTTAAAGGAGCAGACAACCAACACAGACATAGCAGTTGAACAACCAAAGAAACAGACAAAGACCAGACCTGCACCAAAATCTCCTGAAACAATCCAGGCAGAGAAAGACAAAGAAAGGCTGGCACAGCATATAATGGAATTAGACTAGATGTTAGACCAAATCCCAGACAGTTCAATCAACTCCACACTGTTGAAAGAAGAACAAAGGAAGGACACTGGACTAATACCCATTATAGACTACCTAGAGAAAGGTGACCTACCTGTAAAAAGCACTGAAGCAACAAGGATTAGGAATAATGCTCAGCACTACCTACTCCTAGACAACATTCTAGTACACATATCCCCTACATCATGGAGAAAAACAGACACAGTACCACTACAAGTTGTAGTCCCAAAAACTTGGGTTGAAAACATACTGCAACACTTCCATGACTCACCAATGGCAGGTCATGTAGGTAGTTCAAAAATGATGTCTTCTCTCATACCTAGGGTATATTGGAAATCTATGATGGCTGATGTCAATCAGTATGTGTCAACATGTGACACTTGCCTAAAAGCAAAAAGGGCAGTGCACACCCACAAAACACCAATGACTGTAAGGGACTATATGCCAACCCCCATGAAGCACCTAAACTTAGATGCTGTGGGACCACTCCCAGAAACAGCCAGGAAAAACAAACACATACAAGTTTGCATAGATTATTCAACTAGATATGTCATAGCATATGCCACAAAGGATCTCACAGCAGAAACCACACAACATGAGTTCTACAAGAACGTCATATGTCAGCAAGGTGTACCAACTTCAGTTCAAACTGACAATGGCACCTGCTACACAGGCAGCAATTTTAAGAAACTGATGAACACCCAGAAGATTAGACACGACCTGTCAAGTCCATACAGACCACAATCAAATGGATTAGTGGAAAGATTCAATGCCAGTATAGGAACAGCATTAAGGACTTTCTGTTCTCAGAATCAGAAAACATGGGACCTGTATATAGAATCAATTACATTTGCATTGAACAACACAGAGTCCCAGACAACAGGTTACACACCATTCTTCCTACTTCATGGCAGAAACCCTCAAACCATTGTAGAAACTGCCCTAAACATAGAGGAAGAAATCAAAACAGTAGCAGAGCATGTATCCGGAATGATACTATCTCAAGATGAGTCTAGAAGAAAGGCAATAGACAGAGTCAAAAAGCTACAACAAGGAAGGAAGTCAAGATACGACAAAAAGCTTACACCACAAGCTATACTTCCACTAGATATTGTATATATCAACATTCCCAGAATTCTGTTGACCACAGATTCAAAGAAGCTTCAACCCCTATTCATGGGACCATATGTTGTTGCAGAAAGACCAACTCCAACCAGCGCAAGGTTGAAGAACCTATCAAATAACCTACTAGTCCCAAGACCAGTACATATTGATAGGCTCAAAAAGGTCACAACACTGAGGAAAAATGAGTTTGCACACAGACTCATTCCCCACACCTCAAAGTTTATCCACAGGATAACAAGGGATAAATCCCAAATCACACTCACCAAAGAGTCAGTTGGTCTAAACCAAATAGTACCCAGACCAGCCCACCACAAGGTGAAAAGAAACTCCAGGCAAGGGAGAATATCTAAGTAGATTACTTTTATATATTGACATGATCATATGGAATATCTATACCCACAGACTATGAATAATAGTCATATAAGTATATACACTCTATATGAAGGAAATTAATTTTCCAACAACTGTCCAAATCATGAATGATAAGTAGGAATTTCATATCAGCATAGGATATGAACCCACACAAAGGACAGAAAAGACAATATACACTATATAGGTTACAAAAACAACGTGCACACAAAGTAGAATCAAAGGACAGATTACTACAGGGTTGAAGTCTGAAACCCAAAAGGCTACACACAAAAGCCAAAAAGAGACTACCTAAAGGGATTAGCAACCCAAGCTTGAAGAAACCACAATTATCATACTTTGCATCAAAGGCTAGCATCCTTGAAAGAATGCACAATGAAAATGTTTGAACCTAAATCCTGTAAAGTACATGAAACAGAGCGTGCTATGCCAAGAGACTACTGTCTAGACACACCCTTACCCTTCAAAAGGACCCACACACCTGCCAGGGCAAATCAAACCCCCACAGATGCAGGTAGTCCACACAAATTACCCCAGACATAATTACCCCAGTCAGACAAGCCAATGCTGGTGGCACACTGCAGAGCCACCAGTGAAACAAAGCCAGGCCCTCAATGGATGAGGGTAGGGTGGGCTACATAAGAGGCCCTGACTCCATAGCCAACTCACCAGTTCTACTCCTGCAGCAGTCAGGTACACACCAGCTGGTCCTAGCCATACCAGTTCTCCTATAGCAGGAGGGACTCTGTCAGAAAGCAGACCATACCCACTCTACAATATCATACCCAGTTACTACAATCTTGGGAAAGGACTCTAGCACAGATTGGACATTAAGCCAACACTAGCTTGATCATGGAAAAAGGTACAGTTCAAACACTACATTGATTATTATATTACTATTGGGACCAACCAGGATTTCTGCTCTCAAAACTATGTACACAGAGGCAGTGCCAAGTGGATACTTCACATAAGCAAAAAGGATAGCTCACAAAATCAGCAAACCAATTTAAACCTAAGTATATTGCAAAAACACTAGTAGAAGTCTTACTGAGACATAGAATATATTTTATATTTCAGGCATGCTAAAGCCAATCCTACTACTAGTGATGATGGCCACTTCTCAAGCCATCACATATGTGCCCACCGTTAGACAGAACGTTGGAGCCATATATGAGCCATTACCTGAACCATTGGTCAATGGGCACGATACCACAACCATGATATTGGCAATACCATACCATGTACCTGCTCCACCAGAGACCGAAACCAAAATACTGGACCAGGTTATGGCACTAACATTTCCTACCTTGCATGACGACAGTTCTACCAGTCAGATATTACAGCAGGCAAGGGAACTAGATCTGTTAATAGACATAACAGACAAGGAAATTAACTCTACCTTAGCATCCATCCATTTGTTCCTATCAAATCCAATTAACAGTCAAGGAAGGTACAGAAGAGCACCACTTGGGTTCCTCGCCCCACTCTTCAGAGGAGCAATAGGTCTTGCCACACTAGATGACGTCAAAGAGGTCATGGACCAGATAAAGAACATAGACGGCATTCTAGAAGCTTTTTCCAAGCAAGACAAAGAAGCAGCTATATTAATTGATAAGGTCACACAACGCCAAGACAAATTTGTCAAGGCATATGTTAAGGATAAAAGTATGCTAGACCAAACCATGAACACTCTAGGCCAAAATATGAATTTATGGGCTCAAAATATGACCACATCTCTGAACACTTATGCAAATCACGAGCACACACAAAGAAGGAAGATCCAAATTTTAACTGATGCACTCACCATTATTGTAGCAAGAATGAACTATCTGCAAGCATTGCAGCGCACCACATCAGCACTCAGGATGCTATCAGCAGGCATTATGACTGCTGACATAGTACCACCAGCTGAACTAACGGAGCATCTGAATGATCTGGACATGACACTCAGAATACACTCACCAGGATCAAAGGTCGCCATCACTGACCTTGACTACTATTATTCCCAAAGAATGATATCCTACACCTATTCGGAACGGCACATATACATCCACCTGGATATCATTGTAGCATCCACTGTCTCCACCTTCAGAGTATTTCAACTGGTAACTACACCAGTACCAATCAACACCAAGGAGACACCTACAAAGGGAGTAACCCAATTAATTACTGATGTCAAATTCTTGGCTATCTCTGAAGATGGTTCACTATTTATTGAACTAACAAATGCAGATATGCTAACCTGTCCAGGAACTAAGATCAAAATTTGTACCAAAACTAGCCCGAGAATCCATAGACATGTACCTACATGCACATAGCAATTTATTTGAACCAAGCTCAGCAAGTCAAGGAAATGTGCCAATTTACTATCTCACCCTTGAAGAGACCTATCTCACACGCTGTAGCCATTTCACAAGATGAATATCTAGTGACCACAAATTCTCCCACCTACACAGTTACGTGTCACGGGAAACCAGCTACTACCCACAAAGCACCATCACACTCAATCATAGGTGTACCATGCCTATGTACAGTGAATATAGATCACTATTCACTACCAAATTCTAGGTTGCCATGCAACACTACAATTTCATTTCACTATGCTTTGGAGACCATAAACCTACCTTTTCTCGCGGCTCTAAATGAAATCAAAGAAATTGGACCAGACTCCAAGGCAAATCTGCCACCTTTTCCAAAGGTCAACCTATCCAGGACACTGGATATGTTAAGGAAATCAAGTAATATTGATGAATTAACATTACTAGACCTAAACCCATTCGCAAAAACCCTGCTTGATGATGCCTCCAGCCTGGCAAAACCACTGGAAAATAGACTAATAGAGTCCTATCTATACAAATTTGCACGGCATCCAGCAGCATCTATCATACCAATGATACTTTCGGTTATAGCTACAATTTTGGCCACATACACCCTATTCAAAATGCACAGAGGATCCACACTACTAGCTTATATGCCAACTGCAAAAGCATATAGATTTGTCACAGAGAAGCCTATGGAAAAAGCCTTCGAAACCCTATACAAGAAGGACACCACCACGGCACCAATAGAACAGGGCCCCACCCCTATTCTAACTATCCAGGAGACCCATACTCTTATCATAGCCATACTATTCACACTCACTATTTACTCAGCCTACAGGCTGACCAAATATTTAAAGAGTATGGCAACCAAGCACTGTGGAAAGGGAAAAGTCACCAAGAGGACAAATCCCACAGTAGTACTAAAAGTCTACAAAGGAGACACCAACTTCTCCTTCCCCTTGCGTCCAGTGCCACATGAGTTTGATACAATTATAAAAGCTTCAGCCCCAACATACAGAGATATGATTATAAAAATGTACCCTCTCCCAAGACTAGTATTTGAATGGAATGGACCAGTAGTAATTACTACTAAGAAAGGAGAGACCGCATATTTACTGCCAGAAACTATCAATCTACCATGGCGTGCCAGGTTCAGCATAATACCAGCGCTCAGGGAACCTAATCTAGATTTTGCCATGTTACTACAAAATGACATTTCACCCCAGCCTGTCACCATGGATACCCATGAATCAAAGCTGGAAAACATCATAATTGACGACCAAAGAGAAAGCACCAATACATTCAAAAATGTACTCACCATACTCACCCAACCACCTACAGCTGTAACTAGTGAGAAAGTACATGGGGAAGAATAACACAATTATACAGGATTGAGATTGACCAAAACTTTTGTGAAAAGTTGGTTGGCCCTGAAAAGGACCGTTTATTTTGACATTTATAGATGCCACCCACTAGTTGTTATAGTCCCCCCATCCCAAGGCCTCCCAGGACTCGGCCAACTCGGCAGCGGCAGGAGATCCAATCCACGTATCTTCACTGAAGAGCCACTCGTTCTCCTCCCTCCACTGGACAAAACGTGCCTCCAAAGTAGACAAAGCATGCTCAGCGCTGTCTGCAGCATCACCTGTCACCGTGTAAGCACATAGGCCGACAGCCAATAGGAAGTCCCAGATGACCCCATCATTTCTGGTGAAAAGCAGTCGCGGTTCATATCCATCCAGATCACGTAGGGCCTGAGCCAACAGCTCCAGAGATGCCGCCCTGCGCATGGAAATCCCGCCAGCACCAAGGAAGTACCAGCCGTGATGACGGCACACCAAAACATCACCAAAACTGGCAATGTCGTGCCGGACTTTATGCAACCACCGCGTCCTTACTGAGTCATACCGACTCAAAATACTCCTAAAAGGAGTACCAGGAGTCAGCCCCTCCAAGGTGTTTTGATCACCTAACCACAGGTCTAAGGCCTGCATGTCACCCTGCAGCCAGGCCTCAGGGAGATATGCAAGTACCTCAGGTACAGCCTCCAACTCGTCCTCCAAAATTGCCATATGCGCCATACTGTGTTATCTCAAGGGTACTCAAGGAATAAGTGATCCTACTGTGGTCTACACAGCCTTTATAACCCCTCCCCACCCCCAAATGACACTGTTCACCCTCTGAAGTGATCCCCTCACTTCAGGTGACAAGTCCATGAGAAGGCACATGATCTGCTCACCAAAAGGTGTCAACCACCGGTGTCACCGCGGCACACGACGCATCTTGCGCCGCATGACACAATAGCCTCAAGGTGCCACTCAAAAATCTGCTCAAGGTGCAAAAATTTTCAAACTCTCACAATCCCAAGGTCAAAGCAAGGTCTCAGTGTGTGTCAGTAGTATCAGGGAATCAATTTTAAGGTATCCCAAAATGAAACAGCCAATTTTTGAAAAATTGAAGTTTTACAAAAACAATTGCGTACTCTTAACCATGTCAAACTTGCTCAAACATGCATTTATATGTATGAAATTGTATTATTACAATCTAAATTGCTAATCAAACATGTTTGTATATAACACTGTATTTGCACTGTATTTTACACTGTATACCTTTGTATTATGTAAGACTATTTACAGAAAAACATGAAGCAAAAAGGGAGATAGTCCGCTGACTAACCCTAGGATACTACACAAAAGACTTAAATCTCACAGCAGCGGCCCACTGCAAAGACATTTCTGATCAAAGTGTAGATCCACAAGTTGCAAATTGCCAACACCAAGAATCTTGTAAGATTCAACTATCATTGCAGAAACAAGATACCGAGTCATTTTTTTATGACATTATGAACACTTACCCTCCACCGGATAAGGACAAAATATCTGCATAAAAAGGACTGTATTTGTACATACAAACTTACAAACTTAAGTAATGCAAAATGTCAGATGACACAATTATGAACACTTATCCGCCACCGGACAAGCGCATAACGATGCATAAAATGTACATTACTGATTGCTATATCACGCAAATCCATGGATAAGCGCTATCTAGAAATAAGAAAACAAACTTCAAAGCCGGTTGGCCTACTTTTATATAAAAGTGGCCTTGGTTTTTTTGGTATCAAACAAAAAAGTTTGTAAAAGATTATCATAAGATTTTGCATAATTTGCATTATACTCTGTATATTTGTATTCACATGTGAACATTGATATATCAAAATCCACTCAGTTCCACAAAGCACCTATTTCACCAAAGACAGCCTATTACTTGATAACACATTTTTCATCATGTTTTAGAATTAAGACAAAGAGGTACCATGCTGTGTATATAATTCAAACAATGATTTGAAAAGTGTCAGATAAAGACACAATGTATTACTACACTGTATAATATGTGATTAAGAAAGTACCAAATTGGTACAAAGAAGGTTTACATACCTTATAGTTAAGTTACACTGTATATAATGTAGATGACTAGCCAAGCACAAAACCAAAATTCTCCCCAGACCTTTGGTATTTACATACTCTCACATCATCTATATTACAAAAAAAGTGTACTTCACTACAAAAAAAAAAAATCAAAAACAAAAGGTAAATTCTATTTGCCACCAAAAATTGTGGATAAAATTCCAAAATTCACCCCAAATTTTTAGATGGAATGACAACTGACGGAGAGTTGTCCTTTTTCCCGAGGGGGAGGCACCTGTCATGTGACGCACGTGGCCCAACACGTGAGGCACGTGCAGGTCGGTATACTCCCTCTCAAAGGCTGTTATGTAAGTGTCACATGCTGCCACACGTGACACAACCCTCTCAGGCCGTCACGGGCGCCCCAGCGCCGTCACAGGCCGCTGCACAAGCCCCAGGGCCGTCACAGGCCGCTGCACAAGCCCCAGGACCGTCACAGGCCGCTGCACAAGCCCCAGCGCCGTCACAGGCCGCTGCACAAGCCTCAGGACCGTCACAGGCCGCTGCACAAGCCTCAGGTCCGTCACAGGCCGCTGCACACGGTCACATAGGGGCTTGTTGCACCTTTTGGCCAATCACTGTCAACTGACACTAACACTCAAGATGCCATGCTGGTAGCCTGGCCCCCTTAAATAGGGTCAGGTCCCAGCACTGGGCATCTCCATCCTCACTCTACACTTGGACACCACTGAGCAAGGACCTCTCCACTGACTGAGAACAAGGCTATAGGCTATGCCCTACTAGGCCCAACTATCAGACATGGTGTAGGACCCCCTTGGCTCTAGTCCAGTACTAACCTCAGGGTTATTAGGTATATTTACCAAGACCTATATTATTGTGTGGATAGGTGTAACTGAGTGGAACCTACATTGTACTTACTGTACTATTGCTGTCAACTTGTAATAAATACCAACTATACTACAAGACCTCAAGACTTAGTCAACTTCCTCACAGTACAAGGAGTCTCCCAACTAAGGGGATTCCTTGTATGACAGTATCGATTATTTTACAGGTGGATCACAGAACCCAGGTCTAGTCCTTCAATTATTCAATGATCTTTTGTTGTGTATATATGGAAGGGCGTTTTAAGAAATAAAACCCAACGTCAGCAATTGGTACACTTAAGGCTAGGTAAAAGTATGTGAATTTGTGTTAGTGATAATGAATCCTCTATTCATTATATATCAAGGTCTAGCTAGCCTATAGAAGAGACTATAGGGCATTGCTGATAGATCTTAATAATTCTTACCAGCTGCTTACTACAGTCAAAGGAAGGCTATACACGATTTTCCATTCATCTGTTTTACTATGGCTCAACGTACTGGTGTTTTTCTTTCCATATAGTCTTTTTTACTATCCGACGGCTCGAGATATAAGATGGTTATGCCAGGCAAACAGTACATATGTTGTGGCTCTCTTGCTCTCATGGTCCATTGCTGTATACGTTTTAGCAGGTAGTTTATTATGTACCAAGACCCCATAAACACAACACCATGTAGGCGTTCAGGGTGGGGATCCCAGACGCCATGTTTGGCTGGTGAATAGTACTTCTTCTGTTAGCCCTGCAATTTAAATGAGTGTCAATAAACTTTATCAGAATGTTGACATTGCCAGGTTTATACGCAGTGGAGGATAACTGCGTCATAGGTTAAACCAAGTTCAATTGCTCCAGGTTGCACATGGATTACTTTGCTGTAAAGAATTCTAGTATGAAGAATTGAATTTTGATTTAGGAGAACAGGGGCCGACATAAACTGGATTTGGTTGTGCAACGTGCATAAAGCAATATACTGTTATATTCTGGTCTGATCCATTGGTGAACAGGTGAATAGAAGACGTCTTGGATGAGTTACTTGGATGACTCATTCAATCGGAACCTCTACTGCCAGTAAATTTAGATCAAGGAGGGCTGTATGCATATTACATTACCATTTCTAAACATTCACAGCTATGATAAACGATATCACATAATGTATGTCTACATATAGATAGGCATGAACGCCCATAGCTGGATGAACTCACATATTGCAATATAAACCATTGACTGGAAAAGGAACAATCACAGGCATGAATAAAGGAATTTACATACACATACAAGCATTTTATCAAATGTACCTGGTAATTCTAAATGTTTTCCAAACCCATTCTGACGCACAGCCTTGGTACATCTCTTGATGTTTATGCTGGGGTTTAGTAACTATAAGAAGGCTCTGCTTCTTTCTTTGTACTAACTCATCCTGATCTAGCTTTTAGACTCAATGGAAGCCAACCCTTCCAGAGTTGTGTAAGTACATACCATGGACTTTGTGATCCATGATGTAAGCCGAGAGGACCAGGAGAAAGGGAAATGGGCGCCAGACCATTACAAAGAACTGTCAGGTTCTACCTGCAGTGTGCTCCACACCACACCTGTTCTCGGCATGGCAGGGCCAAGTTCTCAAGGCGGTGCATGGATATTCAATATATCTCATAACCACCAAACTACCACATGTCTAGTCATCTTCAAGTGCATGTTACAATTAATATAATTATAGGCGGCACTAGTGTGTTTTTCATTGAAAATTATTTTATTTTAGGAAAAGGGGTTAGGGGGCACAGCGCCGATATGTAAGAGATCACTCCATTAGCACTTTATCTTATGCTTAAAGAATAAGTTTTCAGGGGATATCTTCTTCTTCATGCAAAGACAGGGACTCCCCTGGTCCCCCAGATAGATAGCTAACCCTGTGCCTTTCCCTAACTGTAATCAGAAAGAACTAAGCTAACCCTAACCTCTTCCCTAACCATTGGGCAGGTATCCAGTGTAGTTGGTTTCTTAATGAAGCATCCCCTGGGGGACGGGGGATGATCAAGCATGATGGCTTCTTACAAAGCATCCCCTGGGGATACAGGGGAGTCCCTGTCTATGGTTGAAGCATATTAAAGATATGGACAAAAATCTTATGCTTGAAGAATAAGATATTGTGCTAATATGCTGCACCCTACTCATTGGGGGAATATATTGGATCCACCAAGGGTCACATACATTGTACATGTAGTATACATGCACATGTACAAACCTTTTTCATAGCTTTATTCCATCATTTGCCAGTTTGCTAAGATTAATGAAGGGATACTCCTGTTAGGATTTTGTGAGATATATAATGTCTAGGTACCCTGTGGGAACGCCCGTACGGCGATACATGTACCAGGAATTCACCCTCATAAGGCTCAGAGCTGTATACCACAGTCATACTTCAGAGAAAGTGTCACGTGGTACTGTCACTGGCCACACCTAGAATGAATTAACAGGTGCAGGAAGCATTTTATTAATTCTTTATATTCCTCCCTGTATTAATGAGGCACTAGTGGATGTCATCTCGGGAGAACGTGGACAAGAAAATCTTTTCAATCTTAAATCGGCCAATCTTAAACGTAAAATCTTAAATTCAAAACACTCCCTCTAAACACCAGGTGGCACCACTGTATTCTACCTGGTGCAGTTGTCTATAGTTGTGTTTGATATCAGTTTTTAGAAAAGAAACAAAAAAAAAGAAAGAAAGAAAAGGGGGTTCAGGGGCTGAGCCCCTGATATAATACGATGTTACCAACAATAAAGAAATAAGGGTAAAAAAAGCAAAAAATGGGTGACACCACCTCATGTTGATCATGTAGACTAAATGTCTTCAATATTCCGTAGATAATCTCAAAATAATAATAAATAAATATAATTTACAGTCGATGCGAAAACATGCAGGACAGTGGCAATCCATCTAAAATTCCACCGGTCCAGCAGATTCACAAATGTAGCAGGACCGAATGTCCAGTCACATGTTGGGCTACTTTGAACTAAAGTTGAAATATGTTTGTCAATATACTGTGTAAAACTATATATCTATCATCATTTGGCCATAAATGATTACAAGAATTTTTTAATGGACAAACTATTTGATACAAAAAATGCGTAAATTGTCCGCTATCTGGCCATCCAGTCCTTCAAAAACATGGCCAGTCCTGCAATATTGAAAATTTGCAGGACCGAATGTCCTGTGGGATGAAAAAGTTCTTGCAAAGACTGATGAACCACTGTCCTTACCAAAAAATCATCTCCATCTTTCTTTACAACGATCCTGTTTTTTTTTCTTATTTCCCAGTGTTCGTTCATCAGCTGTGAGGAGGACCCGGATGTGAACCGGATGCGGATGGAGGAGATGCGGCGTCACTGGGAGTCGCAGCGCCACCAACCGGCACGCTGCCTCGTCAACCGGGAGAACCCCGAGCATGTAACTAAGAAGAGCTTTTTTTAAATTTCTTTTTTATTAATCAATCAGGCCCCAAAAAAAGGTTGTTTCAGGTCACCCGAGCGACCCTATCAAAACAATTATGCAATTTTGAAGAGATTTTCGTATTTTTACCCTTTTTGTGTCAATTTTAGGGTCTTCAGAGAGGCGGGCTAGTACTTTCATGTTTAAAAAAAAAGTTTTAAAAAATCCGACCTTTCGACCCTAGATTTTCTTGCCATGTTACCTGAAACAAACCCTTTTTTGGCCTCACAACTCGATACATGTATGCTAGGAATTAACTGAGTTCCGATAGGGATTATCATCAAGAAGTAGAAAGTATAAGGATTATCACATCAGACCAAAATTAACCTTATTTTTCTCTACAAAGAGTATACCCATGTTCAGTTGGCGTCTTATGTACACATGTAAAATTAACAGGCGAAAACTATCCAATGAGATCAGATGGTACAAAATGTAGGTAATAATTAACTGATATGATTGAACCTCTAACACTGAGAGAGTTGGAAGCCACGGTATGTTATTCAAGACAGGCGCCTATTTGAGGTGTTACTTTGTGCTTAAGAACAATTTCAAGACCTCTGCATGTAACCCTGACGCTTATCGAAACCGGCACTATAGATCCCTTAGGAGCCGTAACCACCTTATTGATGCAATAATGGTTGATGGTGAAAGAACGCGTGAGGTATATCTGGCAATAATGCACGAGCCGAAGGCGAGTGCATTATTAGACAGATATACCTCACGAGTTCTTTCACCATCAATCAATAATGCGTTTATACCACAATTTCTTCAAATATATGAATATAATATCGTATAAGGCCTACCTTTTTCAAATGTCCATTTTGTCTCACGGTTCGACTGGCAGACTAGCCGAGCGCCATTCTTCTCCCAGCGGTACCACATACGAAGTGAATAACATCCAAATATGGGGAAATTAGACAATGTCAAGCTTATTCCTGCAGTCCAGAACATGTTTAGAGCTCCTTGTTGATGATCCCGTACAGTATTCGCCTTTTAATTGCGTAAATTCCTCATATTTAGACATTTTGCGAAGGCCGCCAGCTCGGTAAGAGTTGTAAACAGCGGGACGCGTCCGATCACGTGACCGACTGACCTAGTTTCCGCGGCCTGGCTTCGATCAGCTGATCGTCCTGCACCCACCCCGAGCGGGTTGGTATCGATCGCAAAATGTCGAAATATGAGGATTTTACGCAATTAAAAGGCTATTTCTTCACGGGAACATCAAGAAGGATATCTATACATGTACTGGATCGAAGGAATAAGCGTGACATGCTCTAATTTCGCCACATTTGGATGTTATACATTATGTATGGACCGGACAATGAACGACAAGGTAAGGAAAGCTAAGGTTTCATCTCCAGTTATCGGCCAGCCCCCGCGGCGCTGTGGCTTCGCCGCTCGCTTATGGCGTGCGCGGTCCGGGTTCGAATCCCGGACGAATCTCGTAGCCAAAATGGCTATGCCTATCTTTCATTACCTTGTTAAAATATGTAGAAGCGTCTTGGTGTAAAAAATAAATTCTGAGCGTGCGTATATCCTGAGATAACCGAACGGCAAATATAGGGCCCCAGACGGGTAAAATCGACAAATCGACATGAGCCTAGTGACAAGGGACAAGACCTATTTCTTAGAATCGACAAATGACATAGGCATTTCTTAAAATCGACAAGTGACATGAGACCTAGTGACAATTTTACAGTGTCAGTGACAAGTGACAAGACCCTTTTCTTAAAATCGACAAGGGACATTGACATTTCTTAAAACCGACAAGCGACACAGCAACCCCCCGTCTGGGGCCCTAAATATCCACTCTCGGCACGGGAAACGCCAGAATCGTGGTATAACCAGGTATAAATCCTAACACCAGGTATACTACAGTACTGCTCTGATATCAAGTGACATATATCACCATGACAACGATCCTTGCTATATCCACCATCAGACGTTCAGAAGGTACATTGTACACCCAATCTGCCACTGACTGAATTAAATAAATTCACTTGATAAGCTGGCCTGTACAGCTAGTGTATTTGACAGATTGATAGATATTGGAGCAATAAGATGTAGGGAGAGTTGATGCTATCGTCAGGAGATTCTGTCGTTGGATGTCAGATAAGTGGTACATGTGGTAACGCAGTAAACAAATAACGTTATACACCATTTTATAACGTTATAAAACGTTATATGTCAACGTTTTTCTAAGGCTCTTTAGTATGACATAACGTAATGTAAAATTTAAAACGTTATTTTGACGTGAAATAACGTTTTTTTGTTAGCTGGTAACCATATTTATTGCTATAGTGGTGTAAGGGCACTCAGGTGTTTAATTGATATCATCAATATGCTCCATAGCGACCTCACTCCCGTTGAGCCCTGTTAGCGAGTCCCGTATTTACTATATATGTATATCCCTACCTTTGATATCTAAACTAGTATCCTATCACGCAATACGCTAATGGGTTCCGCCTCAGGCAATTCAGCGGTGAGGCTTGTCGTATTCACTTTCTATAACAACATGGATAATCACTTAGTACATGTAGGCTATAACCCGTGGGGCTATCTTCATCTCTACATGTCTGTAGTGTAATTGATATATATGATAAAAACACAATTCAAATATAACCATGTGTATAGCCCCCTCCCCAGTGAACGAAAAACGTTATACAACATTTTATAACGTTATATAACGTTTCTTTAAGGCCTCTTGCTATGGCATAAAGTTATATAACGTTTTAAAACGTTATTTTGAAGTAAGATAACGTGGTTTTTTTCTTTGTAAGCTGGGTCCCCTATAGGGAGGTCGTTGCTACTCGTATCCATGATTTCATTAAATCAGACGAATAGCACATCAATGCATTCCCTTCTCCAAATCCTACTTTCCCTATGCTACTCACACGAGTAGCCGCTTCTTATTCATATCTGTTGCTCCATACCCTATAATTATTTGGTAAACTTCAATATATGGCACAATGGAGAAACATTTATAGTATTTAATGAATTTGTCCTGTATTTTCACACCAAATATTAAAGAATTGACAGCATAATTCCGATTCAGACAATTTCCACCTAGAATGGTCCCTTCCACTTTGTAGGGGAGACCGGGGCAAAACGGACCCCTTAAGGGAAGATGGCAAATAGCTCAGAGGTAAAAGCCTGAATTGAAACATTAGTTTTTTCATAACAAAGCATAGAAGTATGTCATCCATGAAAATAATTAATATTGTGCTAGTTCCATTAATAGCATAGTGGCATAGTATAACATATTCTGACCTACGTAGGTCATGGGCCAAAAGTCCCGGGGCAAAAGGGTTTTTGGGGCGGGGCAAAAGGGACCCTGGAAATTTCTTAATTTTGAATTATTATCTTTTTTCATAATTTTCTTGCTCCCATCTTTTAGCTATGTTATTACTCAGCTCTTTAGGTATTTATGTTTTGTCATGCATGACCATTATCTATCTTATTTTGGTTTTAATTGATTTTTATGACCATTGAATATCATGCATTTCAATAAAAAAATCCCCTGAATTCAGGAAAAATTCCTCAAAACCCCCTAAATACCCCCCAAAAATAAAAATTGGCTTATAAGAAATAATTTTATATTCTTATAATCATGTCTCATCATGATTATCATTTTTGAGGCCAAGCATGGTTAATTTTCATGCTTTGATCATTGCTATGGGGTTTCACCATAGGAATTATGATTGTGAGGGGGGGGGGGGTCCGTTTTGCCCCAGCTTCATGAAAAATATGTGAAAAAATTATCTTGCCAAAATAAATAACTGTAGGGTAATATTTTTTTCCAATGAATTTGCAAATATGTTACACAATATTTTAGCTATAAGATATTATTGTTTTAGCCATAAAACATTATCATATACCTCTTTTTTAATTCCCAGAAGCTTATAAACTGATTTTTTCAAAATTAGATCAAGATCTCTATTTTCAGTTGTTTCTTTATGGAATCCGGAAGACCATAGGTAGAATCTAATTTTTTTTTTGAAACACATTATTTCTATTAATTATATGAGCCAATTTGACAAAAATTTGGAATAGATAGCTGAGAACTGAGATAGGGGTCGGGTCCGTTTTGCCCCGGGGGTCCGTTTTGCCCCGGTCTCCCCTACCTCCAAACTGCAGCCCAATGCTTAAGCTCCCATAGGGCTTAAGCGTCACCGATCCATGGATAAGGATACCCAAACAGTTTAATGCCGCCCTATCAACCTCACATCTACATTTATGCATCACACCGACAAATTAAACCCAGCTAAAAAAACATTATTTTACGTCAAAATAACGTTTTAAAACTTTCTACAATGTTATGCAATAGTAAGCAGCACTACAGAAACGTTAGATAACGTTATAAAATGTTGTATAACGTTTTTTGTTTACTGGGAAGCACTTTGCAGGCCTCAAATGGTTAAAAACTATTGATTGACCTGCATGGCATTGGGTTACAAGTTAAAGGGGCATTCTCACCACTCGCACTTAACCACATAGTCGACTTGAACAGTACTAGAATTGTGAGTGGGATACCTTCGGTGATTATGCCACTTTAACACGTGCACCTTGTTCTGCAGGTGATCATCCTGAGGCACCACCTGAACAAGAAGGCCTTCGTCAAGTCGTGCGGCTTCCAGCTCACCTTCTGGGCCTTCGTGCTGGGCATGGTCTTCTTGGTGGCACTCACCATCCGCCGCTGCAGGAGCAAGAAGACAGAAACCAAGAAGGTAGGTTATCTATCTATCTACTTGTAGTTACCTAGTTCCTCTGATCTCCATTTGTGAACACATCTGTGAATACCTATATGACTTTGTGTATGTTTGAAAGTGCTATTTACATCCTCGTTACGACGGATTAGTACAATAAACACGTTCAGAAAAAGAAAAATTATTCACGCCAATCGTTTGTCCCTAATTGTTTCACATGCTTGGTTAGGACCTCGCCGATTGGGTATGTACATGGGAGGGTAGGGGGAGGAAGGACAAGGCCTTTTCAGATTTTATACAGGCCTTTCAACCAAACTATTTTATTCGTCGCATTATAAATGTTTCAAATTACATGAATGATCAATCACCTCTCTGACCTATGGGCAACTTATTTGATATTAGTCTGACCTTTAATGCATGATCTCTGTGACCTTTGAGTGACGTCTGTGACCTTTGAGTGACGTCTGTGACCTTTAAATGACCTCTGTGACCTTTGAGTGACGTCTGTGACCTTTAAATGACGTATGTGACCTTTAAATGACCTCTGTGACCCTTGAGTGACCTCTGTGACCGTTGTGTGCCCTCTGTGACCTTTGGGTGACGTCTGTGCCCTTTAAATTACCTCTGTGACCCTTGAGTGACCTTTGTGACCTTTGAGTGACCTTTGTGACCTTTGGGTGACCTCTGTGCTGCAGGTGAACCCGGTGAAGCTGCCTGGAGGCGCCTACCTGGTGACCACCATGCCCACAGACACAATGTCGGACAAGGAGAAGGAGGCGTTCGGACTCTCAGGCCCTGTGGTCTCTGACGGCCCTGTCCCTGGGGCACCCAAGGTAGGTGTAAACGGTTATAACTATCAGAAATGGGTTATCAGAGATTTCATGCATGGGTAAGATATAAACTGGAGCTATTTTACATATTAAAGCTGGGCCGTCAGGGAATAAGTTCAGCATTTTCCATACATGGACTAAAATAACAGTTCCACTAGAGGGCAGCAGTGTTTTGACAGGGGAACATGAGCATTGTCCAGCTACAACATATTCACCCTATCTTGTGCATATTAGAGCTGAGCTCCCCGCCCTTAAGAGCCCTCTTGTGAATGAAAACTGAACTATATCCAAAAGTGCTTTTGGCCTTATTTCAACCATGACGGTCAAGCTTTAAAAACATGAATTGCAAATGCTGTACATTTTACCTTCGATTCCAGTGCTTTACATGTATTAGATAGAACTTTGTAAACTGAATCATAGCTGATAAATATAAATACTCTTTCCCCTGTTCTAACTCCATCTTGGTTTTTCCACACAGGAATTCCTGGTGCTGTCACCACCCGCGTATGACCCCCAGTCTGACATGCAGCATCAGCCCCCGGCGTATGACGCAGCCCCCGAGAAACAGGTCTAAGCACCACACCTTGGACAGATGTAAAGTCTAAGATTCACAAGATGACTTCGAGAAACAAAACTAATTTTCAAGGGAGAAAAATGAAACATGGGATATCAAGAGAAATATTTTATAAAATATCTCAGAGATATTCAAATTGTCTAGTTTTGTTTACCAATAATGTCGTGTTTTGAAATTTGGCATTGAAGTGAGAAAATTATCTCCATTTCAAAGTGATGAGAGCTTTTTTTAACACAGGATTATCATTAAAATAGATAGATCCCAACAATTAAGCATCATGGGAATAAAGTGTTATGAGGTACATGACCCAAAAAAAACCACCACAAAACATATTTGATTATAGATTATCATCAGAAAACAAATACATTGCCTGGGTCAAGAGTAGAACTATTACCAATAAACTGTGAAAGAACTGAATACCAGCATCATAAGTATAGATACTGATAGTTGGAGTTGCATAGAACAACATGAGGAGGAATCAGTTCAAAAAAATGAAATACATGAAGCCTGGCCAGGAGAACATTACTGTGTACATGTATTGTATACTCTCACACATGTATATCATATCTGCTATTTGTTGTATCCAATAGTACCTGGTAAACTCACACGAAATGGGGTCACAGAAAGAGGGAACCCCATGCATATACGCACCCCCCCACCCCTGTTATTTTTAATCTTTCAAATTTATGAAAGATATTACTAGTATAACCACACACTCTTGATGTAAGGCATTGAATATAAAAGCTGGAGTCAAATTAGATGTAAAGGGCAAGGGAATATGTGGCATATACAGTTCCCATTTTAGTGACCGCATTTCGTGAGATTTGACCATGTGGCCACCCAACTGTAAGGTTCCTCTCAGGTTATGAGCTGCTGCCTCACCTTTATACGTATAAAGAGGCGAAATGTGATTGAAGTGTGATACTTAACAATTTGTAACAATAAAACTTTCTAAACTTAAATTTGCTGGTCAAATTTTAAACACACTTGGAAGTTTCCCCTTTGTCTGTTCCATGTAAATGTGATAAAATGGTTTCATATGATCTACATTAGATACAATATTGATGCATGACCTCCCAGTCAGCACAGAAAGACGGTAGGAATTTCTCCAAACAATCATGGTTCCATTGTCGGGCATTTTGAGGATAGTCCAGCATTGCCAGACTCTCATATAGTTTCAGCATTGCCTGGCTTGTTGAATGCCCGACTCTGGAAACATAGTTGCGTTGGAGACATTATCAACATCAGGCTGACGCTCAATTCACTGTGGGCGTACCAATTTATTGATTTATTCATTGCTGAAGTTATATAATACGTTTTGCCATTAATCTGATTTCTTTAACATTTTCGATAACATTCACATGTTATAACGTTTGGAGCTCTGTACTTGGAACATTGTGGGACCAAAGTAATGTAACAGTCCGTTGTGGCACGATCTGCGAAAAAGGCCCTTAGTGCAGGGTGCACTAAAGTCCCTTTTCTCAGTACATGTCACATCATGTTTATATACAATACTACTTGCCAGCACCAGATGTGCTTCTATATCGGATTTTTTTGTGTTGTGATCAGTATAATCAGAGAATGCATATATAGTTAGGGGTCCTGCCATGGGAAATAATACGGTCCAGGCTTTCAGGCATCACTGGTACCAGTTTATGCTTAAATTTGATTTCCCTTTTAAATTAGGTAAGATGGATTCCTGTGTCAAGTTTGTACTTAACCGATGATACCACTTTCTAAAAATGGCACAAGTATGTAATCTTTGTGTTTAACTTAGTTAATAGAGGTTATTGGTAGATGCTATAGAGCGTGTTCTAGGCATATCTGGTTAATTTCAATTTACTTCAATTGTTATAAAGATTTTATAGTGTTTCCATTGTGCCTCAACCATCTGCATTTAAAGCATTTATGCATTGACAATCCGTGAAAAGGATATCTCAACTTTACTATCTTGTCGTGTTGCAATTGATTTGTATGTATTTTAGATGCCCCTTTCCCCAAATAAAACTATTTTGATTGTAGACTTGAGTTGTGTCTGCTGTTTCTTTATCAATACAATAGTATTTTTTTATTATTACAATGCATATCTATTTTACCCTCTTTTTTAAAATGATAAAACTAAAGTAACACTATAATGATGACCCGAAGTCATTATCTTGATAACAATATTTGACACTAGGGGGCCCTACTAGTCAATATGGGATATGCATTACCTACTTCAAGCAAGACGGACAACGGCTATAGCCGGCAAAAAGTCTGCCGGTCCAGCAGAAAGAGGGCTACTGCAGGCCCGAATGGCTGGCTGTATTCTAGAGATTCTTGCCTATATGCCATTCTTTATGGCTTGTAAATCCAACAGTTATTAAGGTTTCTACAGCATAAAACAGAAAGTGTGAACATTTTCTGTAATATTCTTCAGTAATTCACATATTAAAATTGTTGATGTAATTGTTACATGTAGGGGGGACCCTATTTATTATAATTGCCAGTAAAAACACTTGTTTTATATTTCATTTTTAAATAGCAAGATTGTACTCCAATATTTGGGCCTACAAAAATTGAGCTTGGCCTGCAAAGAAAAAAATTGCAGGACCGAATGTCCTGCATGGTGAAAAAGCTTTTGTATAGACTGGTGACCCTGCCTCCTTCCCTCCCACCCTGCCTCCTTCCCTCCCCCTGCCTTCTTGCCTCCCTCCCTGCCTCCCTGCCTCCCTGCCTCCCTCCCTGCCTCCTTGCCTCCCTCCCTGCCTCCTTGCCTCCCTCCCTGCCTCCTTCTCTCCTTCCCTCCCACCCTGCCTCCTTCCCTCCCTCCCTGCCTCCTTGCCTCACTCTTCCCCCTTCCCTCCCACCCTGCCTCATTGCCTCCCACCCTGCCTCCTTCCCTCCTACCCTGCCTCCTTCCCTCCTACCCTGCCTCGTTGCCTCCCCTCTGCCTCTTCCCTCCCCTCTGCCTCCTTGCCTCCCTCCCTGCCTCCTTGCCTCCCTCCCTGCCTTCTTGCCTCCCTCCCTGCCTCCTTCCCTCCCTCCCTGCCTCCTTCCCTCCCTCCCTGCCTCCTTGCCTCTCTCTTCCCCCTTCTCTCCCACCCTGCCTCCTTCCCTCCCACCTTGCCTCCTTCCCTCAGGACTACCCTGCCTCCTTGCCCCCCCTCTGCCTCCTTGCCTCCCTACCTGCCTCCTTCCCTCCCACCCTGCCTCCTTCCCTCCCACCCTGCCTCCTTCCCTCCCACCCTGCCTCCTTCCCTCCTACCCTGCCTCCTTCCCTCCTACCCTGCCTCCTTCCCTCCTACCCTGCCTCGTTGCCTCCCCTCTGCCTCTTTCCTCCTTCCCTGCCTCCTTGCCTCCCTCCCTGCCTCCTTCCCTCCCACCCTGCCTCCTTCCCTCCCACCCTGTCTCCTTCCCTCCTACCCTGCCTCCTTCCCTCCCACCCTGCCTCATTCCCTCCCACCCTGCCTCCTTCCCTCTCCCCTGCCTTATTGCCTCCTTACATCCCACCCTGCCTCCCTCCGTCCCACCCGACCAGCATGCCTCCCTCACAACGCACAAGGTGGCACCTGTGTGCAATAATGGTTACTCTATAATAACCTTAGATTAGTACTTAGCAGCTATTCATACAAACTTTTGAGGGATATTTTTTTAACAACAGCCCGCTGCATCCCTCGTTTCTTTTAAATCCTGGATCTGCCCATGCTGATGAAATTGTCGGTGTTTAGAATCGGTCACTTCAACCAACCCAGCACTGTCAGTATACAGGTTTGGATCTACGGTTTGGATCTACGGCAGGATGACCGTCCCTTTAAAGGCTAAGACTTCTCAAACCAAATCGTAAAATCCTTTGCCAGGGTCGTTGAGCTTATATAACACCTCAGTTAAATTTAGAATCGCCCAAGCACAATCCCTGAGATCAGGGCATGTCCTAGCCCTGTAGTATCGTTTTCCCTAGCAAAGTACCCCAAAAATAATGGCTCAGATAACCAAGAAATAGGATGCTGGTTGTTCCCTTCCAGCAATTCACTGCTCTACATAAGTTGCACTGGTGTGACCAGCAGTTAGCCTATGCCAGTGGTAGTATACAATACTATTGATACCCACCAGTGTACTGACTGTCTAGACTACCACTTGTGTGTCCACAGAAAACGGTATACTACCCCTTGAATAGACCACATCCCATTGATTCAGTTAAAAATAAACATTTAAATACACAAGGATTCGCTTCTGCATTGTGTATCCCTAGAAGCCTCTTCAATGATTAATTTAAGGAGGTTATGATAGCTTTATCTTGGTTTTATAGAATGTTTCATACCAAGCCAAGCCTAATTCATGGTCCCCCTACCAATTTCACCTGACCAGGCCGGGTCAACTGGTTCAAGGTAATAGAGTTGTCCAGTTGTGCTATTTATGGCTGATTGGGGATCAAACAAATGCAGTGCCCTGTGCTGGGTGCAGTCAGTAGGGTTTGTAAACTACAAATGTGCAAATCGATCTGAGAGACTGCCAGTGGCACGGTTAGGAACTACATGATCCACTCTCCTCCAGTCTCAGAGATCGGCCCCTTTAATATCGTTCCCTCACTACCGTTTCGGGATGTCTCAGTTGGAGGAAAGTCCTCTTACTGTAAGTCTATAAATCAGCCCTAGGGTCATCCAAAAGAAGGTTCCTCAGCACCGCGCACACCACATACGTGTTTTGTAAATACATATTCTATAGATATATAATAAAAAAAATAAAAGTGTGAGATTGTGAGATTTGATTAAAGATGTAATTCAGCGATGCAGTGGACTAAAGAAATCGCTTACAATTTTTACAACAGATCAATATTCACTACAATGTACCAACAGTCTTACCCCGGAGTGAGATTAAGGAAATCAAAAGCTAACTCGTTATAATGTTTTTTACTATCCCCCTTTTAGGCACGCCCGTGCTAGCTCTCCTAGGTGCGAGTACAAACGTTAAGAGCGCAATCTTAACTTAAGAATTAAGATGGTCTTAATTGTCTTAAAATTAATTCTGACACTACTCCCTAGAGGGGGCCACTCTCATAACACAGAATTAAGATTGTCTTAATCATCTTAACCTATCTTAATCCTATCTCAAATTATCTTAGACTATCTTAAAAATGTTTCTAAGCAAAATGAAGATGGCGTCACTAGTAGTGATATGCCTACACAGTCCATGGTAAGATAGGCTAGTTAACTAGTATGTAATGGGGGGCTCTGCCCCCCAACCCCCGTTTTTTTTCTTCTTTTTCTTTCCTTTTAGATGTCCCACTCAACAAAAAAACGTTTGTGAACATTCGCAAACGTTTGTACAAGGTTTGTTGGAGAACGTTAGATTAAATACGTTCACTTACCATTTTCTATGGTTCACAATGCAAACGTTGCTTTTTAAAACGTTATTTAACATTTTCAGAACGTTCAGAGGCAAACGTGTGTTTTTGAGATGTTATTAAATGCTTCACTCTGGTTTGAAGGAGAAACGTTTGTATATAAAACGTTATCAAACTTTCCTTATAGATATATAGCGTTTTGACTTGGTTTTGGGGACAAACATTAGTAATAAAACGTTTTCCTGATGTTAACAAACGTTTCTGTTGATTCCAGTATCTGCTGTAAGAGGGCAGCACTATACTCTTCTATGGTATTTAGCTAGGCTTGACCTCGTTATGATAATTAAAAAGTGGCATAATGATTATCAAACTATCATATCTTAAGCAGTACTATTGTAAAATCTCATATTACATCGTGCTTTCCAAAAGCGCAATGAGATAAATGATTATTTCACCATTCCTGCAGGATAACTATCATAGACACCCATTTACTGGGTATTCAAAAAATATATAGCAACACAAGTCCAGATGTCATTTTGTAATACCTACTCGTGTGAAAGGTACACAGATGGGCTTATAGAGACCTTCTAGCCTTACTCCCTAATGCCCCATGCACAGATAGAGATGTGATTAAACAAAATGGAAATAACAATAAATCATTAACTAGAATATAATACTGCATTGATGATTTAGCAGCTTGGTAGGGTGTCTCAGGTTCTGAAAAGAACGTTATTTTGACCATGAAAAAACTATATTTAAACCCTTAAAACATGTTAGTTAACATCACAATAAGGTTTCACATCCAAACGGTTTGTCCAAATGGTTTATTTACGTTATTTGGAGTCAACGTTTTTACGTAAATAAAACGTTAAAAACGAACGTTTTGCAATCCTTCAGTGAACGTTTTTTCTAGGGTTAGATAACGTCTTTTTGTTGAGTGGGGTTTATATTGTCTCCGCTAGGTACAGGGTACATACTATAAAGGCAAAACGCAGGTAGCATAGTGTGGGTATGTGACACTAGGTGGCAGATACATTATCCAGTTAAAGCTGGGCCGTCAGGGAATAAGTTCAGCATTTTCCATACATGGCCTAAAATAACAGTTCCACCAGAGGGCAGCAGTGTTTGGACAGGGGACCATGAGCATTGTCGAGATACAACATATTCACCCTAAGGCCGTGTCTCATGACCTTGGGCCAATGTTTTTGTCTCTGACTGGGTGCCAGCTCTGACCGGGTGCCAGCTCTGACCGGGTGCCAGCTCTGACCGGCCTGAATAAAAACGGGTTATTTAGGGCAGATGATGATAAAAATGGACAACTAATGACTAGTTTAGAGAATTATAACATCCATTAACCTTTTCAGCCAAATTCTACCTCCATCTGCCCTAAATTACCCGATTTTATTCAGGCCGGTCAGAGCTGGCACCCGGTCAGAGCTGGCACCCGGTCAGAGCTGGCACCCAGTCAGAGACAAAAACATTGGCCCAAGGTCGTGAGACACAGCCCTATATTGTGCCTTTGAGAGCTGAGCTCTCAGCCCTTAAGAGCCCTCTTGTGAATGAAAACTGAGCTATATCCAAAAGTGCTTTTGGCCTCACTTCAACCATGACAGTCAAGCTTTAAGATTGCGCTTTTAATGTTTGTACCCACACCTAGGAGAGCTAGCACGTATTTGCCCCCCTGCACGTTAATGGCCTAATGTATACCTTGACAGTTGGCCTGAAACGTGTCGCCATGGTAACCTGATGATTACGGTGAGTAGTGTAGCATGTCGGACACCTGTAGACACACCTATAGACGTACAATGCCCTGTATACATTAGGTTATACACACCCCACCATAACTCACATGTTTGACAGCAGCGCTGGTATGAGTGTCAGGCTTATTATGTTAGGCTACTCAAAAAAAAAGAGTTTCTCATCACCAAGCCATGAGAATTATGACGAGAGCACTTATTTTACCTTTTCCATCTTACATTTCATTCACTGGGTGACTGAATATATAAACAAAATCCTAAGATACAACTTTATGGTGCGTGTGGTGATGAGAACTCTTTTTTTAATGGCCTTATAATACGCTAATTCAACATTTGTAATGAGTCCATATTTTAATATTCAAACTGTCTCCACATGTTTAATTGAGTATTCCAATAGATTACTAAACATTGTAAATCTATCATAAACCAAAACCATTATGTTGCGTACCAGTGCACATAGAGTAGATTGACCTAGAGTCAACCACGTACCCTGAGATGTCCACCTTAATTTTGTAGTTATTCATATATGGTATTGTCTATTTGTCCTTTGCTGGAAAGAGTAGCACATAAAATGTACTGTGATTCGCAAAAAAGGGATTATCATGCATTAATGACTGTAAAATTGGGGTAGACATTTCAGGGTACGTGGCTGACTCTAGGTCAGTCTACCCTAGTTACATGTAGCACCCCCATCACGCCCTAGATCAGTCAGAAAGCACTGTCTATATAGCCGACCTGCTAGCCCACCCCAAGGCCACACGTTAGTACATATGACATGTCATAGAGCCGTCCCAGCCCAAGGGCAAAACACTTTGTGTCCTGCTGTGTCGGGAGCATCAGGTACACATAAAGGGGAACACCTACTTCTATCTAGTCATGTTGTTCTCCTCTAAGATACTGCCGGGTTAACACTGCGTTATTCTTCCCATTCCTGAATATCAAAGGTAGGTTGTGTCTCTTAAAGGGGCCGATCTCTGAGACTGGAGGAGAGTGGATCATGTAGTTCCTAACCGTGCCACTGGCAGTCTCTCAGATCGATTTGCACATTTGTAGTTTACAAACCCTACTGACTGCACCCAGCACAGGGCACTGCATTTGTTTGATCCCCAATCAGCCATAAATAGCACAACTGGACAACTCTATTACCTTGAACCAGTTGACCCGGCCTGGTCAGGTGAAATTGGTAGGGGGACCATGAATTAGGCTTGGCTTGGTATGAAACATTCTATAAAACCAAGATAAAGCTATCATAACCTCCTTAAATTAATCATTGAAGAGGCTTCTAGGGATACACAATGCAGAAGCGAATCCTTGTGTATTTAAATGTTTATTTTTAACTGAATCAATGGGATGTGGTCTATTCAAGGGGTAGTATACCGTTTTCTGTGGACACACAAGTGGTAGTCTAGACAGTCAGTACACTGGTGGGTATCAATAGTATTGTATACTACCACTGGCATAGGCTAACTGCTGGTCACACCAGTGCAACTTATGTAGAGCAGTGAATTGCTGGAAGGGAACAACCAGCATCCTATTTCTTGGTTATCTGAGCCATTATTTTTGGGGTACTTTGCTAGGGAAAACGATACTACAGGGCTAGGACATGCCCTGATCTCAGGGATTGTGCTTGGGCGATTCTAAATTTAACTGAGGTGTTATATAAGCTCAACGACCCTGGCAAAGGATTTTACGATTTGGTTTGAGAAGTCTTAGCCTTTAACGACAATTGTTCATGAAGCAACAGTAACATGCGGCCCTCAACAAAAGTCATGAGATGTATTTATAAGTGATTTTGAGAACATTGACGGTCAGTTTGGTAGGTCAGTGAAATAGGGAGAATAAAAGTGTATAATCAATACATGTATCAAAAATATAAACATTCTTTTTTTCAACATCTTTCCTGACTCAGAATCATCAACTCGAGCATATTGGGAAAATGCTGATCCACAGAACGCTTGTGAGTTTCTTTTATCATCATTTTAGATAAGCCTCCCCCAATAGACCCTGGGAGCTCAATTTGATGACTGCCTTAATTTTTCTTGTCATAAAATAATATATACCAATATTATTGTAATTAACCCCCTCCCGATTATCACAATTGTGACAAAACAGGCTCTGTAATGAAATCGAAAAAGAAGATAATCCATACTCACTAAAATTGATTAAACAATTCTAGTTTAACATGAACCAAATAATTGTCTATAATCTTGATGTTTCAGAAAGTGTTCCTGTTGTATCTTGTGGCTGTTGGCCTAGCTATAATGATCATCAATATGGGCAGCTTAGTGCAGCTGGACGTACAATTGGGCGACACTGAAGACTCCCTGGAGTCAAGAAAGCATTTAGCCATAATTCACAGCACTGAGCCCTCAGACATTGTTAGACCAAGTGTGAAGGCCAGAAAAGCAAAGAAGATTTCGTGGAGTTTTGTGGAAAAGGGGAGAAAGGAGGTGTACAAGGATTTTCCTGATATTACATTCTATGTGAGATTTACATCCACCATACCACATATACTGAAGTCATTCTACTGTGTCTTGTTCAGAACTGCTCTATTTTTCTGGCCGTCAGGTTTCGGTAAAATGGTCCTGGTGCTAGACGACAGTAAAAAAGATAAGATATTTGGCCAGAAATTCCAAAAACAAATCAAGGAGCATTATCCAGAACGGACTGTAGAGATATTCTATGAGGGCCTCCCAGCGAATCAAGTCATTGAGTTTCCTGGCAGCCAGAGGAACCTTGGTTATAATTTACAATTGTGGAATGAATTCTTTGCTGATCAGTACACCAATGACAGTATCATAGCCTACATGGATAGCGATGCCCAGTTCCGTATACCAATGACAAAGGAGTACTTATTTGGTAAGACAGATAAGAAGAAATTAATTGTCATTGGGATATCTCCTATTTTAGCCCAGAATCATAAGATCATGGCCTCATGGGCGAGCTCCACAGAGAAGGCTCTTGGTGTGAAGGTGGTGGGTTGCTTCATGACTACCTTCCCCCAGCTGTTATACAGAGACACCATCACCCACACACGGGAATACATCATGCACAGATTCAACACTACTGACTTTGGACATGCACTACGCCATTTCTTTGGTCCAGGCATCATTCTGAGTCCCATCAACATCATCATGCACTATGCCTGGTACTTTGAGAAGGAGCGCTATGCATGGCACATGAATATGAACAACACAAAGGAGATTAATGCAGGTTTACCAAAGAAGCACAGGATCAAACCTCAGGACACGATACCCACTGTTATAGGCATGGGTCACATTCCTGATAAGAAATACAAACACTATCTCTTCACGCCTGGATACTGTGAGACAATGCGTGCCCTAGGTAAACCAGTGTTAGGGTGTCAGAACATCAGTCATGACCTTAATACTATCTGTGAAATGATCGTTATTTGGCCTCGGCTTCGGGCACACTGGCCTGACTCGATGAGGACGTGGTGTGGGGAGGGGACTGAGCCTGAGTGCTGTGGGAAGGCAGTGAGAGAACACTACCATGATGTAGCTAACATTCCTGGACACCTACATACCTTCAATATTAGTAAAGCTAAGTTAGTAGAAGTGTTGCTGGGGGAATCTGATCTCAACGTGAAATGTGAACCAATGGTGATACCTTGAGAGGACTGGAATAAAATCACAATAATTTATTTTGATTGAGTCTCTTTAAAATGTGTTCTAAATAAACAAATCCTCGTCAGAAATTATAGAAAAGAAATACTGGCTGAAACAACTCTATAAAAAAGCTCTCCTCTTGACTGTGATCTACTTATTATCTAAACACCAGGGTACTTATGTACACTAATGTCAAAGTAACAAAATGTCCCAATATATAGTCTTGAGCTAACAGATATCATAAGAAAGCAAATATCCAAAGGTAACCAATATCTAAAATAAGCAATTATCCTGGGGCAGAGCCCGGGGATATTTCCTGATATAGGGCCTCATAGCTATGTGAAGATAAAAACTCCCCCACCGGTTCCACTGCACCCTCCCCGACCCTCTATTACTCTGCCCCCTCTATCCTCCCCCCCCCCCCCAGTCCCCTGCCCTCTCACTCACCTTCCTCTCCGCTCCCCTGTCCCTTCATTCCCCTTTACCCTCAACCCCCCTGCCCCCTGCCCCCGCATTCTCATTCCTAACCCCTCCCCTTCCCCCTTTATTCCCCGGTATTCTCCACTCCCCTATCCCCGTAATTCCCCACTCCCCTCCATTCCCATATTCCCTTGGTCCCCTTTTACCCTCCACTCACATATCCCCGTAATTCCCCACTACCTTCCTCTCCCCCATTCCTTTAGTTCTCCTTTACCCTCCACTTCCCCATATCCCCTTAATTAATTCTCCTTTACCCTCCACTCCCCATATCCCTTAATTCCCTTTTACTCCCAACTCCCCATATCCCCGTAATGCCCTTTTACCCTCCACTCCTTATTTGCCCCACTCCCCTATCTCTTTCATTCCCCTTTACCCTTCACTCCCTTGCCCGGCTCCCTTGTCCCATTCATTCTCATTCCCTCTCCACGCCCTTGTCCTCTTTTATTATCCATTTCATTCCATCCTCGGCGGGAATCTCTTCGCACTCCAAGCATAGTCAGAGGGGAGGAGGTTATATGCTTGGAGATCACGCAGCGTCTCTCATACACCGGGCACCTGCGCTGCATGAAAACCCCACCTCTATCGCGACGCGGAGCAGCCACAGGCGACCAACTCTACACTGGATCCCTCGGCGATGACCCAGATCTGGATCCTATAGGATCCAGTGTTGTCGCGGAGTACCGTGAGCACAGGCGTCCCAGTGTAGTTTTGGGCACAGAAGTAAACACGATCTGAGTGGGGGAGGCAGACAATCCAGCTTTCTAACAGCTGGTGGACGGTTTTTGGCCGATAGACGACACAGGAATAGTCAGTCAGGGGCCAGGATCATCCACTGGTAAGTTTGGATCATGTGCTTCTTTTCAATTCAGAGATTTTCTCTCAGATTTCGATAGAGATCGTGTTTGGGTTTCGCGTGGGTGGCTCGCGGCCCGGGCCACTGCTGACTGTATGCCCACAGTACGGTACTGTGTACTGCGGTACCCAGTAGTGTAGACTTAGAGGGACTCTTCTCTATCCCTCACCAGACAGACTCCAATCTGGAACTATATAATGGGAGTAATAGTAGTTAAGAAGGTGCCCTCTTGTCTTGAAAGATGTACTATTTGCGTTTAACCTTCCCCTCCCTTTGATAATTCTGGGAAGTTCCTCCACCATCAAATTGATCAATCATTTATTATTCATGATTTGATCGTGATCAATCAGAATCAATGACATCACTTATGAATGAATCAAATTTATTTCTTTTAATCGTTTGTTCATATTGTTTACACATGACATTTTATACAGTATGAATATCACAGAACCAATAAAGTGTTTGTCCTGCTTGTTGGACCTACTGTGTAGTTACTTAGAAGGTTAAGGAATTTGCCTTAGCCTCTGGAAGAATTTTTTTCTTTGATTTTTCATGTCATTACCGAAAATCTTTTAACTGTCGGACAGATAACTCATGATCCATCCCTTTCTGTCTCCTCCCTTCCCCTGTCTATTAAGTCTTATCAAGTGCAGACTCAGCACAAATAAAGCCCCCCCCCCTACCTTTCCCATTGTTGACTCAGGGTTCATACCCTGAGGCATATACGACGCCTGGCATTTCCTTTAAGACGTTTTTTAACCATTTTAAAATCAATATTACTCAGTTTGTATTTCAGTTAGAAAAAATACAAAAAGCTAAAATAAAGGGCAAGATCGGGGGACAAATGTTTCCTTCAAAAAGTTAATCAATATCTCTTTTCTTCTATCCGCAATTCAACTGCGATCTTTGCGTATTTTTTCTCTCTTTTTCTTAAACTCTTAAGTACTGTTAAATGACTACCCTCTAAATGAACTCTGCATAGGCTTCAAGGTTAAAAAAAAAATTGGAGCTGATAGAAATGCTCATCTGACCAGACAGGTATCATATTTCTATCTTTCTGACATAAATCTACCATCTCACATATTAAAATGCCATTCAACCAAGTTAAACTGCCCTCCATATTATTTAAATTACTTAAATGAACTTCTTACAATACCCTAAACATACCAAGAACAAAGATTCATTTTAGTTCTCATACCACCCCCTCACGTACATGGTGGCGCCACAAGGAGTGCAAAGCAAAACTGTACCACCCATATCTTCGCCGTTTGTGGTCCGATCGACACGCTTTTTGATAGGGACAGAAGGCGGTACATGCCCGCAGCCTGCAACTGTCGCCCACACCCACCTGCACACCCACATTAGACCCACACCAACCTGCTCTCCCACACCCACCTGCTCACCCACACCCACCTCCTGGCCTGAAATGGAATAACATACATGTATGACACATGATTTGAGGGTACTTTTTAACAAGGAATTCATTTCTGATACCAGAATGGACCAATGAATGATTATAAGGGAGTGTTGAATCTAAGTACAGGATAAGCTACAGATTCAGCTTACCCTGAGTCATCTGTGAGGCCACTCACACGCTCAATCTTTTGTTGAACTACCCCGGCAACTACCTTCTAACCCTCATCCTTCAACAGTTGGTACGTTTTGAAGCCAAACCCTTGCAGACACACAGCGCCAATTAGTGATGATTTAGATCTACAACCTTGTGCCAAAACTGGCTTGAGAGAGTTCACCAATTCCAGCCACTGCCGCACCCATGAGCTACTCAAGGTTGAGCTCAAGCCAGAAGTTAGAACCTCACCTCTTTGGCAGGACAAACGGAACTCAGTCACTGCTAATATGCAGATTCAGGGCTGGTAATTATAAGCTTCCTACTATCACAGTTGGGCGGTACAGAGCGATGCTAGACAGGAGAGCATCTGCGAGCTATACTCAGACCAGGCAATCAGAGATTAAGTGCACTTTATCAGAGACGGTACCATTTTTGCAGTATAGGCGTAACACAGAGCACTCATCAAATCCTATTACTTCTGAGGAAAGAGAGACAAAAGAATGGTAGAAATAGAACTGTTCAAAACCACCAACCGCAAACAACTCCAAAACTTCTCTAAACCTGTACACTTTATACAGTGTATTATGTTGAAACTCGGTATAATATAATACATCATGAATCTAAATATGTAGGTTTATGGCCAGGAAAGATGAAAATGATAAAACGACCATATCCATATTAAAGTTATGCCGGGTATGAGGGAGTGCTCATTTTGTAACAACAGGGGGGGGGGTAAAAAATGTTGACCCCTCTTGGGGGGGGGGGGGGTAAAAAAAAAGTCAACCTGTTTTGAGGGAAAAAGCCTGCGCGTTACTATGCTACATAGGGGCGTGAACGCGCACGATATTCGGCCTGCCGGGGGGGGGGGGGGGATGAAAAGATTTCACACGCTCCACACAAAATCTCACCCCCCCCCCCCCTGTTCTTAAAAAATGAGTACTCCCTAAGTAGTGGACTGTACACGGTAGACATGAATGCCTCTATCAGCTGACTGCATCATCTGACCAGGCCATATCATACCTGGTTAATCCTTCCTCACTCCATCATGGGACGTCCAGCGGATTGTATCAGTGGAATGTCCAGTGCAGTGTCATTTTCCCTACTTTGATATTGACCTTGTCAGCTGATCAAAACAGACCAGCGCCCCGTCAACTAAAAGGGTGCCCAGTGCTATATCACAGCATACACGCCAGGGAAAAATAATCATTTTTAGTCATGGAAAGTCAGGGAAATTCAGTGATTTTCCATCTCAAGTTTCAGATTAATCCAATCTCAAATATTAGATATTTGATATCTCATGAAAGTACTCTATATTACACTCTAATCAAATCCTTGTTATTGTTAATTAATTGAGTTTACTTATATCCTTTACCAGAGAGCAAGCAAGATGGCGGCGTGTTTTCAGCGTGCAGTTCATCGTCTGACCCGCCGGAAGTGTATCGATATTGATGCCGTATCCGAGACCAAACTTGCTCGATGTCTTTCAACACTTGATCTGACTGCCCTTGGTAAGTTAACATTTCATATTAGGCAAAAAAAAAGGTTTGTTTCAGGTCACCCGACCGACACTATCAAAACAGGGCCGACCCTACTTTTTTTAATGCAATTTTGAAGAAAAAAATTCACACTTTTTTGGGGACAATTTTGGGTTGACAAAAAAAAATTGAAATTTTTTCCCCATTTTTACACTGTTTTTGGTATGGTAAAGGGGCTGTAAAAAAAAAAAAAAAGTAAAGTAAAAAAGAAAAAATCCGACCTACCAACCCTAGATTTTAATCCCATTGTAGAATGAAGTAGTTCATTCTGGGAGAGATTCATATCGATTACATAATGGGACGTAATATTGATAAGGTTATTAATAAGAATATGAGTATGCATAATAAGTGTATGGGATTATAGAAGCAACATGATAGTAAGCAACTACATATCATACAGGATATAGGGGACAACTTAGGATAAGAAGTCATGAAGTATATGTGGAGAGCTATGTATTGCATGTAAGCTGCCTGGACATGTCACAGCTGGCTACCCTCCCTGAGCTGGGGAGGGGGGTCGACATGCAGGTAAGCATTGTTAGTATTAGGTGTGTGTGTTGTGTTACTAGTACAAATATGGAGGGGTGTATGGCCTGTGTGTGCCTGCCTGGAGTGGAGAGACATGTTGGGACAAAGAGAGCATGTAGAGGAGTCCTGTGTGGATTGAATAAAGCAAATCAGTAAGAACCAAGCTGTCGTCCTGTCAAGTGCTTCGTGTTTCATAGTGAATATTAGCAGTCCCCATTACTGACTTTACATTGGCGACCACTTCGTTTCTTAATTAATAAGCCGCAAGGCTTATGGACACGCAAACGGGAATTTAAGTAGAGCAGAGGGTGAGGCTAATGGCAACTATGGATCATCTAGCATATATAGCAGACCAGAGGAGGCAGATAGAGGAACAGAGGAGGCAGATAGAAGCAGGATCTGAGGCAAGAAAGAGGGTGCAGGAGCTTGCCAAACATGTACCGCCGACGACTGGAGATGATAGGGACCAGCTAAGACAATGGTTGATACAAATTGACGAGATCAGACAATGGACAAATGGTAATGACACGATGATCATTGACTTGGCTGGTCAATTATCACGGGCCCCATTAAAGGCGGCCATATTGACAATACGAGATGGTTTGGACCCGCAGCAGGTCACTTGGGTGAATATCAAAGCAGCGTTACAAGCCCAGTTCCTGGAGGCGGATGAACAGCAATATTTACAGGCCAGATTGGAGAGATTGGTACAGCAGCCAATGGAAGATGTCAGGGGATATGCACGGAGATTTAGAGCCCAGATGGAGATGGCATTTCCAGTGGAGGAGAGGGACATACCGTCTGTAAGGAGCAGATTAGTGAGACTATTCATAAGTGGGATTGCAAGTGAGTCTGTGAGGCAACAAGTAGCCAAGGAAAGGTTACAGGATCTGACAGCGGCCATCACATTAGCAAATGATGTGGAGGACTCATTCCGGACAGCTAGAGTGGAGGTGAGGGGTCAGAGGCAGGAGGATGCTTTTATGCATCAGGGTATTAGGCAGGAGGAGCCTATGGACATTTCAGCGGTGGCCACAGATATAGGAAATACGGTGAAACTGGCCATGAAGGATGTAGATCACAGAATGAAGACAGTGCAGGGGGAGTTGAAGTCAATACGTAAGGTGGTGGGGGCGCCAGCACCAGGACAGGGACAGGTACAGGCCCAAGTGGGGGAGGAGCGCGCGGTCACACAGGCTGCAGTTAACACTACACCACCTAAAGCAGAACAACCAGCACCGGCCATGGGGGATGCCTCGGTCACCTCTATGCCTCCATGGATGTTGGCATGGCAGCAACCGCCACCTTGGTTTCAACAATACTACAACTATGCCCCGAATGCAGCACAGCCTAGTCCACCACAACCACAGGTACCGTATAATGTCCAACAATTACCGTATGCATGTGTACAGCAACAACAGCCGGTACCGCCTCAGTACCAACAACAACAGCAACAACCATTTATGAATGGGGGTCCACAAGGGGGTCAGGCTCAGGGTCCACAAGGGGGACAGCAGAGGGGCTGGAGAAGGAGGGCCTGTTATGAATGTGGGGAGTTTGATCACTTAGCTAGGGGATGCCCAAATAAGGGTAGAGTAATGCAGGCGGCTATAGAGGCTGCTTTGGACTCCAGGATGGGATGGGGACAGAACCAGTCAAAGGGACGGTCAGGGGAAAACTAGCAGCCGCATCAGCATTAAATGACAATAGGGTATGTGTGAACTTGAATCTAGAGGGGATAATGATAGTATCGCTGATTGATACTGGTGCGGCAAGAAGTATGATGAGGGAGGATGTGTGGAGGGAGCTATGCCATAGGAGGAGCCAGCCAGCTGTGGCTCTTCCGGGGTTGAGGCTTAGAGCACTGTCGGGACATGATATTCACACTTTGGGGAAGGCGACAGTTAGGATCCATGGAGAGAAGTGTGAGTTTTACATTGTTAAGACATTACAACATGATGCACTGTTGGGGGATGACGTGCTAACAATATTGGATGCAAGTATTACATTTGCAGATAGGGAGGTGAGATTGGTGGGAGAATCATACCCAGCGATGTCTAATGAGGGGGGATTGAATGATATGGCGGGGGTGTATGCAGACATTGACTTCTGGAAGGAACAATATCCGCAGGTGTTCCCAGAGGGTGAAGATCCTATGGGCCATACCACATCCCTATACATGAATATAGACACTGGGGATGCAATGCCTATCAATCAAAGGCCATATAGATTACCATTGATCAAGAGGAGGTGGGTGGAGCAGGAGTTACAGAGGTTACTGGAGGAGGGGGTGATAGAGCCATCCAGCAGTCCATGGGCAAGTCCTATAACGTTAGCACCTAAAGGTGATACCTGGCGGTTGTGTACTGACTATAGGAAACTGAATAGCGTGTCTAAAAAGGATGCCTACCCACTGCCTCTTATTCAGGATATTTTTGACTCCCTCCAGGGTGCAGCAGTGTTCAGTGTGCTGGATTTGAGGTCAGGGTATAGACAAATTCCCATGGAGAAGAGTAGCATAGAAAAGACAGCGATAGCCACACATAGGGGGTTATTCCAATTCACTCGCATGCAGTTTGGGTTGGCCAACGCGCCAGCGGCGTTCCAGAGATTAATGAATCAAATTCTGGCCCCTTATATAGGAGTTACATGTATGGTATATATCGACGATATAGTAGTGTTCTCAAAGACAGAGGAGGAGCATGCTGTACACCTGCACCAGATATTCAAAGTCCTCAGTGAACACAAATTGGTAGTGAAGGCTGAGAAGTGTCGGTTTGCACTGAGAGAGGTGAAGCTACTGGGGTACATTGTGTCAGAAAGGGGGATAACATCAGATCCAGAAAAAGTGGAGGCTATTAAGAATATGGCCCCCCCTACCAACATTAGGGGGGTGAGGTCATTTTTGGGCATGGCAGGCTACTACCGCCAATTAATTCCGGGGTATGCTGATAAGTCACAACCATTATCAGCTATGACTGGGAAGTGGGCTAGATTTGTATGGACCAAAGAATGCCAGGCAGCATGGGAAGCAGTGAGAGACTCTCTCATGTCAGAGCATGTGCTGGCGTATACTCAGGTAAATGAACCATACAAATTGATGACAGACGCATCAAAGTACTGTGTGGGTGCGGTATTATTACAAACATCACCAGAGGGAATAGATAGGCCTGTACAGTACATCTCAAAACAACTGTCTGAACCACAACAAAGGTGGCCAGTGGTAGAGAGGGAGGCGTATGCAGTTATATATGCTCTTCGTAAACTGAGGCCATATTTGCATGGGGCAAAGTTCACAATATACACTGATCACAAGCCGCTGAAATGTTTATTTCAGAATGAAATAAAGAATTCTAAAATTCAGTGTTGGGCGGTGACTATTGCTGAATATGCTGCACCTATTGTGTACAGACCTGGAAAGATGCATGTAGCGCCAGACATGTTGAGCAGAATCAGAACGAGGGTGGATCAGGAACCGCTGCCTTTGGATCCCACACAGGCAGCGGTGATGTTGGGACCATACTTTAATGAAGGTATATTAGAGATGGATGGGATAAATATTACTCAATTACAAAAACAACAAAAGAGAATGGCAGAGTATGAAATGGGAGTGGAGCAGGAGGGAGAGTATTATGTGGCAGAAGGCCTATTATTTACTCTCAGGTCACCCCCGGGGCAATTGGAATACCCCCGGTTGGTGTTACCTAAGTATGCACGGCTTAAGGTCATCAAGAGGGCACATGAGGAGGTGGGGCATATGGGAATAGCCAAAACACTGGCAAGAATTCAAGAAGCATACAAATGGCCCAGAATACATAAGGATGTGTTGAATTATGTGCGGAGATGTCCAGCGTGTATTACTAACAGGGACAAACTTGACAAGCCTGCACCGGACCCTATGCCTTTGGCAGAATATCCGGGGCAGGTTTGGGCAATGGATCTGTGTGGTCCCTTTGCCCCTTCCACAGAGAACAACAAATATATCTTGACATTTATAGACCATGCCACGGGTTTTGCTGATGCCATCCCTATTAAAGATAAGTCAGCTGTCACAATCTACAATGTGCTACAGAGGAGAGTTTTTCCATGGGCGGGTATGCCTGAAATACTATTAATGGATAATTCTTTGGAATTTAGGTCGACGTTGATAGAAGGGTACCTAAAGGAAATGGGCATAGATGTCAGGCATATTATGCCATACAATAGCAAGGCTAATGGCCGCATAGAACGGTATCATCGCACTATCAAGGATATGGTGAGAAAAATGACCAATGCAAGGCCACATCTGTGGGAGGACTGTCTGGGGGATGCCTTGCTGGCCCATAGAACAACGCCATCCGATGTAACGGGGTTCTCTCCATTCTATTTGTTCTTTGGGAGACATCCGCCAAAACCATACTTTAAATTACTGGACAGAAGGGAGGGACTGGAGACATCTAGAATGGCACAGAGAGTCGATGAAGTATCGGGGGCATTAAAACTGGCATGGCGTAATGCTTATGTAAATAGGCAGTACAATATGGACAGGTTGCATGCAGAGGCGAACGCCACCCCTTTACAAGTAGGGGACGCAGTAGTGGTCTTAGCACAAGACACGACCAAACTTGATCCAAAATGGGAGCATGGGTTTCTAGTCACTAGGGTGAGGGGTTCTGTTATATCAGTGGTAGGCCCAGATGGGATTAGAAAACAGTTGTCAAGGGACAAGTTGAAACAAGTGCCAGCGGATGTGGAATGGGGGGATTTGCGCAGGAGACTCACTAGGGCGCAGAGGAGGAAAATAAATAATGACATACAGAAACAACATGAAGCCAGGGAATTAAATGGGGGATTATTGGAGGGGGGTGAGCAAATTCAGAGGGTGGGACGCCAAGAGGTGAATGGGGGAGTGCAGAGGGATAATCCACCCCCAGGCGACATGCCACAGCCAGTCCCCCCGGTGCCTATTGTCCACTTGGGGAATGAGCAAACAAACACAGGGGACGCAGCGACAGCACAGGGTGTTGCTAGGGACGCTGTTCCGCGCGGCAGGGAAGGGGGGTCGCAACAGACGGGACTGGGAACACAAAGGGGTAAGGGGGACCAATCACAGCCCCAGCCTGAAAAAAGGAAGGCGTGGGAGGGGGTGGGAGTGGGAGAGGGTCCATGGACAAGGGGTAGAGGGAACTTAGCAAAACGCATTAGGAGGTGGGCGCCGGACGAGTGTACTGCATCTGAGGCTAAACAGCAGTGTATAGACGCGGTTATAGCTTTTACACAGGATGGGGTGGTTGTTGCTGTGGTGTCTGCTGATGTTGCTGTACATGGCGGTGTCTAACCCTATCTTTGAACAAGATGGGGTGTTGGTACATCAAGACGGAGATGTGAGGAGGATAGCAGCAGCATGGTCGGTGGTAGTTATAATACAACCACCACCGGTGCTAGATACAGCGGAATTGGACGTAAGTTTCCGGACAGCTTTTGGACAGGCTGACCAGCGGTTTGGAGCGCAGGGAGCTACACACTGGAGGAGGAGGTGGGCGTCGTTGAAACATATGCTACACAAGCATACACAGAAATTAGTACATCAGGAAGTACTACAGGACAACATAGGAGAGGAGACATTGGGGGGCCGTTATAAGAGAGCCTGGTTTAATTTTATTGGGGCCTTGGTGCGACCCCTGTTTAATATTCCCGATTTTACAGACATTGAAGCACTGAGGAAACTAATTTTCAGTAATACTAAAGAACAAGAGACAATAGTACATCATGAGAAAGAAATGGTAACAATGATAAACATTACAAGGAGTATAGTACAGCTTAATGCCGACCATATCCAGACTGTTCAAAACCTGTCACGAGAAGCGCTACGCCAGGTGGCTTTAAACAGGAAGGCCGAACAAAATGACTTTGAAGCAATAAGTGGACTAAAAGTGGCAAGGGCACTGGATGTGGCATTACAGGAGGCAGAATTTGCTTTCAATTCATATATTCAGGCAGTAAAAGACTATCACCAGAAAAGGGTGGAGGTGGAGAGAGGTTGGTTAACTGAAAATATTGTAAACGAGAATCAATTAATTAGTATTATTATGAATATGGAAAACAAAGGATTTGAGGCGTTGCCTCCAGTGTGGTATTACCAATATGTTGCTGTGATTCCGATTTGGGAAGGCAGGGACCATCTGGCCTTCAGAGCTGTGATACCAGCCATTGATTCAGACAGGTTTATTATGTATTCATTACTGTATGTACCGGTGCCAATGACAAAGGATCACATGAGGATGGTGCAGGGGAAGGAGAGTGTTGTGTTACATACAATGACGAAGGCTTCCTTTACACCATTAAATTGTTTGGGGACAAGACCTAAGGTATGCTGGCCGGAGGTAGAAAATCTGGCCAAATCATGTGAGAGTCAGCTGGTAAATGGGTATTCCCCCGATGATTGTGATGTTAAACTATTCGAGGCACGAGAGAAGTCGTCACATATCTTTAAAAAGTCCCCCCTAGAGAGCAGTGTTATTGTAGCACCCGGGGTGAAGGGAGAAGATGTGATATTGCGTTGTATGACTGATCCGCCAGTCAATTTACATGTTGATAAGCCAACTATTGTACAGGTGGGGGATGGGTGTATTCTGGAATCACTCCAATGGAGGGTGAAGTCTGTGGTACATGTACATGAGACCTTAAAGGTACAACAGAGGGAGCCCATTGCTCTGCCTAAACTAAATGTGTCGTGGCCAAAGAAAATGAAACCAGAAGTTGTAAGGGTGTTGAAATCTGTGGATCATGTAAAGGTTCCCATGATACATGTACAAAACTGGGAGAAAGAAATGCAGAAAGTTAAAAGGGAGGGAGAATCATATGCAGGGACGTGGGAGGGAATGGCTACCCACCCCTATGTAACAGCTGGGTCTAGCGGGGGAGCAGTGGTTATTTGTATTATTATACTTATAATTAATGTGTATTGTTTGTGTTGTTCAGGTAAAATGAGGATGTTGTCACAGTGGGCAGGGGCACCGGGGGCAGCACAACTGCTACCATCGGCCCCGCAGGGAATTCAGCCACAAAATATAATGGCTCCCACAATGATGCAGCAGCAAACCCCTATGATTGTCAACATGCCACCACCTCCCTACCCCATGCCGGGGGAAGGGTCAGCCCCGTCGTTGTCCGTCACAGTGACGGATGAACAAATTGCTAAGATAATAGGGTTTAACCCTCGTCGACAGGCTAGGGCGATTGATATGCAGTAGAAGGGGATAAGGAGTATTGTCATGTTTCATGTTATCGAAACATTTAAAATAAACGAGGGGAGATATGTAGAATGAAGTAGTTCATTCTGGGAGAGATTCATATCGATTACATAATGGGACGTAATATTGATAAGGTTATTAATAAGAATATGAGTATGCATAATAAGTGTATGGGATTATAGAAGCAACATGATAGTAAGCAACTACATATCATACAGGATATAGGGGACAACTTAGGATAAGAAGTCATGAAGTATATGTGGAGAGCTATGTATTGCATGTAAGCTGCCTGGACATGTCACAGCTGGCTACCCTCCCTGAGCTGGGGAGGGGGGTCGACATGCAGGTAAGCATTGTTAGTATTAGGTGTGTGTGTTGTGTTACTAGTACAAATATGGAGGGGTGTATGGCCTGTGTGTGCCTGCCTGGAGTGGAGAGACATGTTGGGACAAAGAGAGCATGTAGAGGAGTCCTGTGTGGATTGAATAAAGCAAATCAGTAAGAACCAAGCTGTCGTCCTGTCAAGTGCTTCGTGTTTCATAGTGAATATTAGCAGTCCCCATTACTGACTTTACACCATGTTACCTGAAACAAACCTTTTTTTATTTGGCCTTATTACCGGGTACCGGTACCTTTTTTTTTAGATCACCCTGTCAAGTGGCATCCAGACGTCAAACTAGACCCAACAGACACACTGATCTCAGCATTATGTCATTCATGATTAGTTCACGTATTGTAAATTAACATTAAGAACGGTCTGACCGTTTGATATGAGGGTCCCTGACACTAAATCTTCCTTGAACTTGGCAAAATATGACAATTAGAAAAAGAATTTTCATACATCTTTTTGACAGGTTTAGCATTACTTTCCAGAAAATGTGCATACTTCTGAACATAGTACATTGTTTGTAAGTAATGGTTTGAGTTGAGTTTTGACATTGAGTTTTGACATTTTTATTTGCTTTCTCATTTTCACGGTCTACCTACTTGCAAATTTGGGCCGACCAACCCTTACAAAAATATTATATGATATGTAAACATGGGTATAACAACTGTAATGCAGTATATGTATATCAACAGCTTTATAACAAGATAAGCTGGTGAACTTCGAGAATTAAAAGATTCGATAGTAGATACCATTAGCAATGCATTGGTTTCATTACAGTTTAGTTGTATTATACAGAGGTCCTTCTAAGATCAGCTAGTATGCGTTACTGTATACCTGAGTGGTATGTCTTACCTATAGTAATTATTGAGTGAATACTCTAATAGAATACTATGTATAAGAATATCACAGCAATGGTTGTTCTTTTATGAATAGGCTTAATACATAGTCGCAGTTTACTGCTTCATACAGGATGTCGAAAAAACTCAGCTATGCTATAGGATCTTAACATAGATCCAGATTGAATATTCTAATACAGATAAATGACAATGATGATAACCACATATCCCTATATCTTCAGTGACAATGGATGTGCGTACAGTGTATAAGTGATCTTTCAAGAATTCGAATCAAATACTAAATAATGCTTATCTTCATCATGATCGAGGCTACATTTACTTAGGTTAATAATGATGGTACAGGACTATCAATTCTACACCCCAACAGTAGTGGTTACGCTTGAGCAGAGACACACATTCCTCGTTATATATACCTTACGTAGAAGGAGATGAGAGAAGAAGCATGTATAACAATCTTTATGATGAAATGTGAATGAATAAGAATTTAATGAACTGGACTCGTAATATGAATACATTGGGTCTACTGTTTACACTCTGGAAGTGACAATATTAGTTAAATAACAAGAGTCTGGAATCAGACCTCTTATTTGTGGATAGAAGAATAGCCAGAATTTTACATTTTCATGGTTAGGAGAGTCTGAGATCAAACCTCTCCCAGCCAATTGCACTGATTTTCCAGTATACTTGAGTAGTCGGTAATCCAACCTACTCAGTTATACTTTACAATACTATGACTGTAATGGTTCAGGTAGGTTTTGGGGGTTTGATGTTGCTCATATATGCCTTACGTAGAAAGAGGTGAGAGAAGAAGCATGTATAACAATCTTTATGATGAAATGTGAATGAATTAGAATTTAATGAACTGGACTCGTAATATTAATACATTGAGTCTACTGTTTACACTCTGGAAGTGACAATATTAGTTGAACAATACGAGTCTGGAATCAGACCTCTTATTTGTGGATAGAACAATAGCCAGGGATTTACATTTTCATGGTTAGGAGAGTCTGAGATCAAACCTCTCCTAGTCAATTACAATGAGTTTCCAGTATACTTGAGTAGTCGGAAATCCAACCTACTCAGTTATACTTTACAATACTATGACCGTAATGGTTCAGGTAGGTTTTGGGGGTTTGATGTTGCTTACCATCCGCTTGAAAGTACTTATAAGGCTAGCCCTTTGCACTTCAGTCTCTAGGGCATTCCATGCATTTACACCTCTCCACCATGCACCTTTATCTGTACTCGTATATGTAGTTTGTGGACAGTCAAATTTGATTTTGTGGTCAGCTCTTGTTCTTCGGTCTCCCTCCGGTATAGAGGTGCCAATTAACTTTGATTGTTTATACATGAACATCAGTAACTGTGTGTGTCTCCTATGATCAAGGAACTTTATATCAAAATGCTCGTGTAAGGCAGTAGCAGAAGACCTTTCATATTGGTAACTGTATCTACATACTCTTAGGGCCCTGTTTTGTATGCGTTGTAGCTTGATTATAAGATCTTGCATTGTGCTATCCAGTACAAAACTAGCGTAGTCATTGTATGGCAGGATCATCTGTTTGTACAACAGTATTGACTGATCTTCAGACAAATATTTCTTAATATGACCTAATGTATTGACCTTGTGACTGGTGGTCCGATGCAGCCCACGCATATGCTTTTTAAATGTAAATTTATCATCAATGGTTACACCAAGATATCTATAATCAGTAACTTGTTCCAGTTGTTCACCTTCAATACTGATATCAATAGGGGGATTATGTCCTCTATATCTATTTCTGACAATTTTCATAACTTTGGTCTTTTTCTTGTTAATGGTAATACAATTCATTTGGCACCAGTTATAAGCCAGCTGTACATCAGTGTCTAAATCGCTTTGGCATATTACATGATCATTACTGCTACTTAACAAGACTAAATCATCAGCGTACATGTATGCTTTACATTTACTAAACACTTTAGGCAGGTCATTTACAAAAATGAGAAACATTAATGGCCCGAGGCTGCTACCTTGGGGTACTCCATATGTCACTTTGGCTTCAGAGGAACGCGTATTATTTAGCAGCGTGACTTGTCTTCTGTCACTTAAATATGATTTCAGCCATATATTTATACTATTATGAAGTCCGAGGGCTGCACATTTCCTTAATAATAATGAATGGTGGACACTATCAAATGCCTTTGATGCGTCTACATAACAGACCCCTAGATGGTTACCTTTGTCAAGTTCATTATATACATACTTAGTAAACTCAAATACAGCATCAGAAGTGCCCAATCCTGGTCTAAAACCAAACTGTGCCCGAGAGAGCAATTCATTTTCTTGCAAGTGATCAAGGACGTGTTTATGCACACACTTTTCCAGGAGTCTCCCTGGGACCGGGAGTAGGTTTATCGGCCTCCAATTTCCTATTTCACAAAGTTTACCAGTTTTGGGGATTGGGACCACCATGCTAGTGGCCCACTGCTTTGGAAATATTCCATTACCAAGTGATTTATTAAATATGTCCTGTAACTGTGGAGTGGTCTCTAGCAGTGCGTCTTTCAAGGCACGTGCATTTAACCCGTTAATGCCACTGGATTTACTAGTGTTAATATTCTGAACTAATTTGCGTGTGTCATCCAAATTAATAACCAGTGGTTCTCCCTGCTGTTCTACCTGGTAGTTAACAGGGCGGGTGTTATTCATATTAAAATTCATTTTGCGGCTCATCCTATCACCTACTGTGGCAAAATAATTATTGAAGTAGTCTGCCGACTCTTCTTGTGGGACCTTTAGACCAGTTTCATGGTGAGTGAAATCTGCAGTGGTTCCACTCGGTCTTGGTTTTATCAATTTATTAATTTTTTCCCAGAATGATCTATGATTATCAGTGTGATTCTCATAGGCTTCACTTATCTCATTCCTTTTACACTCTTTACACAGTCTATTTATGCGTGTTCTGAGCTCCTTGGATGCCTCGAAGTCCAGAGGATTCCTACTTCTCTTGTATCTGGCTACTACTCTCTCCCTTTCATAGATGACTTCTCTAACCTCATTTGTTAGCCAGCTGTAATTAGCTCCTCTTATTTTCATTTTCTTTAATGGGCAGTTAGTATCCAGATACGTGAGTATAGCATTTAGTATAATATCCCACTGTTTGGTGGGATCACCTTCCCTGAATAGCTTTTCCCAGTCTACTGCTCTAAGGGTGGCTTTTAAGCCAGCCTCAGAGTAGTTTCTGTAGCTTCTTCCTATAAATTCAGAAGTGCACTTTTCACCCTTTGGTTTTTTCTGGACACAAGATACAGGATAATGATCACTTATGAGGGTGTCAAGTACTTTCACATGGTTTACATTCTTGGCGTTGGTCAATATATTATCTATGACTGTACCTGAGTCATCCTTAGGTCTGGTTATTTCATGAATTAAAATGTCCAAATTCTGGGTTTCAGCAAATGAGTTTAACGCTATGGTTTTGTTATCATGTGGTTCAGCTACATTGATGTTATAATCGCCTCCTATCCATATATCACATCTACCCTCATTGGTAGTATCTAGAAAATCAGTTAATTCAGTGATAAAAGGAGCAGCATTGTCCTTTGGTGGTCTATAAACACATGTGACAAATTGTTGTCTACAATCAGGCCTTGCTATTCTAACTGTTAGCATCTCTGCCTCTGGTTTACAACATGTACCAGCTTCAATCATTTCACTATAATTAGCATATTTGTCTTTGATATACATTACTATACCCCCAGCCCGCTTCTTCTCTCTATCCTGTCTGTAGCTAACCCTCCCTTCCCAGTAGAAACTACTTTCATCATGTGTATCGTTCAGCCAAGATTCACAAATTCCAACTATGTCAAAGTGAGAGAAACATTCCTTAATATCATCAAGCTTCGTTGCCATGCTCCTAGCATTTAGAAATACTAGGCTAAATCCTTTTGGCGGCATATTAATCATTGACATTTTCAATGTAGAAGTACTCCCTATTCAGAGTTTTCACATGTGTACGCACAATCTTCCCCCCAAGTTTGCTCGTTTCTGCAAGCCCTGAATCATATCCAACAGTTACTGCCTTGTTTGCCTTTACAGTAACTGTAAATAGTACAAAAATATACTTACACAGTGAGACAGTTGTCTCCTCAATCAGTTTACATTTTTCGTTAGACATTTGAAGAGAATACACAAACAGGAGTTTCACAAGGGGTGTGTGGTACTTGGTTATTTGGTGTAACCCTCCCAATTCCTAATATGCTTCAACTAAACCTGACATGATTCAACTAAACTAAACCTATCTATGCTAAGCATCTTACAACTAAGACATTATAATATAGTCAGTTAATCATACATGTGAGCTTATATTGGCTCTCAATTACAATGAAAAATTACAGAGTCGTCTGTCTATCAATCAAACCTCTATAATGTTTATGCTGTAATCATCAACAATTTGTTACAATACAGTAGATAATTCAAACCTCAATGTCATATGTATACATCAAATTCATTCATATAGCAATAGCTGGCAATGACAACAGTACATTACAGAGTCTGTCTATCAATCAAACCTCTATAATGTTTTAGTTATGGTAGTTAGTTATACACTCACAAATAATGCAGATGACCTGGGACGGGGGGGGGGGGGTGATTGGGCAGACACCGAACACATCAAGATAATGACAATATAGACAAGTTTTGCATAATTAATCATTGTTGCTTATTGCAAGGCACAGTTTTGAAACTATTTGCGCACTGAATAGTTCATCCGATAACAGATGGTCATCGTCCAGTTTCTTATAGTGCACCTTCCACTTGTGCTTCCCACTCACGTAGTGGAACATGTTGCGATCATATCTAGGTGTCTCGAGATTCCTGTCTTTGTTGAGTTTCTGTATATCATTGTTGAGGCAAATCACACTGTCGTCGAGGGCTTGTTGCTCGTCTCGGTGAACTGGTATAGCAAAGTTCAGTTTCTTGTTTAATGGTATGATGTCAGCACCTAGCACTGGGCAAAATACTACCTTGGCCTCCGGTCTCAGTTTGCCAAAGTCCATTATAATGTCTCTCATAAGGGTCAGGATATCATCCAATCCTTTTTCAGCTGCTTCTTCAGAGGTGAATTTGGTACGGTACCCCATATGGCCAAGTCCGTCAGACATTAGATTGGTATGAAGTAACACATTCTCAACCTTCGATTTATAATGATTTTTCATTTCAAAACTCTATTCTTCCTCAGCCTGTTACCTGAAAACATAAATTTATTTTGCTCGGCCTGAACCAGTATTCACATAATAGGTGTTCAGATATGGACACCATTGTGTTCTCGGTGTATTACATAAAGGTGTGCCATTTGTTGTATGAAGGCCAATGCATTGCAGTGTTGCCGAAATGACGCCGGCACGCCGGCTTTTGCCGGCGTAGAATCTTAATGGCCAGCGTAGGGCAATAGGACGCAGGCGAGAATGGCCTGCCATGATCCCGGCTTCGTAATGGTGAAAGAGTTCTTCAAATCTGTCCATTAGAAGCGAAGATAGGGCCATATTTGTAAGATTTGTTAGTTTATGAAAAGATTGAAATTCATATGGCCTGCGTGAGAAGGAAATGGCCTGCGTAAGACGCCATGACGCAGGCCAAGGTGGCCTGCGTCAAGAAAAAGTTTTCGGCAACACTGGGCATTGTCTATAATTGTAAAACTGTGTTATGCCTTCACTCTAAACATGCGCATATAACACTAGCTACCCTTGACTCATTTAGAAATGGGAGCTATTTCAGAACATGCAGAACATGTTATAGTGTGTTGTAATAGGCGACCACACCCTCCACCACAACAGGTACCAGTAAATGTACTTTGTCAGGGATGCCAAGTGTTACGATTTTTTTTTGTAATTTTACGATTTTTGACCCCCTATTACGCTCATACGATTTTAGATATCAAATTACGATTTTCAAGTATCTCTGGGATGTAAATGTACCATTGTGAGTTATGTGATGATATCATGCTATGAATACACACAACTAGAATAAAGGCTGTGTCTCACGACCTTGGGACAATGTTTTTGTCTCTGACCGGATGCCGTCTCTGACCAGGTGCCGTCTCTGACCGGGTGCCATCTCTGACCGGCTTGGCTTGATAAGGTCAAAATACTAGCAGCAGGAGGCTTATTATAATTATAACTATGATTATATAACATTTGCCATAGCGTTTTTCCAAATCCTTATATATGAGTATAATTCTTTTTAAAACACCTTTTTCTGACACCTGGTCAGAGACGGCAGACGGTCAGAGACGGCAGCCAGTCAGAGACGGCACCCGATCAGAGACAAAAACATTGTCCCAAGGTCATGAGACACAGCCTAAAACTAGTTGGTCATAGAGCAACAAATCTAGAAATATAACACTACGCATTGAGGAGCAAACAAATGATAAATCATGTATGATGCACCAGATTACAACTTTGTAGTTGGTCTCTTACTACGTATGTAACACTTGAGTACAAAAACCAGACAAGGTAAATTAGACTTTAATATACGGCGACTTTATTGTAAAGGTAACTCTTGTGTATTATAGTACAAGTATAACCAGCGGATATACAAGATCAGAACAGATATATAATACAGTGGGGCAACCCTATAGCATAGAGTTAAGCCCGTGAGCACAGGGTGGTCATGTCACGACAGTCCCAAACCTGACTGACTTCCAATGGAGAAGTAGCCGTCTTATATACAGCGCTGCATAGCCACGTGACCGTACTAGCAGCGCCACCTGTTAGGTTTAGTTATGTAAAATGCTTATGTAACAACTACCGACGGTAACCGAAGGTGGTACCGGTACACTACCGTATAGATAACCGAACTAGAGGAGTCGGTGTATGTAACGAACCGACGACACTAGTTAGATGAATAAAACAGTTATTAAACACAATAGAACCGTGTTGTCTTACATCATACAACATACAATAGATATACAACAATAACAGTTAGACTTTATAGTCAACCCGTTACACTACCCCCCTTAAGAATGTAGGAAGGGTTGGTTTTATAATAATAATACCTCTTGGATACATTATATACCACGTATATCTATTTATCAACAAGTAACATTTCTACTCATAGTAACAACAGGCATACATACATGAACAACCAAGTTAACATGTATATAACAGTTTATATCAACAGTATAGTCTTTGGTATCAAACCATAGTCCCGTAGGCACATGATATAAAAACTGTCCAACTGATAGTCCTAGACTAGTATCAGTTAAAAGTAAAGGCACCAAATAACCACCTTGGAAACTCAACACATCACCTACTACATTCAGCAATGGTGCGAATCCGTGTGGAGTTAGTGTCCTTATATATAAATAATAGAACTATAATAGCTCTCACTTCCTTTGGCGAAGAAAAGTTTTATAATTGGAACTATAGCAGTTCCCACTTCCTTTGGCGTAGAAAAGTTTATATATAAAAATCCATAGTAGCGTATCCTAAATAAGGTGGGATAGATCGTCATCCTTATTAGGGGCGGTACTCCAGTACCTAGCAGTTTATGGTGGTAGAGATGGATAGAGTCCAGCACCGGTATAGTGCTTCCATCTCTTGTGAAATATAAATATAAAAAGGTAGGTCCGTGCCTCCCTATAAATAAGTATCACAGGAGGATGATCCATATAATAGTTTATAGGTCACACAGTAATATAGTGACCACAGGATCAGGAGCCCTGGACAGTAGTAGAGCACCGACGGTTGTGGCTTAGGTGTAAACCACGGTTGAAGACATCAGGCTGCTTCCAGTTTGGTGGCAGTAGAGACTACGTTAAGTCACGACAGCACCGTCGGTCTGCTTCGGTTGTCCAGGGGCGTGTAGCTGCGTCGATGGTTTAGTTTTACCTCCGAGGGGCGGAACAGTGCACCCCAGAGGGCCTGACAGGGGACCATCCTTAGGTGTCCATAGGGACACCGCCGGATGGCTTTCCTTCCCCATCAGGACTTCCTCCAGGAGGGGCCTCCGTGGTGCAAACCACAGCAGCCTCCACCTGGAGAGGAAGGGCTCCACCTGGAGCTACCGAGAGGGTACTCGGCGCCACAGTAGGTTCCCCGCCACTGACCACCCGGGTAGAGTGTGCCATGAAAGAGAATGGCATCTCATACCTAGGTGGGTGTACTGACAGTACTGGGGTCACATGAGGAGCAGGCCTTGCGGCAAGCCCCAACGTGGACTGGAGATCTGGAAAACCAGTTCTCTCCCACTCTGTCAGCTTTAGCCCGAACTGTCGGAAGAACTTGGCGTCACAAGTTGTCAACCTCGATTCAAGCTGATCGATCGTAGCCCTCCAGAGGGCATGATCTTGATCCAGGTTCGCCTCACGCTCGGCAAGGACTCTGGTGCGTTCAGCAACCCAAGCTTTTCCTTCCCGGATAGCCTGTTCTCTGAGCAATTTGTACTGCTCAAAGTAGGACTTCTCCAAGAAAGAAACCTGAAACTGGAGTAGCTTACTTGCGTTTTCAGCCATTTTCGCCCTGTAGCACTCAAATCCGGGGACTAGAGTGTCAGAGAATCCAGTGTCATAAGCAGGTCCATCTCCAGGCAACACAGGTAACCCTGCTAGCCCTTCGTCAACAGCCCTGTGCTCAGGTACTGGAGTCACCTCGTCATCCCTTGCGGGGTCAGAGGTTGCTCCGTGCTGGGGTGGAGCAGTCGGCTGGGCTGACGCCCCATCCGGCTGTTGTACCTCTACCTGTTCAGCGTCACTGACAGGTGAGATACCCTCCTGTGTAGCCAAAGCTTTCTTTTGCTTCTGGCTCCACTTGTACTGCTTGACATAGTCAGCAGCAACCTGACCCGCCTGCTCGTCACCCAAAGAGTTCTGAACAATAGCCAGTGCATCACCCAGTTTCTGTCTCTCCTGCCGGGGCAGTTGATCAGCAACCGGGGGCAATGCAACCGAAGATACCGTGACGGTACCGACGGTTTGGCTACGGTCGACCTCAGATGTTACCGTGGCGGTGGCGACACGTTTCTTCGCAGGTTCACTGCGGGAACGGTCACGCCCACCTTTGGTATCATCCTTGGATGACTGGCGGCCCCTTTTCAGATCTTTCTTCTTAGGAGGGGTATCCTTTTTGACAGTGGGCATCGGAGTTTCTGTATCTGGCCCGAGATCGGTTTGTTTGCACTTGGCGCCCTTACACAATCTCTCCCAGTCAGCTTCCGCGAGGTAATTCCACTGTTTAAGTTTGTTGGTACGCCACTTATACTGTAGATTTCCTACACGTTTGTGGCACCCCCAAACCTTCAGTGCAGCCTCAACTCCACGACTAATAGTGCGCTTGTGAACGCCCTTATTGTCGCAAAGATGCCTTACCAAACCAGCCCTCCGTTGGCAACGGAATAGCTCGCCGTCACTGTACTCAGGGCAGGAAGTAGACGTACTCCCACTCACACAGTACAAGTAGGGACGCACATTCATGTGCTTTTCTACTAAATGACGGGCAAACTTGAACAGGTTTGGCCACCGTTTTGCGGCTGTCGCAGTCCCTTTCAGGCGCTGACAGCGAACATACGGGCAGGGATCCCCTGGCACGTAGTTCTTCCAAGCATATTTCAGCTTGGAGCGGCATGACTTGTGGATGTTAGGTTTATTCCCGTCCAACACTGCCCTGAGGTACACGAGGTACCAGTCAATGGGGTGGGAGTCACCTGTCAACCAGTCTTCGTCATCCGAACCCTCGGTCGTGTGAGGTGCAGGAAGAGCCATTTTGCCATTTTCCTGAACTAAGTCAGAAAGGCTCAGGTTCTTCCGGTCATCATCACGGAGACACAAGTTCAGACGAACATGCGCTGCCTTGGCGCGGAGGCGGCGATTGGCCCTGCTCTCTGCGACAGACCATCCTTCGGCTTCCGCCTTGGATACTCTATCAGCAACAGCTTTGAGCCTTTCTGCCTCAGTCGGTGCGACCTCTTCGGTAGCAGGAGTTTCAGGGGAAGATACAATCCTCCTCTTAGGCTTCCGCTTCCATTTGGTCTTGACACGAACCGTGGACCCGTCTGATGAATCACCATCAGGGACCGTCGGTTCTTTTGCCACTACACCGGCGGGTTTCGGAGAAGATCCCCCAGCAGGGTTCTTCTCCTGGTTGGTATTACTACCACCCAGACCAGGTTCTGTTTTCGGAACAACATCACCCGACCCCTCAGGGTTAGGTTCTGCTGGTACCGAAGCCGAGCCTTGACCGACGGTTGGAGCACTGGTAGTGTCCATTTCCGTGTCAGACTCGAGAACTCGGTCTTCCCCGTCGGAGGCCTCAGCCTTCTCCGGGGCCGTGCATTTGCCATCTACACGGGCTGCCATACCGTTAGCTCAGGCGTAGGTGAACCTCACGGTTCACTCACCCGAGCCTTTAGTAGGACAGCAAGCAAACAATAGTGTAGGTACTGCCGGGCAGACCTAGGCACCACTGATCAACACGTTACCCTACGGGCAAACGTGCTGATCTGAAGAAGCCTGGCTGCCTGTGGGGCTTATATACCCCACCCGTCCCCCGTGACCTTGCCCCTTGACCGGCTTCTCAGCCAATCAGGGGTCGCGTCTCCAAGACGCGCCGAGGTGACCCAATTTCTCACGGCTCATTTGGCGGGAGAAATCGATCAGGTGACGCGGGCAGCGCCCTTCCCACGCCTGGCATATCCGACGGTGGGAACACTCACTGTTGTTTACAATTTTCGTGGCGGAGCCACCGGAAAACCCGGGAATGATGTACCGGCGTTAGAGGACATACACAGCAGCGTGTTACTAAGCAATATGTGGTCAAAACTAATCCCATACTTAGAATTAATCGGCAAAGCCAGCCACCCGCCCTGAACACGTGCTTTTCTACCTCCAACGGATAACCACACCGGATAACCCGTCTCTTCTCGTTGTGTTTTGGTGATCGAGTACCGGGCCAATGACCACCGGCCCAGTACGGAACTGTCCATGGAAATTTAATCAAGCCAGCAGCTAAATGTCGTCAACAAGGTAAGAAAAAAATGTTTACACAATTTTATCTCGCTCTCTGACACGTGTACTCCTCCGTAGACCTTGTACCGGTATGTCCAGCAATGATGACACCGGAGGTATCACCTTGCTTTGTTTACCGGTGTCTACGGTTAGTCCTTTACGCACAGCTGACCCTTTTTTACGAGGCCTACCGCGCTTGGGCTTGGTAACACACGACTGTGGTTCAATCGGTAATTTCCTAGGACGACCCCTTCGGCGTGCTACCGACGGTATGACCGTTGGTCCTGCCTTCGGTATCTTCGGCAGCTTAGGGTCGGTTGGTGCTGGTACTCGACCAGCACCGAGGGAATCTTCACCGTCATCTATATATGGAACTCCATACCAAGGTCGGAGTCTAGCCACATGTGATTTAGTGAGAGTCCCTTTTTGCAACCGTATTACTACAGTAGTTTCACTCACCACCATAGTAACCGTATGCGGACCATCCCAGGAGTACAGGGTCTTGACTTTGGAATTTGGTGTGCTAAATCTCGCGACCTTATCCCCCACCTTGAATTGGCGGAGTTTAAGGCCCGTGTCATAGCCCACCTTCTGCAAACTAGCAGATTTTTCCAAGTTGTCCCTTACTACTCCATAGGACTCGCGTAATGATTGTCGAAGTGATTCAACAAACATCACTGTGCAGGGTTGCTCGAGCTGGTGTCCCTGCACTCCATAGACCATGTCACTAGGCATGACTATGTCTTCACCCATTACGAGCATATTAGGCGTACAGCCCGTCGACGCATGTTCGGTAGCATTGTAAGCATGGGAGATATAGCGAGCGTGCTCATCCCAATCATCCCGGTGCTCATTAACCATTGTCGTGAGACATTGGATCAACGTCCGATTGAAACGTTCCACCATACCATCCGATTGAGGTCGGTAGGGGTTCGTATGCGTCTTGCAGATGTGTATTTTACTACACAGTTCTGCCCACAGTCGAGATTCAAACTCACGACCCTGGTCGGAGTGAAGCATTAAAGGACCTCCCCACGTGAGGATCCAATTCTCGAAAAGTGCTTCTGCGCAGGTAACAGCCGTATGATTTACCATCGGATATACTTGGACATACTTGGTATAGTAGTCCTGTACCACCATCATACAGGTATTCCCACGGGGGGTCGTGTTGAAACCACTAATGATATCAACAGCGATCCGGGCAAATCGAACACCGAATAGCTCTTGACTTAGAGGTAGGTTACCAATACCAGGTCCAGGCTTTGATAAACAGCATTGGGGACATTGTTTCACCCAACGCCGTATGTCCAAAGTCATACCAGGCCAGTAATATCTACTCTTAATCTTTGCCTCAGTTCGTTGTCTGCCAAAGTGTGCTGAAGTTCGGTGGCCATGACAGTAATTGAGCAACTGTAGTCTGAGTGACAAAGGCACTACAGACTGAGCTGTTCTCTTCCTGCCAGGTTGCACCCTCCAGCGGCACAATACACTGTTCCGTATAAAAAGATTATCCCACTGAGCTAACAGTTGTCTAACTTCTTTACATTCCAGCGAAAGTGCGGGGCGAACAGGCTTGGACAGGCCCAACAACTTCAAGGAGTACACCCTCGAAATAGCCGGATCTGCAAGCTGCTCATCCTTCAAGTGATTTAACGTCCAGTTAGGAACTTTCGCACCCACAGACGCAATCACTGCATTGTGAGACCCACAGTCTCGGCAGTCTACACGGTGACAGTTCCGGATAGGATAGCGGGACAAGCTGTCCGCATTCACATGATCTACTCCACTCCTGTGTATGATATGCTCATTTGTCATGCCAAACTCAGAGAGGTGGTTCAACCATCTACCCATCATCCCCTCAGCGTCCTTGAAGTTAAGGAGCCACTGCAGAGATGAATGATCCGTCCGTACGAGATAATTCCCACCATATAGGAAATGTCTGTACTTTTTTGTGTAAACCACCACTGCCAAGAGTTCACGCTTGGTTGTGCAGTAGTTACGTTGTGTTTTGCTTAGACTGTTGGACGAAAATGCCAGCGGCACTTCTCGCCCATCCTGGATCTGTGACAAGGCAGCACCAATACTTGTATTAGAAGCATCAGTGTCCAAGATGAACTTACCAACAGGTGCAGGGTAGTGCAAAACAGGTGTTTCTAAGAAGAGTCTCTTTAACTCACTGAAAGACTGTTCTGCGGCTGGAGACCAGACTATCTTAGCCTTAGCCTTCTTCTCTCCAATCATCAGCTCTTGTAAGGGAGCTGCGACTCTCGAGAATCCAGGTATAAAATCTCTGTAGTATGAACAAAACCCGATGAAAGAGCGTATCTCCTTCGTGTCCATCGGACGAGGCCAGTTCTGTACCACTTCGATCTTATGAGGATCAGCCATGATGCCATGTTCAGAAACAATTCTACCTAGGTATTCAACTGATTTCCTAAAAAGCTTGCACTTTGAAGGTTTCAATTTCAGACCATACGATAAGATGCGTTTCAGCACAGCTTGGAGGTTCTGTAGAGTTTCCTCCACAGAACCACCGAAGACGATGATGTCGTCCAAGTATACTAGGCACTTTTTCCAAAGTAAACCCCGTAACATGGTTTCCATCATTGCCTCGAAGGTTGCCGGGGCATTGCATAGCCCAAACGGCATGACGTTGAACTCAAATAGTCCCATATGGGTAGAAAATGCGGTTTTTTCTCGGTCCCGGGGGTCCATGCCGATCTGCCAATAACCAGATTGTAAATCTAGTGTACAGAACCATTTCGCCCCACCCAGAGATTCCACACATTCATCTATCCGAGGTAGAGGATATGCATTCTTCCTAGTGAGTCCGTTCAACTTCCTATAGTCGATGCAAAATCGACAGGAACCATCCTTTTTGGTGACCATCACCACAGGACTTGACCATGGACTCTCACTAGGTTGAATCACATCTTCATCCAACATCTTTTCTACCTCAGCCTCCATAGCACCTTTTTTAGCCATGGGTAACCGACGGTAGGGGATTCTACTGGGAAGCGCGTCCCCAGTGTCAACCCGGTGTTGTACCGTATTGGTACGCCCTAGAGGATCTCCTGGTTGCGCAAAGGCGTCAGATAACTCCGACAGCTCATGTGCCACCATTTCGCTCTCTAGGGTTGTGAGGTGTGACTCACACAACAGGGACCTTAAATGTTTCGGTAGGTTGGATTTAGCTAGAGCCTCTTCGTGGGAAGAGTCTCCCGCCACCACACCTACTTCCACAAAGTCCGTAGTTAGTGAGTCTACCCCATATGCTCGCGTAGTGTTACCAATAGGCGTCCCTTTTCGTAGAGTGATTTCTCTACTACTCGAGTTACAAATCGGTATCACCCCCCAACGAGCGTTGGCCAGGTAAGTATGATAGCCAGCAAGACCTAACTCAGAGAGCTTTTGATCTTCTGGTTCAAACATACCCGGCCGTTTGGCCTGCACTCCCACGCAGCTGACTAGGACATCGGATACATGTCCTGCTGCCAACTTTGTGTCTTGTGCCACTGACGCCACAGAAGAACCATTCCTTAAAACGCACTGTACAGATTGTTTATAAGGATGTTTAATCTGAAGTCGGCCTGTTGCGGTGTTCATTGTTACCCCGTAAAGAGCAGCAAAGTCCATCCCCAGTATGCCATCATCAGTGATGTCGGTGATGGTTGGACATATCCAGTATGTCTTGCCATCGACCAACATAGGTTTTACAGTTCTGCCATAAGTCTGCATACTATCTCCCGTAGCAGTCCGAGCCTTTACTCCCAGTAGCGGAGCTTCGGGCTGGTTGCAAAGACGGGCCATGAATTTACGATCGACCAAGGTGTGAGATGCACCCGTGTCGACCAAAAATTCACCACGCGTCCCGGAAATAACCAGACTCAGGTACCAACGCTGTCCCCGTAAAGGGACACACTCAGAGGTCAGCATCGGGCTTCCCCCTCCATCCATAGCAACCCCTTTTGTCAGGAGATAATCCCAACATGGGTCGCTCGGGGAGTCTTGAATCACACTGCTCTGGGCAATTGATTCTAACCAAGACTCCTCTAAGCCAGCGACTACAGAATCCTCCGGATTCCGTTCGTCCTTGCCAGCCCCGCCTTGCCAGACGCTTACAGGTTGTACAGACCCTTCTGCCTCTGCGCGGCCTTGGTTCATGGAAGAGTTAACACCGTCTACTAATCCCTTACAGGCATGGCTAACTGTGGGGGCGCCATCCTTGCCAAGAGGATGGGCCCCATTCAGTTTTCCGTCTCCTTTTCGGTTTTAGCAGCGATGGGTGCAGGGGCTTTGCATTCGCTAGCCCAATGACCCATCTTCTGACAGCGTCTACATGGCTGAGGTTTCGTGTCCTTTTTCTTCTTCTTTCTCCTTCCGGATCCAGAATTAGAAGTGGACGCAGAGCTCTTTTCCAAGTGCTTCTGCAACAAACCCTCAATCATCTTTTCCATGTCCCTGTCAGGCATTACTGCCGCCACCTCCTCGGAGGCGGGCTGTTTTTTCTTAGGTGGTTTTGTGGCGGCCTCTACCACCTGAGCTCCTTTCGGGGCTACAGATGGAGCTGCCGACACTCCTCCACTAGGAAAAACAGCCTGTTTGGTGTCATACACATCTGCATGGTCGAAAAGGTCAGCTAGAGATAAGTCCGGCTGCCATTTCTCCCGCAGATATGCCTGGAGATTGGTGTCTCTGACTGCATTGACAAACCTGGAGGTTAACTCCCGGATGACAGTGGGGGTGTCAGGTCTACATCCCTGATAACACTCGGATATCAGTTCTTGTAGAGCAAATCCGTAGGATCTCAGATGCTCGTCCTTGCGTTGGACACGTTTGAGCAGCTGAGTCCTTGGGTCATGCTCACCAATCTTCCCAATCGCCCATTCAGCTGTTTCTTCAAGTGAGCTCAATGTCTTGATCTTCACTCTCTCGAACGCCAAAAGGGCTGGTTCACCTGGCCCGTTGCAGAGTGCCTGCTTCAGAGCAACCAGCGCTTGCTGATTGTTCCAGCGATTGCTCTCCACAATAGCCTTGAACCGAACTTTGTACTTTCTCCAGGGTGGCGACCCTGTGAAAGGCGGAATATCGATGGCCTTTTGACGGGCTGCATCAGGATGTTTGATCTCCCCAAAGTTGAAAGGAGCATACCGTTCATCCAGTTCATCGATGTCCCGCGGGACGATGTCTGTCCCCAGCTTCTCAATAGCCGGGTTCCGGTCGTACTTAGCCCGCTGGACAGGAGTTAAGCCCTGTCTAGCTCTGGGTTTCGGTACTGGAACTGAGACCAAGGTCTGCTGTTGGTTCAACATCGTTGAACCAGTAGATGGGTGGGTGTACCCTGGAGGTGTTGCCGTGCCTCCAAAGGTGCCACCACAGACCGGAGTCTGTAGATAGCTAGCCCCCATCTGAGGTGTCATACCTGTTACCGTGGTGTGTACTAGCGGCGGGACACTTGAAGGTGTCACTGTCGTGTACACATTGGGTACGGGTATGACTGGAGGTACCACCGTGGTAGGTGGTGGTACTTGCTCCGACTTCGTCTTCAGGTCATGATTGACTTGCCTTAAGCTTGCGAGGTCTTGTCTGGCTAAGTGGAGCTGCGTGCTCAAATCCTTTCCCAAGGAATTTAAGCTTGCAACCTCACATTCGCCAGACACCCTCTGGTGCAAAAGTTTGTCAACCTCCACCTTGTGGGAAGCCATCTCGTTCTGGAGTTCCAGCAGGAACTTTTTCTTCTCATCAACCTCCCTTAGGAATAACTTCCTAGTTTGATTGATGGAAGCAAGTTCCTTCCGGGCTTCCGCGAGCTCATGCAACTCAGTTTTCCTGGTGGGGATACCCATGGCAGCTAGTAGGTCCCCATCCAGTGGTAAACTGGATGGCTCATCTACTGCTGGCGGATACCCCTTACCAGGAGCTTCTGTTGCCACATTAGTCTTCTTTGATAGCCCGCCACCCCCCATACCGTTCGGTGTAGGAGTGGCACCATCAGTGAAAACCGACGTGTTTGGATCCAATGAAGGATCTGCTACCGTCGGTGTAGAACCGAAGGCAGCTGGGCCGAGAGTTTTAGGCTCTCTACCCGGTATTTTCTGACCCTCAGGACAGAAAAGATTCGTGGAAAGGGAGTCCAACGATCTCCTGGAGCTTATATCAAAGGGTCCCGGGATTGGAGATTGCTCCCCATCCTCTCCTCTGGTAAAGGCTTCCACAATAGGATCACCTATTGCTTCTTGGGAGAGGTCGTCACCGGGCACCTCCAAGGCTGCCCGGCTCTCCCCCCTATTGGATTTGCCTGTGAAGAAGCGTACATTCTGTACGGCTTCTTCACGTTCCTCAGCAGGGGTTTTAGTCCTGCCGCTGAACGAGCTGACAAAATCGTATAGGTAATCCATATACTGTAAGTCTATTTAATACCCTATCAATGGTCGGTTCGATCAAGTGGTCACGGCACCAATGTAGTTGGTCTCTTACTACGTATGTAACACTTGAGTACAAAAACCAGACAAGGTAAATTAGACTTTAATATACGGCGACTTTATTGTAAAGGTAACTCTTGTGTATTATAGTACAAGTATAACCAGCGGATATACAAGATCAGAACAGATATATAATACAGTGGGGCAACCCTATAGCATAGAGTTAAGCCCGTGAGCACAGGGTGGTCATGTCACGACAGTCCCAAACCTGACTGACTTCCAATGGAGAAGTAGCCGTCTTATATACAGCGCTGCATAGCCACGTGACCGTACTAGCAACGCCACCTGTTAGGTTTAGTTATGTAAAATGCTTATGTAACAACTACCGACGGTAACCGAAGGTGGTACCGGTACACTACCGTATAGATAACCGAACTAGAGGAGTCGGTGTATGTAACGAACCGACGACACTAGTTAGATGAATAAAACAGTTATTAAACACAATAGAACCGTGTTGTCTTACATCATACAACATACAATAGATATACAACAATAACAGTTAGACTTTATAGTCAACCCGTTACAACTTCAAAGAATCATTAGAATCCATTTATGCATCATGTTGACCCTTCAGAAATGATATTTTATTGTTATGATTTTTGTTACGATTTTAGCCAAAAATTGTTACGATTTTGGGGTCTAAAAATCGTAAGGAATACGATTTTGGGGTGGGGTGACTTGGCATCCCTGATTTGTACTCATTGGGACCAACTTTCCGCACGCACGGGTTAGCTCTCCCAAGTGAGAGGACAGACGTTCAGAGCGTTATCTTAATAAGACTTTAAGACAGTCTGAATAGTCTTAACTTTAGTAGAGGCCGCTTATGTCATTAAAAATAAATAATATTTTGAAAGTATTACTATTACGACTAGTATGTAATGGGGGGCTCTGCCCCCCAACCCCCGTTTCTTTTTCTTCTTTTTCTTCTTTTTCTTCTATTAGAGACATCCTGAGTTCCTCTGAGCTGGTTGCTGGCTTGAAATGATTTATTTTTAATGATAAGAGCGGCCCTGGGTAAGACACTGAATTAAGACTTAAGATGTCTTATTAAGATAACGCTCTGAACGTCTGTCCTCTCACTTGGGAGAGCTATCCAGTTTTTGCCAACTTTCCACCACTGCTGCATTCATGCATCATGGCGACCCTACACAGGGTCTGCATGATACACCATGGCAGTGCCGGCGAGCGACCTCCCCAAACTCGCCAGCCATAACTGCGTTGGTGCATCATGCCTGAGAAGGGAGTGCTCATTTCTTTAAAAAGGGAGTGGGGGGGGGGGGTGGGGGGGAGTAGGGGTGAGATTTGGGGGGAGATGTTTTTTTTCACCCCCAGTAAATCAGTGTTACCGAAAACTTTTTTATGCACACAGGCCAATGTGGCCTTTGTCGCGAGATGTTACACAGGCCATTTGCCTTCTACACAGGCCACATCGACCCTCTTTGCATATAAATGAATACAAATTGTAATACTTCTTTAATTACAGCTTACCAAATTGACCTGAAAATGCTTAAATTCACTGAAAAAATGCTAATAAGTTGGAGGGACCAAACTCAGCTTCTAATTGGAATATTTGATTCTTTCATTGTTGATTAATTCTTTCATTGTTGTAAAGCTGAGATCATGGCCGGCCATTGTGGCCGATGTCTGATGGCCTCACATCGGCCATTACGATTCTACATCGGCAAAAGCCGATGTGCCGATGTCATTTCGGCAACACTGCACGTTGGCCTTTTGAGTCAAAGCAGGTGATATTTTTTTGAGGGGTTGACATTTTTTACCCCCCCTCCCAACACTCCCTGCTAAATATGAAAGGCAGAGGCATTATGCCCTCTTCACACCTTACTGAGACAGCAGCAGACAATGGGAGGTATCATGCTGGTGTCAGTGGGAGACAATAGTTACATTGTATTGTATTGTAAATTCTTTATTTATACTGAAAGTATGAAGGTCAATCATCTGAAATTATGATACATCCAGTTGCAAGTTTGTGTATAATCAATCAGTCTGTTAAAGAAATAAAAAGAGATAAGGTGAACTGGCTTATAGCAATGACTTGAGCTTAATAGCAAAGACAGTTAGTTTCAGAAAACAGTGGAGGGATAGATCTTATTATCCTGGCAGGTGGAACTTTGCCTTTAATAATGAGGGAGATATTTTTCACCTCAGCTGGATGGCTATCCAGGTATTAAATGATACTTCTTGTTTTCATACAAGGTAAGTGAGTGCCGATGACGTTCAGGTCTGACCACACTGCATGTGACCCCTTATCGCGATGACGCCCAGTGGTTGTATCAATCACATGTCGATATAGCATCCAGATACAAGACCAGGCGATAACAGGTCATGGAGCACCACTACTAGGCTATCTCTCCTTAACACCTTAACCCTTTACGGACGGCGCCATGCGTAAAGACTAACATGTCTCTTGACATGATGCATCAATGCCTCTCCGGCACTGGTGTTGGTGCATCATGCCGGCCCTTTTGGGAGTGTATCAAGTCCATAGGGTCAGCATTTAGATTTATGGCATGATGCATGAATGGAAGTTACTTGCCGGTGTTGCACGGATGCATCATGCCGCCAATATTCACCTAAATGGTTAACTGCTCTTATCCTCACAAAGGTTTCATGGATTCGCTTGAAGCATTGATGCTTAAACTGGACTTTGAGCAAATACCACAGATACTCTCGTGTATAACAAGCGCTACGTCTTTGAGTAAATCCTATAATTCACGACTGCCTGGGGTATTATTATGGCTAATTTGGGACTCTAAGATGCTTCCAAAATCTATTGTATAACCCATACTTGGGATCCAATCCGTGTGTATATTTGTATTTGTAAATCTATACTGATAAGTAGGTAGGTATTCAGACCTGTGGTATTCACCTCCTTCTAGTCCAGGGCAGAAGATCAGTGTAAAACACGCCCTATAGACCCATGCATCAAGACAAGGTGACTTTTCCACAATAAAGTTGTCTTTAAGTTGGTTTTAGTTGAATGGCCGTAACAATGTCTGTAGTGGCTACATTTGTAAACATCTTGCACCAGGAGATTCACAAGATAATTGTCCTTTAAATAGGGAACTTTTAAACGCAGTATTTTGAGGTAATATATAAATATTTGTCAGTCACACTTTAGAAATATTCAAAAACTTTATCAACAAGTTTTCTAAAAAAAAAGACACCCTTTCTTGCTGGATTGATCTATAGGGGCAATGCCCATCAAGCGTAAAATATGCATCCTAGACTTTAATAAGGAAATCATATAAACTGCACCTGGAATCTGATGTTAACGACCCACATTACCTGCACCGTTAATACCGTAAAACCTTGCGTATAAGCCTAACTCGCGTATAAGCCGCACCCCGAGTTTGGGCCGATCCTATAAGCCGCACCAGAGATCTGATTATGGTGACTTTTAGTACTGTACCATAGTAGCAAAAACTCACGTATAAGCCGCACTCTGACCCTGGGCCGATCCTATAAGCCGCACCTGACTCGCGTACTAGCCGCGGCTTATACGCGAGGTTTTACGGTACATTGGCATTAGTATCAAATTAACGCTGATTCACATACAATCTACGTGTACCGGGTAACACAGGGGACATAACTATGGTTCACTATTATGTATACTAGTATGACAACGATTCCTTTGATGGCCTCATTATATGATGACGCGGGTGGTATCATTATCTTAATCATTAGTAACGGTAGCAAATGACGTTGGTGTAATTATATCAGAGATGTAATCATCTCATAATGACGCTTTATAGTACATTATAACATAATTAAACGTCTTTCATGGAGGTGTTCTTACACATAACGACGTTCAGTGTGGCATAAAAAGGTCCTTAAGTTAATTGGAGTTCCTAGATACCTAATCAGTAGGAACATCATCAATATCCCGTTGATACACTCCCAGAAGGTCAGCATGATGCATGAATGCAGCCCTGGCGAGTCGACTCACCGGGGCTGCATTCATGCATCATGATGGCACATTAAAGCACTATGCGGCCTTTAAAGGGTTAATCACACGGCTTACAGTATACTAAAGCCTATGCAGGGGTAGACACTAACTTTCTCAGCTGTGGGCCACCCAGGCCCGTAGCTCCAGAAATCTATGGGCCCGCAATTTTAGCTGTGGGCCCGGGATTGATTTTCACATTTTTCAAAGAGAAACTCATATATTTTCCTGATTTATCTATGCTAAGATGAAACCAAATTGGCTCATTTGCCCTCACGTTTCACTTTCAAACGACATTATTATCACATGCCTATACTTGTTAGGTACATTCTCCGCGAACATCTTGCAAAATTCCTTGTGGGCCACCTGGGCCCATGGGAGGGTAATTCTAAAGAAAACTACGGGCCCGGACCTAAAATTACGGGCCATTGGCCCCCGGGCCGGCGTTAGTGTCTACCCCTGCCTATGGTATACTAAATAAGTATGTCTAACCGGCACAGACAGGTTAGTTTGTGTTCTCAGGTGGCGGCCCACCACGCCCACATCCACATCCACCTGCCACTGCCCTAACGTGGTCATGTACCGTGGGGGTGTATTCTATAACTGTTGTTATTTCACGCGTAATGGGGGATGGCGTAGGTGAATATACCAGAAGAAAAAAATAAAGTGATTTGACCAGTAACACTTACAGAAAAGGAGTGACATTTTCGGTCGCCTCAAGTGACATTTTCGTTCGCCTCCAAAAAAGCCACATTGCTTGCCCTCCGCCCCCCCCCCCCCCCCACACCCGTCCTGTTAGATAGAATTGACCATACTACCGTTGGTATATGTGGAAAAAGATCATTATTTATTACCCGATAATTTAGTTTCCATTACGCTTTTTACAATATGTGCAATAGAAGACTAAATGGATTTTAACATTTGCTTTGTCCAACAGCATCAAGCTCTTAGTCTACCCGCATGACATGACTAAGCCCTTTCAGGGCCCCATAGTGCTTTCATGCTCTTTATCGTCATGATGCATGAATCCAGCCCTAGTGAGTAACCCACCAGGGCTGCATTCAAACATGCCGACGGGGCTGATACACCCCCGAAGGGTCAGCATGATTCATGAATGCAGCCCTGGACACTGGACTCTCCAGGGCTGCATGGCTACATCATGACGCCCCAGTATAAAGCACATTAACCCTTTAAGGACGGCAACATTTTTTTAAAGCTAGCTGTTGGGGGCGAGACTTTTTGCAGGATTTTTCTCCAAGGACGAGGCTTTGTGGAATCCCATAGAGTTACAATGTAACAATGACTATACCGTATTCGACGTAATAAGCGCACACCCCCATTTTGGGGCAATTTTTAGACTATAAATAACCAAACATATTTCAATTTTTTACCACAATTAAACTCTTAACTACTAAAATGTGTCCATAATAATTTTTTAAGCGCACAGTGCGCTTATTACTTCGAATACGGTAGTCGATGCTCACCCTACCATGGCATCAACTATAGTTAATTCTCGTCCATGAAGGGTTAACGTGCTCTGCGGTCGGTAAAGGGTTAGTGTGAGGGTGTACCGGTATATCACGTACAGCGTCAGTCAATATGTGGTTAGCCGATAACTGCATGCCAGCTGCTACTGTATGTGATAGCAGAGGTTTATGTACATGTAGTACTGCCATGCATTGTAAGCTCTCACCCAGATAGCAAAAATGCGTGGTTTTTGGCATGCATTTTTCATGTAAGAGTGACATGTCAGTGTTGCCGAAATGACATCGGCACATCGGCTTTTACTGATGTAGAATCTTAATGGCCGATGTAAGGCTTTTGGACACCGGCCACAGTGGCCGGCCATAATGTCAGCTTTCCAAAAGTGAAAGGATTTTTCAAATATTCCTATTAGAAGCTGAGCTAGGTCCATGCAAGTGTTACAAGTATTTTTTCACTGAATTTAAGCATTTTTAGTAGCATTATTAGAGAAGCATTGCAATTTGTATTAATTGACATAAAACAGTGTAAAGTATGCTATATGACATGAATATATATGGCTCGAGGGGGCCTGTGTAGAAGGCAAATGGCCTGTGTAAGGTCTCACTTACTCTCGTTCCCAAATCCTTCCGAAGGAAGGCTCTGGTAACTGCCAAATGTTGGGATTTTGCTGGTTCTGGGCAACCCCTGCTAGTAGCTTGGAACCAGCGAACAGGAACAGGAAATGGAACCAGAAAGGCTGATGGTAAATCTACCTAAAACTACCATCATACATTCTGGTTCCATTTCCTGTTCCTGTTCGCTGGTTCCAAGCTACCAGCAGGGGTTGCCCAGAACCAGCAAAATCCAAAGTTCAAGGTCATTTGGCAGTTACCAGAGCCTTCCTTCGGAAGGATTTGGGAACGAGAGTAGGTCTCACTGCACAGGCCACATTGGCTTGTGTACTTAAAAAGTTTTCGGCAACACTGATATGTGTGTATTTTCATAAATGTATTTATATGATAAATGTGTTTACATAATTAATACACACTTATCGGTGACACCTGCTGCAGGCAAACCTGTTGCGGCCAAATTTCTTTCGATCCAGACACTCTTCAATTAATCTACCAATGTAATCGCCTAAGCATCCTGACCCTGAGTTAAATCAGATATCCAATCTTTTGCTATAATGGCCAAAACTTCAGTTTTAATGGGACTATTTACAAATTCCAAACATCTATAGGTAGCTAGACACACGCCGGTTGTGATTCTGGAGGAACAGGACACTGGAGGCAATAAGAAGGGTGGAAAGAACCCTGTTAAATGCATATATGCTGACTAGGCAGAATTGTCATGAGTAAGGGATAGGGTAGGGGCTGTTTCTGAAACACCCGAGATATTGACCCTCCTCTTACAAGCTGTTCCATGTATTTTAAGAACTCACCCAATAGTACTAACTCAAAGTGCATATAAGGGGGTTACTCTCGTTCCCAAATCCTTCCGAAGGAAGGCTCTGGTAACAGCCTGTGAGTTGTTCTACTTCAAGATCCCTACAAAAAGAGAAAGGGGGCTTGGAGGCAGAACGGCAATGCGCCGAATCCAATGATACCCAATAAAACACTTTAATAAAAAAAGCCAAATGACCTTGAACTTTGGATTTTGCTGGGTCTGGGCAACCCCTGCTGGTAGGCTGGAACTAGTGGGCAGGAACCAGAATGTATGATGGTAGTTTTAGGTAGTTTTACCATCAGCCTTTCTGGTTCCATTTCCTGTTCCTATTCGCTGGTTCCAAGCTACCAGCACGGGTTGCCCAGACCCAGCAAAATCCCGACATTTGGCAGTTACCAGAGCCTTCCTTCGGAAGGATTTGGGAACGAGAGTAATAAGGAGTGAGCAATATTTAACAACAGAGGGAAGGGGGTAGAAAAAGACTCTTGACCAGGAGCGGGTAAATAATGTCATCCCGTCTTGGGAGTTGGGGGGGGGGGATAATTTCACCTATTTTCAGTAAAGAAAACATGCGTAATTCCAATACATTACAGGCGCGAACATGCACACTTTTCAGACCGGCGGGGGCAAGTAGTATTTAATTGTTGCAAGGATTTGTATGTCTTCAATATTTGTTTCGGTATGAAAATGCTATGACACCTATTAGCAGATACGTGGACATGAAGTATTTCCAGGAATGCGGGCAGATAGAATTAGGAATGTTCAAATAAGTCGGAATAAGGAAGTGCACGACGTAATGATAGAAGTGGGAAAACACTTTACATGTAATTATCACCAAGGGAATTGTCTGTAAAAAGGCCATTTAAGAGCATTCCCTGATGAAAGTTAGAATAACCAAAACTAGTAGGAATTTTAATGCTTTACACCTTGTCTTTATTTATGCGACGATAGACTCTGGTTTTTAGGGAATATATTCTATTTTTCCTAGATTTAAAAGCAGCAGTTGGAACCACTCCAAACTTCCCTACCCGACATATACCGATAGTTTTATAGAAGAACAGATAATACATTGGCAGCACAGAGTGGCAGAGGGCTTACTTCGTTGAATTACTCAGGATTAAATTCAGTTCTGGGCATGTAGCATACTATAGGGGCAGGGGCGGATTTAGGGGGGGGGGGCGGACCCGGCGTGCGCCCCCCTATTTTTCTGTACATTTTTATTTGGCAATTTCCAATACCCCCAGGACATTGCTTATTTCACGCCCCCCCCCCCCCCCTTTTCCAAAATCCTGGATCCGCCCCTGAGGGCTGAGGTCACCACGGGGCTTTGTACAGGGGGTGCGGCTGATATTGTATTGTTAACTATTTTTCAGTGGAAAGGCATGTGTATTACATGATAAACTAAAGCATGAACAATAGGGGGGGGGGGTCTTCAAAAAAAAACACCACCCCCACTGTCTTTAAAAACCTGACCATGATTTTATGACTTATGACTCCAGTGTAACGGTTCAGGACCAGTCAAAAACTTCAAACATGTGCCATTTGGACAATAATTTACATCTAACGTGCCATATTGTACCAAAAGGTCACTTTCCTTATTGCAGGTGTGGGGTCGACCCTGGGAGCAGGAATCTACATCGTAGCGGGACAGGTGGCGCACGAGACGGCCGGGCCCTCCGTCATTCTCTCATTCCTTATAGCTGCCATCGCCTCTGTCTTTGCAGGTGAATATATTTATGATCCAAATGATTTAATTTGTTTTATATATCCTTTAATAGTGTGAGTACTTTTCCTGCAGATAATGCTCAAAATATCAGCGTAAGCATTTTTTTCTTGTGCATATAAAATATCAAAGTAGTTCGCCTAGAGAATGAGTTTTGCCAGAGATTGTGTTTGAATTAGTATTCATTTAATTCAGATTTAGGCCTCAAAGTTGGCTATTTTTAGTGTAAAAGGTCTCCAAATGGGGCGCTTATTTGAGTGGGCGCTCATACCAGTAGCTGGAATACTGTAATGATGATACCATCAGTCTCATATTTCTTCCTGGCTGTTATTGATAAAGAAGTGCTCTTGCTGTGTTAAGGCCTGTGTTATGCTGAGTTCGGTGCGCGTGTACCAAAGACGGGGTCGGCCTACGTCTACAGCTATGTCACCGTGGGAGAGTTCTGGGCCTTCGTTATCGGCTGGAACCTGGTGCTGGAATACGTGATTGGTAAGTCTACCGCCCGGGTCTACCGTATTGTTGCATATATGTGCGGTGTTTTGAATAGGAGCCTCCCTATATCAATGATTGCCTAGCATTAACCATTTAAGGACAGCCTCATGCTTTAAAGCTGGGCCGTCAGGGAATAAGTTCAGCATTTTCCATAGATACTGTAGTGGCTTGAATAAGCGCAGGGGTCTCAAATAAGCGCAGGTCTTGAATAAGCGCAGGGTGAATGAGGGTATTGAAATGAAAATTTAGGCCATTTTTGTATCTTGAAATTAATAAGGGCAGATGCGCTTATTCAAGCCACTAAGGTAGACTAAAATAACAGTTCCGCCAGAGGGCAGGACAGGAGACCATGAGCATTGTCCAGCTACAACATATTCACCCAATCTTGAGCCTGTAAGAGCTGAGCTCCCAGCTGAGCTCCCTCTTGTGAATCAAAACTGAACTATATCCGAAAGTGCTTTTGGCCACACTTCAACCATGACGGTCAGGCTTTAACATACCATGCTTTGACCCATTCCCCGAAGGATCAGGATGATGTAGTAATGCTGGTGCTGCTTCGGGTGATTACCTATAAATAAATATGAAGCCTTGAAACAGTATGCCGTCCTTAGGGAGTGTTCATTTTTTAACAACAAAAATTTGGACCCCTTGACCGGGGGGGGGGGGGGCGGGGAAATTTAGACCCCTCTTGGGGGGGGGGTCAAAAAAATTCAACCTGTTTTGAGGAAAAAAGCCTGCGCGTTACTATGCTACAAAGGGGCGCGAATGCGCATGATTTTCAGCCTGCCCGGGGGGGGGGGGGGGGGGTAAAAAATCTCGACCCCTCTAGGGGGGTGAAAAAGTTTTGTGCGCTCCGCTCTAAATCTCACCACCCCCCTGTTCTTAAAAAATGAGCACTCCCTTAAAGGTTAATATATAAGGAGTAACTGACTGAGTATAGACACTACTTTAAGGAGGCATACAGACATTCATACCTTCTTGCTCTACTTGAATACTTGGTTTGGTTGGCAACTCATCCCATTATTAGTCCCACAATCACCGGTAATCACCCCATAAACACTGAGTTAAAAGCTCTTTAACTATCTGAACGTATTCTTGTTGCTAAAAAAGTGTGAGTATTATTGGCATGTCTTTTCGGAGTAGAGCCAAAAGCTGAGCCATTCCGTTCCGAGTCAAAACAAAATTACATCCTCATTATGAATACAAATAGCCTACAGCATACTCCTTTTTGTAGCTAATAGGGTATTCCTGTCTCGACATTTAAGCTTTAGGACATATTTATCTGTCTCTGGCCACGTAAAATATAAACTTGATTCACTATAATGTAATTTAGCACCATATACAGGTTTACCAGAATTGGTCGGGGAAGAACATTCTCTATTTAATGAGGACCAAATTAAAAGAATTCAATTAAATCAAATTAAAAAAATAAAAATTGAACAGGAAGTCTAGAATTACACATACACCCAAAGCTATTACACTGCAATTTCTTATTTTAGGAACAGCAAGTGTAGCCCGCGCTTGGAGCCAGTATTTTGATTCCATCATCGGGAACAAGATCGCCGACTTCTTCAGCCACACCATGCCGATGCACGTCAACACGCTCTCGGCATACCCTGACTTCTTCGCCTTTGGGATCACACTGCTACTAACAGGTAGGAGCTATCCCTTATAGTCTCTGGAACCCTTTTAACGTAGCTCATATGGTTACTGAATGACTAATATATTACAAAAAAAAACACCTATAAATCCCATACTATATAAAGGGAGTAGTACCTTTTTAATAACAGAGGGTCGGGGGCAGGTTGGTGGATCAGGGGAACCAAAGAAATTTGGACCCCTCTTGAAAAGGCTTGCATATGTTATTTGAACCCTAATGTAAATTTAGCCCCCCTCTCGTGGGGGACCAGAAAAGAATTTGGTGCACTCTCGGGAAAATCGACAACAATTTTTTTTGGTGAAAGTTTTTCTGATCGATGGCCGGATTTGAGAGTTTGTAAAAAAGAAATTCTCTTAGAAAAAATTCTAATGTTGCCCGCTTGACTTGATAAAGGTTAAAATCGGTAGACAAAAAAAAAATTGGGGAAAAAAATTAAAATTTCACTCGCTCGCACCATATTTTCAAAATAAAAATCCATAGACCAACTTTTTATTTGGTGTGGCCTAACGTGAATAATGCATCTGTGCCCGTGTAGTGGTGCTTGCCATCGGGGTGAAGGAATCCTCCATGCTGAACAACATCTTCACGGTGGTCAACTTGTTGGTCGTCACCTACGTCGTCATCTGCGGTCTCTTCAAGGCCGACATCAAGAACTGGTCAATCCCTGCCGAAGACGTTAGTAACCATTTACCGTATACCAAAGTAGCCGGATGCCTTATGCGGGTGGCCATTGCTTGATCTGGTACTGGCGAGATAAGCACTGATACAACTATCACAATGGGTACAAGCTATTACATAATGCCCCCTAAGAATTCTGCAGTGAATGCAGGGGGTCATCTCATTGGTTGATAATTCAATCAGCTACACGCCTATAACCCTTGGGTTATATGAGTTTGATTGAACTCAGGGTGAGGGCTATATAAAGGTTTTTAGGAGTAAGCTACGGGGCAAAAAATGCTATCATCAGAACCCAAGGGGCAGGTTATAGGATTTCCTTTAAAAGATAGGTCTAGGTGCGGGTTATACGGTATTGCGGGTTGTTGTTGTTGTGAAATTTTATTTTGGCAAAGTAATCATATTACAAAGGAAGTTTTTCAATGCAATGCCAAGGAGATCCTGAAAGACAGAGTCTCGATAGAATATTTATGTATTTACACAAAGTATGCCAAGATTTTGAAGTCTAATGTCCAGTTGTGCAACTTGCACTTTGAGTATTAACTAAACTTACAGTCACTGTTCTGGGGTATATTTTTAGAAATTCTAGGCTTTTATAAGCTTCATGAAAGTGTTACACACAAGGTTTCACGGTTGTCATGTGTCATGCTGACTCCTGGAGTAATCAACCGCATAGGGTTCCCATGATGCATGAATGCAGCACTGGTGAGTTACTCTACAGTGCTGCATTCATGCATCATGATGATGAGTGCTTACTTTGTTAAAGCACTAATAAAGCGTCCCTTAAAAGGTTCACATGATAGACTAAGGCCAAGTTTGTTTCAGGTCACCCGACCGACCCTATGAAAACAGGGCCGACCCTACGTTTTTTTATGCAATTTTGAAGAAATTTTCATGTTTTTACTCTTTTTTGGTCAATTTTAGGGGGTTCAAAAAAGTTGGGTAGTACTTTCATGTTAAAAAAGAAAAATCAAAAAAAAAAAAAAAAAAAAATCCGACCCACCGACCCTACATTTTTCTCCCATGTTACCTGAAACAAACCTTTTTTTTTTTGCTTAACCTCTGTGATGTCCTACTTAACCCAACAGGTGCCTATAGTTGGCAATAAGACTGACGCCAATGGTGTGGGCGGCTTCTTCCCGTACGGCGTGTCAGGCATGCTGAGTGGGGCCGCCACGTGCTTCTACGCCTTTGTCGGCTTTGACTGCATCGCTACAACAGGTTCGTCCTCTAGAATTCTCCATACATGTACATGAAAATACACGTATTAACATTTTTTTTAACAACAACAAAAAATTAACTCTCTAAGGGCCGCGTAGTCTTTTACTCAGCATGATGCATAAATGCAACCCTGATGAGTCTACTCGCCAGGGCTGCATTCATGCATTATGTCGACCCAAGGGCATTATCCATTAAAGCGCTATGCGACCCTCATAAGCTAAAAAACAGGTGGCCATTTTGGCATGAAAGTCTTCAAGTTTTTCCCTGATTTTAAGTGTTTTTCATGTCGCGAAGACCTGTAATGCAGCTCTGGTGAGTCTACTCGCTTGAAGTTACAATCGAGTCCCCGTCTGCTCTTCCAGGTTTTCTGTTGTGTCAATGAAACGTTATATGATGCATACTTTATTTTGTATAATATCACTATTTTAGATGCCATAAAAAAAGTTATTTCAAAAAGTTGTATCCTCATGTCTCTATACGGGAGAGCATCTTTAAAAGTCATCGTCAGCATCTTTAACTCTTGTACTGTGCTTCTTCACATGTTAGGTGAGGAGGTGAAGAACCCGCAGAAGGCCATCCCCATCGCCATCATCGGCTCGCTGCTGGTGTGTTTCCTCGGCTACTTCGGCATCTCGGCCATCCTGACGCTGATGGTGCCGTACTACTCCATCGACATCAAGGCCCCCGTGCCGCAGGTGTTCACGGCCGTGGGCTGGAAGGTGGCCACCTACGTTATCACAGTGGGCTCCCTGTGTGGGCTCTCTACAAGGTAGGAGCTTAGTTTTTCTATAGGCGTGTAACTGGTTGAATTATCTTGAAACCAACTCCCTGGCCATCACTGCAAAATTCTTAGGGGGCATTATGTTACAGCTTGTACCCATTGTGATTGCTGCATCAGTGCTTATCTCGCCAGGTACCAGATCAAGCAATGGTGCCCCCCACTAAGGAACCTGCAACCTCGGTATTGGTGAGGGCAGCGAGCCTTTCCTCCCGAGACCCACCGCCAGCGTAAATTTCGCTGAGTCACCAATCTACCATATGCAAAATCACTAATATTGACCATATATATAGTGACCAGTTTGAGCACGAACAGCAGAGCGAGCGGCTGGACTTTGGACGCGGGCAGGTAAGTTGGACTTTTTAAATGGTTTAATTTGCCTGAAATAGGTAAAAATTGTCAATACGTTGTATTGACTACTGCTCCTTGCTATGCAGAGCAAAAAATTGGGTTTTAATTCCAATTCTTGTGGTTTTCAGAGATTCTGAACCTCAAGCACGGCCTCGAACAGTCTGTCCAAGATGGCGGACGATGGATCCGACAAGACGAAGAAAACTCGTGGATCGAAAAGAAAGGCTGTAGAAGACCTTCAAGAGGAAGAAGCACTGGAGGAAGTGCTCGATGAAGGCGGTGAAGAAGAAACTGACAATGCTTCTGTCACCGACGAAGATCTCAAGAAGAGAGAGATCAGACTCGTGGCGGAGTGCCGCAGGGTCAAGATGAGAAAGTTGGAGGCTCAAGAGCGCGTGTTGAAAAGACAAGAGCGGGAGCTAGAAAGGTATGAAAGGGATGCCCGCAGGGCCGAGGAGGAGGAGAAGGATCCTGAGGATGATCCTGACGAAAATCCTGACTTTCATTCTGCATCTCATGTCAACGGACCACGTGGTGTCAATGCTGTCAACGCACGTGGCGCGCTGTCAACGGCACCACGTGGGGCACTGTCACAGGGGCGGGGCCGTGGACGGCCGCCCGCGTTTGTCACTGGCGCCTTCGGAATACGACGGCAAGTTGACCACCCAGCAATTACTAGGCGTTTCAGGCAGCCGGTCAACCAAGGTGAGGATGAACTACCCCTAGGGGCTACATATGCTGATTCTTTCTTGAATGGTGATGAGTCTGAGTGGGAAGCCATGTCAATGGCGGCTGACAGCTCGGTTGACGACGAGGACTATAACCTGGAATCAGCACAGCGCAGAGTCACTCAGCGCAGACAGGCCCGGGAGGACCAGGCCAAGGCCCTGGAGGCTGCCAGGCTGGCCAAGGAAGCGGCACAAGCTAAAAAGGCCCAGGTGGTGACAGCAGCCGCTGGGAAGCCAGAGGAAAAAGAGGAAGAGGATCCCATGGCCAACATGAAGCCGGGAGCGTTTGCTGACAGGGCCATTGAACTGGTCCAGGAGGCTGACGCTGAGCCTGAGTCAGACCCGGTGTCTGATGGGTTAGCTCAGTATGTCAACAAGATGTTCAAAAGGACCAAGAACCTGCAGGTGGGAAAGGAGTTAGCAGAAATGTACCCGCCCCCAAAGAATCTCAAGAAGATCTTGGTGCCAAAAATGGATCAGGCCTACTACAAGAGTAACAAGGTTGACAATCATGTAAAAAGGGCAGACTCAGAGCTACAGCTGACCCAACAGATGCTTCTGGCAGCCGTCACTGCCTTCCTCCCTCTGTGTGATCTAATTGTGTCTAGGGGGGCCGAGGGTGACCATGAGCTAAATGATGCCGGCCATGATGTCGTGGAAGGCATACGTCTGGCTTTCTTCACCAACACGTCTCTAGTCAGGATACGCCGTCAACAACTCCGCCCCAACATGGACAGAGAGGTTGCTACCCCCATTGTTCATGCTGATGTGGGAGGGGAGTACCTCCTGGGGGATGAACTGGAGGAGACTGTGAGAGAGGCAAAAAAGGCCAAGAAGTTGTACAAGGAACTCCAACCTGAGGAGAGGTCCTTCCCCCAGGCCAGAGGAAGGGGGCGTGGCAGGGGGCGTGGCCGTGGTGGTTATGATAACAACACCCGGGGCCGTGGCCGTGGCCGTGGCCAACAACAGCAGCAGCAGGGTTTTCAGTCCCCCCAGCCTCCCAGGGGCCGAGGCCAGGGGGGCAGAGGCCAGCACAGAGGCCAGTCACAGAACCGACAAAACAGGGAGCACAGGAGCCCGCTGCAGGATGTGGAGCCAAAGCAAAAAGGACCAAACTTCAACAAAAAGAAGTAGAGATCTCACATGTCGGTAAAGGTCAACCCCAACATTCTATTGACACTCGCACATTGATAGACAGCTTTGTAAACAAACCATGTACTTTTGTAGGGGGCCAGGTGGCCGCACATTTGGAATGGTGGGAAGCTAACACGTCTGATGAGTGGGTTCTTGACAATGTAAAAGGGGTGAAAATTCCGTTTATTGAAATACCGGTACAGGCTTCAGTACCAAGGCCTTTTAGACTATCTAATGAAGAATGGGAAGGTGCTGATAATCAATTAATGTTGATGATGGCTAAGGGTATCATTGAACCGACGGTAGATGAAGAGGGACAATGGATCTCTAATATTTTCACCAGGCAGAAGCCTGATGGAGGGGTTAGAATCATCCTAGATCTCACTCAGCTTAACAAGCTTGTTCATTACCAGCATTTTAAGATGAACTCATTGGGCACAGCTTTGGAAATGGTAAGGCCAGGGGCGTGGCTTGGGTCAGTTGACCTAAAGGACGCCTATTTTTCGGTTCCAATATGTCAAAGTGACAAGAAGTTCCTGAAATTTATATGGGATGGCCAGTTATACCAGTTCAATGTGCTGCCTAATGGGCTCTCTTGTGCCCTGTATTATTTCACAAAATTGTTGACCCCCTTGTTCGTAAAGGCCAGGTTGGATGGGATACAGTGTTTCCCATACATAGACGACGTGTTTGTCATGGCTGACACGGAGGAGGGCTGTAAGAGGTCTATTCAGAGGCTGTGTAAAATTGTGGATGATGCTGGGTTTGTTGTTCATCCAGATAAGTCGGCGCTGGACCCGACACAAGATTTGAAATTCTTGGGCTTAAAAATAAGTACGGTGAACATGCAGGTCTCTCTCACTGAGGAAAAGGTACAAAAAATTGAGGGGGCAATTTTGGATCTCTTAAGTACTGAATACCCTTCAATCAGGTTTTGTGCTCAAGTGTGCACAATGATAGCATACACACCTGCGGTCGACTATGGGTTGGCACACACTAAAGGGCTAGAGTTGAACAAGAATAAAATGTTGGTCCTTGCTAGAGGGTGTTTTGATGAATGTATGACACTGTCTGAGGGTGCAAAACAAGACTTGTTGTGGTGGTTAGATAATGCTAGTACAGCGCAGAGAAAAATTAGGTCAGACACACCTGACTTGACCATCTTCACGGATGCCAGCCTGGCAGGCTGGGGGGCTTATGCCGAGGGTTTGTCAGTGGGTGGACGATGGTATGAGGAAGAAATAGAGCACATTAATGTAATGGAACTGGAGGCTATTCATTTAGGCTTGTTAACCTTTTGTAGACTTGGGGGTTTACACGTCCACATCACCACTGACAACACAACGGCTATGGCATACATCAGGAAGATGGGGGGTGTAAGATCCATGGCTTGTCAACAAGTAGCGTCAAAGATATGGGCATGGGCTGAAGACACTGCAGCCCGGCTAACGGTCTCCTTTTTACCTGGGGAACAGAATGTGGAGGCAGACACTGCCTCCAGACAATTTAGAGACAATTTAGAGTGGAGTTTACATCCGTCTCTATGGGCCCACCAGCCTTCCCCGTTTCTTCCTCCTTGGGTTGTCCTGAGGTTAGGGTAATTAGGTTGTAAACAGGCATTTATGGTTTCATACATATCCCTTCTGGAATTCCCTTTTATTCCCGCTCCAATAACTGGTCACTTCCGGTGGTGTCCTCTCCCATGTTCCCCTGGCACTCACGTAGTGCCAGGCTTCGTTAGAACCTAAATTCCCCTTCAGTATTCCACTACGTTACATACCTCGGGTAATTACTATTCACAAACTCATGCTAACTTTCTTTTTTCATGTCCCACAGTATGTCGAGCATCACTGCGTAGTAAAAGCAGTCCTTAAAATGTCCAATTCATAAAGTATTTAATCTTCTAAGTTTTAGTGCCCAAAATGAACAAATTTTAAGACGCTTATTGCTAGCAATGCTTTACCACTGAATACATTTGTCAAGGGTGATCTTTATTTTTTTATTATTGTCGTAATAGGCCTACTATTATAAAACGCTTACCATATCTCCACTATACATAACAGAATTTCTACATTGAAAATTCCACTAATACTATGTTTGTATAATATATCTATACAAAAAATGACAAAATATTTATGTTCCAATTCCATATCTATCCACTTTCTCCTGCCCACACCTATTGTATTACTTTAGCAGTACTCTTCTATGTTTTTACGTGCTTTGGTCTGATTGAAACAAAAGGGGCCCACATACGGGCACTTTAGCCTTTAGGACCATTCAGAGGCTGCGGTTTTGAAAACAGCTATGACGTCTCCTCATGCACTTAATTGTAAAAGCCTTCTTGAATCCAATGGCCTTTGTTTATACATGTAAAGATCAAAGATAATCTATTTTTTATGTTCTAATTCCACAATCTATCCACTTTCTCCTGCCCGCGCCTCTTGTGTTGCTTTAGCAGTACTCTTCTATGTTTTTACGCGCTCTGGTCTGGAACAAAAGGGGGCCCACATGCGGGCAGTTTAGGGAGTGCTCATTTCACTTCAGGACTGTTCAGAGGCTGTGGTTTTGAAAGCAGCTATGACGTCTCCCCGTGCACTTAATTGTAAAAGCCTTCTTGAACCCAATGGCCTTTATTTATACAGATCAAATATATTAAATCCATTTTTTTCCTCCCTCAGTTTACTTGGAGCTATGTTCCCCATGCCACGTGTGATATACGCTATGGCCTCTGACGGGCTACTCTTCAAGTTCTTATCGCGGATCAACGAGCGATTCAGAACACCATTATATGCAACTATCTGCTCAGGCTTTCTCGCTGGTGAGTATCCAAAGTAATGCAATACGTCAATGTTTCATACTCATTGATCTCAGCCCTCTAGGATCTTGTTCATGTGTTCATGTAAGATCTGTACAGAAGCAAAAACTATCAGAACTGAAAAGCAGCACTGCTCGGTGTCAACAAATGTACATGATGCACTTAAGGAATCTGCCAGTGCTTGCAGCTTAAATCTTTAAGGGGCCGATCCTGCTTTAATCAGCTATGCCCATGTGTTGTCATAATTGATCCATACAGCGCAGGCAAGTAACTCGTCAGTGCTGCATTCAAGCATCATGCCGACCGTACCGGTTTGATACTATCCAGAAGGGTCAGCATGATGCATGAATGCAGCGCTGATGAGTTACTTGCCCGGGCTGCATTTATTTATCATAAAAAGGGCATGGCAGTGTAAAGCACTATATGCATACATGCATATTTAATATTCTCCTGAATGTTTAATACGTATATCTATAATACATAGTGCCATCTGTGGCCGCGTTATCTCATT